>CAXAMN010012448.1:154500-176320 GCA_963970005.1 Durusdinium trenchii
GGCAATGCTAGCCAGCAGATTCAAAAGAGTGAGGGCGAGCTGCAGATTGCAAGCCGCTTGGCTTCAAGCAATGCATTTCGAAAGCAGACTGGACAGGAGCACGTCTCATGGGGAGATGTGAAAGATGATGTGATGCGCAGCCGACCTCCTTGCAGTGGCACAGTTCCCTTTCTGTTCACTTTTGTAGTGAAGTTCCAAGGCGGCCCTGACTCATGGATCTTCAAGGAGACTTTAGGATTCATTCGCAGCCATGGTTGGGGAGGGCGATCTATGGGAGCAGACTTCTGGGACAACCTGAGCCACGAGTGCAAGGGATTGAACCAGCGCTTTTTGTGGCGTCACATGCTTTTGAAACTTGCATTTTGCGGACCAGACAAGATTGTTTCAGCATCTGACGCTCGCCGTTCACTGACCAGTGGCGCTTTGCTGCAGAAGGTGGACGATGCCGAGCGTGTCCTCCAGAAGGCTAAGGAAATCCAAAAGGGCTTGGGTTCGGCAAGCGTCTCGATAAGTGATTAGTAAGTTTGTGGGGGACCTTGAGATCCAACTTGCTGCAATAGTGCTGGACAAAAAACACAAAGACCTTCACCGAGCTCAGACCATGGAGGAGGCTGGATGCCGGTTTGTCGAGGAGTTGAAGAGATCCTTTGGGATCGAGATTGATTCACCCTGGTCAGCGGTGCGTGATGCGCCAGTAGCGAAGGCTCCGCCAGCAAAGAAGCCGCCAGTGGCATCGGAGGCAGCTCGATCAGTTCGATCTTTCAACCATGAAGGCCAAATTGATGCAAAAGCGCTCCTTGCAGAATCAGGTTTTCATGAAGGTCAGACCATCATGAGAAAGGCCGACAAAGTAGTTGGTACAGTGATGGAGTTGGCGGCTACTTGCAAACTCCAGCTGGATGAGGAGGAGGACCCGGCGCTATACACAATCAGCTGTGAAAGCTTGATCAGCGAGTGGAAGGGTGTGAAAGCGCCCAAAGAAGTGGAGGAACTCAAAGATTGGCAAATAAAGGCCTTCAAAGCATCTACCGAGTTCCAAGTGCACGAGATTAAGATGAAAGCTTGGGAAACCATCATGGCTGCTGCGAGGAACAAGGACCATTATGACAACTTGCAGTTCTTTTCAAAGCCATTCAAGGATATCAAAGTCTCAAAAGACTTTCAGAAAGGCAAGCTGATGCTCTACCCATGTTCGAACAGGGTGGAAGTCAAGAAAAAAAGCCTTGGCAAACCAACTGCTGGCATTGCGTTGGGCGATGCCAGGATCGATAAAGAGGACATGGTTGTCTTCCTCGTGGCGCCACCATTCTCATTTTGCCCGGTCTTCTACATGAAACGGTCCTACAAAGAAGAACAGTGTAACATGAGTTTGACTCCGGATTTGGAGGACTCCACGTTTTCAGGCAAGATACCGGTGTGCAAGAACAGCAAGGCTGTCTCTGCCGGAGAGTCATTGGTTTTGTTTGTGAAGGAGCCTCCCAAGCGTGTTGAGGAATTGGTTCCATTGGAGCCAATAGATGCAAAACACCCCAAGAAGAAAGCCAAGAAGAAGGCTTAGCTATACAGGAGACACAGCGGTTGTCCGGATTCATTTTTTCATAGCTGGCGGCGACCTACTTTTGAGCTCGGCCGAAAACAAGCACAACAATTGCGCTTCCATGTTGATGTTTTCTTTTTGTGTGGACATAAGTCTTCTGTATCCAAAGTGCCATGCTGTGTCTGCTGGCAGGGTAATTACTCGCCGGCTGAGCAGGGTTGATAGGACCCGCCTGACTATCTGTTTATTGACCGCAGCCATATCCAAGTTGCCCGTTTTGGAGTCGAGCAGGCCATCACCTCTTCATGACTACGGTGGAGTCGCGTTGGTGCATCAAGGATCCAAACCTGAAAGACAAGGTGTGGCTACCAGATGTCATGGAAGTGGAGGGCGTGCGGTATTGCCGCCTCCGCAAATGGTGTCGGCAGGCTACCTTGTATGTCACAGGAAATCTACTCCAGATGCAGGACAAGCGGCAAAAACATGTTATGAATACAGCTGCCTTTGATGACCTTCTCCGTCGACGCAAAGCTGCCTGCAACACAGCGCTGGAAAACCAACTCCGCGCTGCCCAGGCGCAGCAGCAGGATGGGCCTGCGTCGCCTCCCAGAAAGATCCGACCCGCTCGAGAAGATGATGCGTGGCTCGTCAGTCGCACAGTGGCCATTGAGTTCGAGCCCATTCATGCGGAAGAGTCCCAGTATGGGCCATTGACCACATCCATGTTGTGGGGCATCCATACACAAGATTTGTGGGTGGAGATGGAGCCACAGGCCTTGGAGTACCTCAGGGCCTACCTGCACACGTTTGCGCCTGATCCCAATGTGCAGATTCGCGCAAGGAAGAAGCGCAAAACTGCGAAGGAGGGTGAGAATGCTGCAGAAGCGGAACCATCAGCCCAATCAGCGCCAAGCGTCCCTGCTCACATGGAATGAGGGCAAATGGACATGTGTAAATTAGGGGAAGATGCACAGCGCATCTTGAGACAGGGGTTGAAACGGCAGAAAGGGGGTACAAAACGGGCGCACTGCACTTTGATCAAGTTTGTGTAATTGATCGGCCTGTTGCTATGTTGCAGTTTGAACTTGTTCGGCCTGTCGCATCTTGCCACCGGCTCGACTGGTTCAATTGTTTAGCATCACAAGGCACGCATGTCTGCATGAGCACATGCATGGCAACGGAACACAGCTCTACAGCCTTTTTTAAAGCATGCACCGCCTCATGGTCCAATGGCCGGACACCATGGCGTTTGACGCCTTCAACCTCCTCCCGGCGGCAAAGCGCCTGCATGC
The DNA here is from genome assembly GCA_963970005.1 of Durusdinium trenchii. Classification (NCBI taxonomy): domain Eukaryota; class Dinophyceae; order Suessiales; family Symbiodiniaceae; genus Durusdinium; species Durusdinium trenchii. Next base: position 157,330 of record CAXAMN010012448.1, read on the forward strand.
CTGCTTCACCCGGGAATGCAGCGGGCATCCAGTTGACCCAAAAGAGGTTGAGAAGATCGAGCAGGATCTGGAACGTGAGATGACTACAGCTGCGCTCGTGATGAGCAAGCCTCAGAAGACTGGAGCGGCTCTGCCCGAGAAGGCGCCTGTGCCTGAGCCCAGCAAGAAGCAGAAAAAGGCCAACAAGGAGCTGCCGAAAAGGCCGTGACCAAGCACACAAACGTCAAGGTCAAGGCGATGCCAAAGCGGCCAGCCTCGCTCAAGCCCGCGGAGCCGGAGGTCCCACCGAAGGGCGGATCCGTGGCCAATGCAGCAAAGCAGAAGCTGAACAAGGAGTGATCCTTTTCTGTTTTGTACAGTACTGTGATCTCATTCTGTTCGGGTTGTTTTCTCTGGCAGGCCCACAGTGATGGCAAAGGGTGGAAGGAGACACTTTACTTTGCGCTGTTGTTTTGAATCTGGCGGTGCCAGCTGTATGCTTGCGTGATGTGGTGTCAGGACACCTCCCAGCAGGGAACCTGGGATTCGGACTACTCGTGGGAGAACAAGGACTGGGACAAGGACTGGGGCAGCTGCATTTGTTCTTCGTGCTGCGCTGCTCTCTCTAGTGCGGTCATTAGTGTTCGTTGCATGCTGTTTCGCAGGGCGATGGCTATGAGAAGGCCTGGGATGAGAAGGCCTGGGGTGAGAAGGCCTGGGATGAGAAGGCCTGGGATGAGAAGTCCTGGGATTCCAAGTCCTGGGATGGCTATGGGAGTTTCTGGGATGGCTGGAACAGGAGCTGATATGTTTGTGGTCAGTCTGCCTGCTAAATCTCATATATTGTATCAATCATTATTCCTGATAAAGCTCTTGTCAATTACTGTTTCAGGAGAAGGCAACGCCCATTGATCTGACCCAAGTTGGGGTGGCTGGACCTCTGCCAACATCCACCAGGAGACCTGCGGCTGGCCACCATCCTGTGCAATTCTATTATTGTCTGTATTGTCAGTTTCTATCAGGACACTGACGCGTGGGGCACCGGCAAGACTCAGCCGGACCGTTCGGACAAGGATTGGGGTTGAGACCATTCAAAAATAGAACCCTCTTAGACACATTCGAGCTGGCAGGGTTTCTAGTTGCTCGCCTGGCAGGGTTTATATACTCGCTGACTAACGGCCCTTCAGGACGCCGACGACTGGAAGGCTGAGCAGCCGCGTTCGGGCAAGGCGATGTCGATTGAAACAGTGTTCGTTGTTGGGTTCATTGTTGTTGTGTGTTTCATTGTTGATGCGCATCAGGGATTCTATCTGCCAGATGGCATGGGCTTCGTTGATGAAGGTGGTCTAAACCATGGGTAGCTCGGTATGGCACTTGTTCAGGTTGCATTTTGTGTCTGTGGTTTTAGAGTGCTTTTTATGTCTGTAATGGTGGATCAAGTGAGTCACTGCAGGCCTGGACAGGGTCGTTCGCGCAGTCGCACACGCGGCAAGGGCTCCACCTACCGCTACAAGCAGCGGCGTTATGGACATTGGGACCGCGTGGACAAGCTCATCAACATCGTTGAGAAGATGGTGGGCCGCTGATGACCTTGGCCTGATTTCGACACCGGCCTGGAGGCGATGGTGGCCTGGCCCCTTTTTACCTTGCGCACAGAATGCACTGACAGAGAGAGAAAAAAGAAGAAACGTTGTTTTGTCTGCATTGAGCATCAACGTTTAACCTCTTTGGGAATTGTATGGCGAAAAAACGGGCAGCATTTTGTTACAAAAAATCGGGCAGCATTTCATTACAGTTTTATCAACAATATTGAAAAAGAAATCTGTGACGCATAGTTTTCTTGAACAAGAAAACGGTGAGCTGCAGATTTCTTGATCAAGTAATGTGCATGATGACCACCATCAGCATATTCTTGAACAATATAATTGTGATGATCAGGTTTCTTGAACAAGAAAACGTGTGATGCGAAACGCTCTAATCAGAATTTGGTATCGTGATAGAATTACATGGTTCTGGGTATATATTGTATGAAGATTTCAACAGCTTCTGCTGGGACTTCAACTCATCATTCCAGGGGTCGCAAAAGAATTGATAGTAACAATCTTTGACAAAACCATATTAATGGCTGTGAATTTGTCTGCTGATTAGAAGTCACTCACCCCTTCAACTAGGCATTCACTGGGCAAATTTCAATGCGCCAGTGTAATACGCAAACACGACTGTCTACAATGTTGACCTGCGTGAGGGTCTCTTTCTTGCTGCCTCAAACAAAACCATATATGATGTATGCCTGTGCGCTATATACACCACCAGTCTCAAGAACTCGTTCTGTGGAAGGCGACAGGGTTGCTGATACTATGACTGTACATTGCCATGTGTGCAAGACATATTCGACCTGGCAGGGTTTATATTTACTCGCCTGGCAGGGTTTTACTCGCTGTGTGCAGCTGCCAGCATGGACGTCCTGCAAGCTGACACTGTGATGATGGTCACAGATCCTGGACATGCGCAGGACCGCTCTTCGGTGTATGTGTGTGTGGAGTCCCGAAAGTGTTGATAGCGCAAGTGAACCGGCGTCGATGTTATGTTTTTGCACTTTCTTGGGCGAATCGGAACCAATGAAGTCACGCTAGCTGATGTGGCCCCAGAATCATCTATATGTGCTACAGGAGCCTCTTCTTCACTATGATGTGCAGTGTATCGCTATGGATCCCACAGCGCCTTGGTTTCCATAGCGCATAGCGGAGCCACCTTTCCTCCCGTGCTTTGTCAGACCAGGCTGCGCTGTACTGTGAACATTCATTGTGAAGTCACCCCACTTGCAGCCTCAGGAACACCCCATTGTAGATGAAACTTCAAATTCTGCAGTTGAGTCTGCCGACGAAAATGACGACCCCATGACTGCAGATGCAGCCGCATTGTGCTTGAAAACAAACGTCAACTGTGAGCTACCCTGCGTGAGCGCAGATGATGGAGAACCTGCTTCGCAAAAACCTTTGTCGCAAAACAAGCAGCCAAAGGCTATGTGGTGTGCGGCAGGTGATGTCACTGCACAGCGACGCGCGAAGCACAACAAGTGGCACAGTAGTGATACAGAGCAGGAATCCGCTTTGCCTGAGCCAGTGGCCCATTCCTCTACTCACCCTACACGGACACCTCCAGGAAGACCAGGCTTCTATGTCTCAGGCGGCTTCGTCACTGCTGACGATCACATGTTTCACGGGCAGCTTACCAGCGTGAGTCAGCAATTATACTTTTGTTGCTTGCTTCTACAGTCACTGCGTCAAATTTGATGCGCACTTAAGGTATCACGGAGGTCGTCAGCGCCCTCGGAGACGCGGTGGACGCAATGTCTGCAATGTACAGGCATTGCACGAGGGTATTCAGGCGATCCAGGCCCAGCTGACCTTGTTGGGAGCCATCCGGCCCGCCGCGTGGCTAGGGTCTGGTTCCTGCAGCTGAGCATGGGTGTCTATACATATCACTGGGTAACGCAGAACCAATTTGTAACAAACTGTGAATTTGACGTGGGAGCCAGACCTCACATTGGCCAGTGAACTACAGTTGAAGCTTGCTTCCCCCTCATATATTTGTGATTCCACAGGTTCATATACACATCCGTACAGTTTTCGAGTCCGCATCATATATAGATACATAGAGATATAGAGACACAGATGTATACCCGCACTGTGTGCATTCCTGTGCGAGCAAGCTTCCCACCTGATATGGAGGCGGACGTTTTGATGGAGCGCCGGCGTGTTCCCTGCCAGTGATTGTGAATGGCTCTTGATATTTGCTGTAGGACGTGTGGCGCCAGCAGATATAGCAAACATGCGCGCAAACATGAACTATATACCTGTATGTATTTTCGTGTTTAGGCTCGCGGGGGTATCCCAAATTGATGTTAGAGCAACAACGGTGTAGATATATATATATATATACATAGAGAGAGAGAAAGACAAAGAGAGAACTATGTTGACAACGAAGAGTTGCACACAGCCTGCGGATAAGAGACCAGGGTGCGGCCCATTGCGTCAAGTAGTGGCAAAAAGGCTCGTTGTATTGTTTGTGCTAAAGAGAGTGGTGTACTGCTTTTTGCTTATAACGATGTGGATGAGTTGTTTACTTGATCCAGCGTGCACTTGAGAGTGCAGCCCCGACAGAAGGACGAGCAATTTGTTGGTACTGTATTTCCAGAGTCCAGAGTGGCCTATAGACCAGAGGCTGACTTCACCAGACTCAAAATTTGCAAGCCCTGCGTGGCAATGCCATCCATGCAGAGGCACTATACATAGCCAGCAGATTCAAGAGGGGGGCGCAGATCGGCCGCGTGGCCTCACGTGTCCATGACACATCGGTGCTCACTCCCCGTGGTGCGCAGGGTTCTCACTCGCGCACTTGGGTGCAGGGTTCTCACTCGCGCCCCTTTGCGCACAGGGCGGCTTCCACTCGTGTGCAAATTAGCGCAGGGTTCTCACTCGCGCACGCGCTTTGCTCGTACTGAGCCGGGAGAGTTGAAAGGACGCAACAACGCAAGGCGACTTTCGTTTTTGCATCCTATAAACATCTATTGAGGGTTTGCTCGCACACTGAAGGGTGGGGTGGCCTAAAGAGGCGTGTCCAGGGTTGCCCTTTGTTTTCCCAGGCTGCCGGCCACGCTATGACAGCAGCGTGTTCAAATGAGAGCTGCGGATCGCAAGCTGTATGGCCCCACTCAAGCAATGAAGCAAGCATCATAATGCCTTTGGAAAGCGGGCGTGACAAGAGTGTCGCGCGCGCTCTGAGTCTCTGAGTCTTGTATAATGCACCAAGACTTCATCAAATGTCCGCCTCAATTTGTTATTTGCCTTTGCAAGTGCTCTCTCAAGCGCCCAAGAGGGCACTATATAGCGCCTTTGTCATTCGTCCAGTGGATCATGGAGCAAGTGAGCGCCGCCTTGACCGCGACAGTCAGCTTTTTGGAGAAAAACAAAAAGCTTGATATGGCTGATATGGCAGCATACGCAGCAATTGAAAGCACACAGGTGCAGCAACTATTGGGCCAGCTCACAGGGGTTTCCCTGACCCTTGACGAGGCTACACGTCTGTCAGAGTCCATCCATGCCTCTGATTTGAATGCCAAGCGCAAGGCTGCTTTGCGCGTCGCCTTGTCGGGCAGCAGTGGGAACACACCGCCGAGGGGCCGGGCGTGTCAGAAGCTGCTTAGTGGCTTTTTCAACTACCTGACAAAGAATGACCGCGCGTTGTTGTCCGACGAGCGGCAACATGCTTTTGCCAGGGCGTCGGTGCTGTCCATTAGATTGTACATGCCTTGCGAGAAGACCATGGGGCACATTACCCAGACCTGCGCCGAGCGCTTTAGCATGGGCGGGTCACCTCAGGAAAAGCATGCCCTCCTAGAGGAATTGAAGCGACAATTGAAAGGTCAGAGGGAAGGCTTGCAGCCGAAAGTACTCGAGTTTCCAGGGGATCCTCGATCGTGCCCTGGTCTTGAGCAGACTTTTGAAGGCGATGAGCTTATGCCTTTGGAAACATGCAGCTGCACACAAGCCCGGAAAGTGGCTGAGGTCATCGTCGAGGGATTTGAACCCTTCTCAAAAGGTTGTCCCGGCTGCCCCTCAGGCAGACTCAGGCATGCCACGATATGATGAACAATCCGTTCATGCAGATGATGTGCGCCATGGTCATGCAGGGCCAGGGCCAGCAGCACCATCAGGGTGGGGCCAATGCGATCAACCTCAAGGTCTACAACACCAACAAGCGAAAAGCAATCCCTGCGATTGAGGACGCTCCAGCCAAGGATGAGCCCTCTGAAGCAAAGGTGGCTGAGGACCCTCCAGCCAAGGCCGCCCCAGCGCCTCCACGCTCTGCTCTTTTTACATTGCCCACCGCTGCAGACGACTCCCAAGAGGCTGCGGAGGCCATGGTGGAAGAGCACCTGCAGACTATGAACCAAGCCTATGGAGCGAGACCCAAGGGTGGTGCCAAGTCCAAGGCTGCTGTCAAGAAGAAACCCGTGACAAAGCAGGCACCGCAGAAAAAAACCTGCCATGAAGCCTGCCATGAAGCGTGAGCAGTTTCCACCGCTATTGCTGAAGGATGGCACAGAAGTTTCAGCCGCTGTGAGGGCTCGCTTCCCCGAGGGGTGTTCGAAACGTCGGTGGGTTCGCGGCTGCGCGCGATCATGCTTCGATCTCAACCGACGTAGGCTGGATTGATGTGTGCGCAACATCCTGGCTGCATTGATTTCTCTCCAGTAACATCTTCGGGCGTCTGAGTGTATGGTATATATTCTGGCAAAGAGCCAGTTGCCGCTGCGGTCATGGAAAGCTTTAAGGCCGGCTGTGGCCGCCGCGCAGGGCGCGCTTGCTCGCGAATGCCGACCGCAACGCAATTTTGTGCGTGGTAACTGCTGGGGTCTATCATTGGCACGCATGTTTTTTCACGTGATGGTTCAGGATGACACTGACTCGTGTGATATGCTCGAAAGAAGCCTTTGAGGTTCAACTGCGTGCGTGTTTGGTGTTTGGGCGCCAATGATTGGGATTGCGTTGCCACGTCGCCTGACGATGTGGGCAGAGACTTGTGGCTTAGAAACAATCAGAGCAGAAAAGGTCCGAAATGCGCGCGCCCTTTTTGTTGCTATGTTGTTTGATCACCCTTCCATGCCAAGGCAGAGACGCGTGCGCGGAGCATACGTTTGATGCCACAGGTCAATGTGATTTTTTAACCATGTGAGTTTGTCCGGCTAGCATCTATATCTCGAAATTGGTGCATCATGTCGGTCTTGGCAAGAATTGGAAGGAGAAAATATGTTACCCAAGCTGCCCTGAGCGAGGTGTTGACAGAAGTTAAGAACGCAGGGATTCCTGAAGGTACCAGCAGGAGCTCGGTTAAAAGAGCTCGCGACAACGAATTGGCCAGCTGGGCCAACTCCATTGGCGAGGCTATCACATACTTGGAGTTTGATAGCGTTGGAAGTGGAGGAAAAAAGCCCGGCACGGTAAAGCTCCCCTTCGTCCACCCATTTTGGTTCTTACAGGTGTGCTTGGACAAGTGCCCAGTTTTCGTGAGATACTTCCGGCAGCACCTGGCAGAGCTGGGCAACGATGTAAACAATGCTTTTGAGCAACCTGGAAGCGCAAGCCAATGCAAGCGCTATTTGTCAGTTGCCCAAATTGTTTGAGGTAAACATATACATGTTGTATATATATATATAGAGATATATGCCAAGCGTTTTTACTTGTTTGCGTGCTATATATACAGCCAAGGCTCATTCTCTACGCCGACGAAGTGAGCCCTGGGAACCAATTACGCCATGAAGCGACCCGGAAAGTGCAAATCCTTTACTGGGGGATCAAATGCGCTGCTGGTATGAGTGTGGACCAATTGTGGTTTACCCTCGGTGTGGCCAGATCCTCCATAGTGTCTGCGTTGAAAGGTGGAATGAGTGGGTATGTGAAAAAAGCATTGCGACTCTTTTTCGAGCCCATCAACATGCACCATGGGGTCCAGCTGCGAGTGCGCAACCAAGTGTGCATCAAGTTTGCCAAATTTGGCATGTTTTTGGCAGACGAAGTCGCGCTGAAGGAAGACATTAACTTCCGGGGTGCGAGCGGCGTATTGCTGTGCCCTTTATGTTTGAACATTGTCAGCGAAGGTTCCAGCTTGCACCTGTATGGAGACCATTCATTGGTGCCAAGTACAAGTTGTGACAAAAGATCTTGGATTCGTGCTGGGGATCAGACCATTTTGGCCAAGATTCGCCGTTTGCACGCATCGAGTGGTGCAGTCTCTCAGGCTGCTTTCGAAGAAAAGTAAGTAAAGAAACTTGGCTGGTCGTACAATCCTGAAGGGATTCTGGGCGATGGCTCAACCAGCCCTGTGTATGGAATCAAAGTGAATGGCGTGCTTCAGTTTGATTACACGCACACCCTGCTTGTCCACGGTGTCTGGAACATCGAGCTGGGTGGACTTGTGGGTGTGCTAAAAAAGGATTGCAAGATCCAACAAAGTGAATTGCACGATTTTCTGAACGCCTTTTGCTGGCCATCCAATTCAGCCAGTCATTCATCGACTGGCAGAAATATATTTCGAAAGAAGCAGGATGACGTCATCAAGTGCAGCGCTTCAGAAGGCTTAGGAGCATATTCCATCATTCGCGCCTTTCTTACATTGAAGCAGGCTTCTTTGTCGAGCATAGCTCTGCAGGTGAAAAGCTATTTGGCCTTGGCCGAAATGCTGGATGTACTCTTGGCACTCAGGAAAGGAATTACCACCCCTGCCAATCTAGAGCGTTGCATTACGGCTTTTGTGAAGGCTCACTCGCGAGCCTGGGGGTCAACCCTTTGGGTTCCAAAACATCACTATCTGATGCATTTGAAATTGCCAGAAATGTATGAGTCCCAGCAGGTGGTTGCGGGTTGTTTCGTGCGCGAACGAAAACACAGAGTAGCCAAGCGATTTTCAGAAAACCTTCGGCGTGTCTGTGATGCTTTTGAGACATCCATCCTGAAGGAGGTCCTGCGCGTCAATTTGACTGACCTGGGAAACGAGGAGATTGATGCTCTACATGTGGGTTTGGTCAAGCCAGTGGCTGCGGAAGGTTCATTGAAAGACTGGTTGGAAGGCGTGATGGGGGCGCGAGGGACCGTTCACCGCGCAAGACAAGCGCACTACTGCGTTGGAGGATCTGCCGCAGCAGGTGATTTTGTGCTTCTGGCTTGCTGAGGGAGCTAATGTCTTTCAGAAAAGTGAGAGACACGTGTTCTGCGAACTTGGCTGCGTTCAAGAATGTTTGATTTTCAAGAAGAATTCCATCGACAAAATTTTCGTTGCCCCAAACACTATGTGGGCAGCGAGGTAGCAGTGCAAAAATTGCACGCTGAAATGTTGGCAGTGCCAATGGCACGCCGGCCGGGGAAACCCGTGCTGAACTGGGAGTATATCTCCGAGCTGTCGATCGCAAACTGCATATGATCTTGACCGCCTGAAAGGGAAATGGATTGCGGCTTCCTCTATCTTAAGGTTGTCGGTTTCTGTATGAACCTTTCTTCCGCTTCCATTCATGCATGATGTTCCATCAGGGCGGGTCGAAACCCTGCCCTGTCAGCGAGTTCTTTCACCCTGCTGTTCCCTTTGCTTTAAATGTCAGCCAGTGTTTCGTGCAGAAAAAAATCTGAGCGGAGACAATTGAGGTGGAAATACCCGCCCCTTTGCCAATCGCATCACAAACCAAAATGATATTTTTGTTTTGCCAGTGTATGTTCCCGGCGCAGGTCAACGTCTATGAGCTGGGCAACAGCCATTGCTTCCAGCAGAGTCATCCGCGCAAGGGGCGGTTTCATACTGATTGGTTTGAGGCAACATCATGTCGAGTGGCCAAGCTAAAGATTCTAACCTGGAAGACTTCTTCCGTTTTTCACAGGGATGGCTGGAGAGGGAGTGCGTCGAAATCCGCATGCCCACCAAGCGTGCAGCGTAAGTTTTAACATTTTCTTGCAGGCGCGCAGCACAAATTTTCAGGTTTCTGCGCAAAGAAAACCCTACAAAAAGTTAATTGTTCATGTTTTCTTTCCCTAAAGCTGTATAAATAAAACTCCAAAATGCTTTCTTGGAAATGTCCTCCACCGACTTAGGAGACTTAGCCTAAGTCACTTAAGTGGCTTACGCTAAGTCGCCTAAGTCACTTAACCCACATAGGCCTAAGTGTCCTAAGTTCACTTAAAAGACATAGTCTAAGTGCTTTATAACCACCTGTATATATTTTATAAGTGGTTTACAAGTCAACATATAAGTCGATGTCTAATCACTCTAAGTCGTTATAAGTCGTACTAACATTTAGCAACCGGGGCGGTCATCCAAGTAACTACATCTCCCACTCAGCTTTTGTTGTCAGCAACCGCGCGGTAAGACCGCCGACGGTCTCTACACTCTGATTAGGCTCCTGTGAGCCGGCGACCCTGTAAGACGATCCAACACGGGAGGGGCTCACCATCGTTGAAGTTGAGGAGACCCGCGATCGCTGAGCTGGGCGCGACCTCCCGCATGTTCTCGTGCCAAAGCAGGCGGACTGCCACTAACAGCACAGCATTTCTGCCGGATTTCTTAACTGCGCATCGGGCCTGCGTGGATCAACGAATTTTACGCCGTTGGGCTCACGGTTTTCTCCAGCGACCTTCAAGCGATCAACAACGCTCGTTCAAACTTTGCAATGTTGACGTTTGATTTGTCAATCACATGTCATGTCAGGACGGACCTGTGTTCTCAGAATTCAGAATTCGCAAGTTCCAGGATTTTTCGATACTATATTCTAGTTTCGCCCACCCGTGCGGAGCAGCTGCCCTGGGGGGCTAGATCGCCATGCTGCTACACCTCTCTAGACCTCGCGCGCACACACACAGTTTGGGGTCTCTTGCAAAAGTTTTTAAATATACAACGTAGGTAAAAACTGGTTGGATTCCCGACGGGTATCGTAAAAGGGGCGCAACAACAACTACAGAACAACAACAACAACAACAACAACAACAACAACGACAAGGACGACAACGACAACGACAACAACAACAACAATCCCGACCACGACCGCAACCACAATGCCGTCAAGCGCTGCTCTCTGTTGGCCTGCTGGCCCGCCGTTGGGCGTAACCCTCTTAAACCTAATAAATACACGGAACTGCTCTTTTGACGTCAAGGCGCCATGTCCGATAGCATGGCCCAAGAAGAATGCTGCGACATTGCAACGACCAACACGTACTTCTTTGTGGTCACCTGCATGGTAGCATTGATGTCATGGGCTGGGCTTTGACTTCTGGACTCTGAACCCCCAAGCACGCGCGAGCACGCGTCTATCCAGTTTACCATGCAAACGATCATGTACCCATTCCGCTCCTTGTCTGCTGCTTCCACCTCAATCTTCATCATCTTGTATGGGGCAGCAGGGTCGACCTGCACCACCTCAGTTGGTGAATGTTAGTGAGGCGGACTTTTGGTCTGCTGTCGGGTCGACCTGAAGTACATCAAACCTGCGTTTGCGCTAAGTTATATACTATATATATATGTTGGCTCCCTGAGCGTGATCCTATCACAGCAAACCTCTAAAGCACAAGACCAGAGTCCGCTTGTTCACCTTATCCACCCAACCAACTTTCATGTTTACCGTGCTTACTTGATATGTGTAAGCTGTAACCCGTTCTCATTCCGGCGTTCACCGTTTCAGCAACCAAGGTACAGCAACAAACAGTTGCAGCAACCGTGGGTCAGCAACTACCCGTTTCAGAAACCACCTTGCGGCAACCAAGGTGCGTGTTGCAGCAGCCACGCATCAGCAACAATGCGTTTCAGTAAGATGTGCGTTCAGCAACTGACCAACTGAGCAACCAAGCCATCCTAGCAGCTTCAAGCAGCCGTTTGTTCAGAGTGTCCCAATCAGCTTCTCAACTTTCTTTTCCGATCGCAACGTTGTCATCGGTTTCAGACAATCCAGTTCACTACGTTGTCATTGTATGGCCCGAGTAACACGTGGTGGGGCGGGGTATGGATGGGATAAATCATATCGTGTTTGTACTTGCCACGAGCCCCGTTAGCTCCCATTTGGCACATTTGGCAAATCTATAGAAAGCTTTAGTCAAAGAGTATTGCTTGTCGTTTTGCGAGGCTAGTAGTAGTATAGTGGTGGTGGTAGTAGTAGTAGTAGTGGTAGTACTGTAGTAGTAGTAGTAGTAGTAGTAGTAGTAGTAGTAGTAGTAGTAGTAGTAGTAGTGGTAGTGGTAGTGGTAGTGGTAGTGGTAGTGATAGTGGTAGTGGTAGTAGTAGTAGTAGTAGTAGTAGTAGTGGAAGTGGTAGTGGTAGTGGTAGTGGTAAGTGGTAGTAGTAGTGGTCGCAGTAGTAGTAGTAGTAGTAGTAGTAGTAGTAGTAGTAGTAGTAGGAGTAGTAGTAGCGGAAGTGGTAGTGGTAGTAGTAGTAGTCGTCGAAATAGTCGTAGTCGTAGTCGTCGTCGTCGTCGTAGTCGTAGTCGTAGTAGTAGTAGTAGTAGTAGTAGTAGTGGTAGTGGTAGTGGTAGTGGTAGTGGTAGTGGTAGTGGTAGTCGTAGTAGTAGCGTAGTAGTAGTTAGTAGTTATAGTAGTAGTAGTCGTCGTCGTCGTCGTAGTCGTAGTAGTAGTAGTGGTAGTAGTGGTAGCAGCAGCAGCAGCAGGAGGAGGAGGAGGAGTAGTAGTAGTATTCCGAGTTGCCGAAACAAACCAATTGGCCGCCTTTTGGTATCTTGTTGAGTTGACTGCGCTGCTCTAATCTGAGATTTGAACAAGAACCGAAACATCGGGCAAAGCAAATGACAAACATTGATGCCTACGCGCAAATACGCGTGATTTCGCTCGAAATTAACAGATTGGACACTTCATGATACGCCATGGCAATTGCTTGAGACGCTTCACGCGGCTGTGGAATTTGTGTCCTACTGGGGCGCACAGTCATGCGACAAGTGGGAATTGTCGAATCTCTTGGGGCTTCACTTGATAAGAATGATTGCGGTATAACGGGGTATGAACTTGTGTTTTTGCATATGATACTTGAGAGTGGACGGGGTGAACGAAAGGTAGCAGGCAATCACAAGTAACCCTGGTAGAAGTCCACGACGGCGTGAACCGGCGCAGGGGGGATTTGATCCAGGGGGGGGGGCCCCCCCCGACGAACAGAATCAACTCTTACAGGACCAAATTCAATGCACAATCCCAACTCCTGATTGTAATACATTTTTGCTAAAGCAAGGAGAACTCAGGTAGCTCAAGCTACCTTTCGTGACAATTGGAGAATTCCCACAAAAAACGGAACTTGCTCGAAAGAACGGGGCAAACAATGTTTGCCAAGATGACAAACACCGTGTGGCGAGCAATTAAACATAGCTGATGCCCCCAATCCAAACTGTCAAAGTTTTGGCACTCAAAACACGGGAGCGTTTTGACTTCATCAATCAAGCGAAAATGACAACCGACTGAACTCCAAAATGAAGGGCCTGCGCAGTGTCTTTGCACTTTTTCATAGAAAAGAGAAGCTGGTTAAGCCCCCGCAGGGATGTTTATGTGATGTCTCGGGCATGTTTAGGTGACACCGGTCATGTTTAGGTAGTGTGTTGCTAATGTTTAACTGTTTGGGTGGTGCGCGTTTTTTTGGCGGCGTTTTTGTCCTGTTTTGATGCTTCTGACTTGTTTTGGTGTATCCGCTGTGTCGGTTCTTTTTTGCGGTGGTCCACAAATGTTTTGGCGGTGTCGCGGTGTGGCGCTTATATTGCGGTTGTGTCTCTGTCTCAGTCTGTGTGCGGGTATGAACTGTGCGCTTGCAGGTCCATACATCTGGCGCACATTGCGCGCTGGCGCTTAACATCATATTGCGCGTGAACGAATTAAGCATACATTCACATGAAGGGAATGGCTTCGCTTGAGAAAAGCGTCCCTTGCATTGCTTCTGTATAAGATCTTAGTTGGCGAGTAAATGCGTGTTCAGTTGAACCGCCTTGTTCTTCGTCTGTGTGGAAATTGCACGCGCCCATGTTGCAACACCATGAAACACCTATGGTGCTTGGCGATACTTTTTGGTACATGTTTCCGCTGGCACTTAGACTCTCTTGGTTTTTGGTGATTGTGCTTCTCCATTGCAAAAATGGTGCGCCGGCACTTGAACATAAGTTTCGGCCATCGGCAAGCATTCCCTTAGTGCTTCGTGGCCTATCAATATTACATGTTGTTTGGATCGTGAACTTATTTTTGTAGCTGGTTGTTTCAACTTTGTGATTGCACCTCTCTATTCTTTAATGTTAGTGGAAAAGTGCTTTCAACATGTAAAAAACTCCTTGCTTGACGCAGCTTCTTGTATCGTTCGTGTATGAGTCATACTTGTGCACATGTACATACATTCATTGTTTCGACGTATGTTTCCTGCTCACTGTTGTAAAACCTCATCTGTGCTCTTGCAATTCGCTTGGTTTGCGTGCTTTTGTAGAAACTATGCGCTTGCGTGTCCAAACGTATCTTCCCTGGCGCCAATACTTCAAGTATGTCCTCTTTCACAGCTGCATTCATTGTACCTTTCGCGCAAAAAAGAATGTGTTCATCCTTCAATACATTTTCCTCCTCCTTTGGTGATAGTATGTTCCTGTCATCTGTACGAACATATATATATATAATATCCTTTTCATCCTCTGTCCGAGTAGAAATTGTGTACCTAGATTCTAGATATACTGCATACTACGAATCTTTTGTTGCGCTGCATTGAATTTGTTCTTCGACGTCGGCGAACATTTCATGGCCACTGGAATATACATTCTGCTTTGGTACTAGTATTGAACTTGTTTCTGTAGTTTTGCGTATTTTTTTGAAGTGCACTGCGAGCGCACTTCAAAAAAATGTGGTGTCGGAGTGTTTCCGACATGTAAAAACCTGTTTGCTCGACACAGCGTTTCTAGTTTCTTGCATCGTTTGTGTATAATAAGTCATGCCTTCGCACATGTATATACATCCACTGCTTAGATGCACTTTCCTGCTTCCTTTTGAGAAGTCAATGTTCGCTTGGTTTGCGTGGTTTTGTGTAAACTGCACGCTTACATGTCCAAACATTTTGTGCCTGGAGCTAGAAATTGGAGCATGGCCTTTTTGACAATTGCATTCACTGTACCTTTCCTGTATAAAGATCGCAGTCGTCCTTAACTGCATGTTCTATCCGGTTTGGTGCTAATATATGTTCTTTTCAACTGTGTAGACTTATGTCCTTTGCGTTGGTCTGAATAGAACTTGGGCGCATATGTACATATACGCATCTCCTTGGCGCGAATCTTTTGTTGTGCTGTAGTGACTGTAGTGAAATGGTTCTTCGGGCGTATACACCATGCGCAAACACTTGCACACTTGAACATACAAACCGGCCATGGGCGAACATTGACATTCCTTGAGTGCTCCGTGGCCTATGGAACATACATTTTTGCTTGGAAGTTGAATTTGTCTGTATAACATCATTTTCGTGTTTCTAAGAAATTGTCCTCTAAGTCCTCATTCTGATATGTGAAGGAACAACGCGCGCAGAAAACACCAGGTCTTGGTGGATGCTTTGCTATTGGGGTTGTCAGCTGGGTTGATTCGTCAGACTTTGCCACTGAGTTGCCGAAGATGCATAGCCGACGCCAACGGCCCCTCCCAGAGTGACCCTTGCGGCCTCCTCCCAGTCAAAATCAACTTTCCAAAAGAAACACTGCTCGAGCTTGGGTCAGGCAAAACAAGGGCCCACCACTGTGGCAGTGGCAGCTTTGATTTTTCTGCTACAAATAAAACAATAATCAAACATGCTAAAATTGCATTTTCAAGTTGAAGCGCTCCAGTCTTAAGTGTTTCCGAATCTCCTTGTCAGCAGCTGTGGCGCTAATGGCCACCTCATTTGTCCTTGTGTGAGCGGGAGAAAAAACTCTCCAAGACATTCCAAGACTTGATCATGCTCATCCTCGTTGTTTTCTAGATATCAAATATAGTAAAACAATGCAAGACGCACTGCTTATGCAAGCGTCTTCTTGACTTTTCCCTTCTAACTTCTGGGAGCACCACCCAAGAGGCACTTCCAGCATGTAGCGATGCCTGGTTCTGAAAAGCAATGCTCGCATTTTCACAAAAACTTCGATCCTTTAGCCCAGTGGCTGTTCCGCCTCCCCCACCGGGTAGGGCCTCCAATTGCGTGAAGCAGCAGGATATCCACACAATGTATATATATATATATTCCAGAAGTCACTTGCAAGACTTTTGACGAATTTGTGCTTCACGAGGTTGGTCGCTTTGCTGTGAGCTAGGGGCTAGGCGCGCCGACATTTGAAGCAATTGATGCAATGGAGGCATCCGAATTCGGGGCTCGCCGCAACTCAGGAGTCCCAAAAACAACACAAAGAACCTTCAAACATATGCGTCAAATGATTGAAACTGGAAAACCAACAAACTACATAATGCAAAATGGCGCGCCACCCATTTCTTGGGCGCCCTCTAACGTTGTGCTCGCTATGCTTCCCACTTCCAAGACATAACGCATCTGACCATACCTGGAAATCGGTGCCGGCGCCGGACCAAGCTTCTAGGCAAATAGGCCAGGCAAACCACTATCCTTGCAGTTAAGGGATGAACTAGAATGACCATAAAAACCACAACATATCGGCGCCAGTCAGCTGATACCACAAAGATCTTCACAGTCAAATTCGCCCCGTTTGACCTTAGATGGCTGGTGACAAATCCAATTCTCCATCCAAATGCATTTCAAATGCATTTCACAAAAGGCAACACTCATCATGACTGGTATTGTTCAAAGGCCAAAGAACATTGTTGCTCAAGGCCCAATTCAATTGTTTCTTGTCTTCTTCCCAGGGCAATCACGTTGACCGTTGGGCGGCCCAAAAAGACCTCCAAACCATTAGTTGGGCGACCTATGTGAAGAAGGGACGGGCCACCGCAATAGGGGTCTTGTACTAAAACCAGGGCCAAACTGTATTGCACCGACTTACGCAGTTTGCGGGTCATCGGCTTTAAGCCTCTTCAGGTCTCAACATAACGTCACAAGCAACACTTCTCAAGCGGCGCCCGCCGTCTTGCAAAGGTATTTGTAGCCTTGTGTGAGGTTTTTTGAGAAAATAGAACTTCACCAAACCACTGCTGCATGCAAACCTGCGAGAGCATGTTTGTGTAACTCAATGTTTTGCAGTTCTCAGGGTCTCAAAACAGCGCTGCCAAAATGTTAAAACTACAAACAAACCACCAGTGTTTACAGCGGCCCTATTTTTGCTTCGATCTCTTGAAGCCCAGCCCTAAGATATTTCCGCAAATCTGCAAGTCAGCCTTGTCCAAGCCACAACCACGGTGGCATGTTGATTCGTCCAAGATTTGATGCAGGTTCATTTTCGATGCTCTTGACATGCCAAGCTTGGGAAGCGGTGTGGACATCGCTTGAGCCATGGACAATTGGGTGAGGCACCCTTGCTTGTTGACAATTTTGATCAAAGAGGACTTCGTTCTTGGTCGTCACAGCGGTTGAACTGCCAATGATTTGTGATTGGTAGCGGTGCCCGGAAGTTGTTTGGGGTCACGGCGCACGGCTGCGTCGGCTGCTTCGAACGAAACCTCACTTGGATCACAGCTGCAACACGGTTGGTTCATTGTTCGATCACGGGGCAGATTCGCTGGGCCCAGATGATAATCTGCTTCTTCAGGCATGGCCTGAAAATCGCGTGAAGTAATTGGCCACCCGCGTAGCGCCCAACACAAAGGGCTCAGCTTTCCAGAAATTGGAGACAACAAGAAGCTTTTAACGCAAGGACTGCGTCTTGGCCAGGGCCAACGTGACCTGCGCTACGTATACAATGTTGAGAGGAAGCAGACTGAGGTAGCAGTGAAGCTGCTGGGGTCTTCCTGTCTTCAGGAGGTGACAACAGGCAAGGCAAGTGTGACAAGAGCCTCGAACCTCGAAACCTTCAGCGTCAAGTTTTTTGGAAGAGACCGCTGATGAAGATCATCGAACAACAGGCGATGCTGGTTTAGTTGCGCAGTTTAAGAACGCAGTGTCAAGATATACGAGTACAGCGTATCAGGATGCCCGTCGTCGGCTTCAAAAACGAATGAAGTCCAAAGGCTTCTGGACTGCTGGAAAGGATTGAAGAAGGGAACCCAAGCTTGGGGAAGAATTTCGGAAAAAGAAAGGCGCAACCAAGAGGAGCGTTGCCGAATCGTACTGCAGACACTGGGCACTGGAGAGCAGAAATGACCCATGAAGAAGAACGCCGCCGGAAGCGAGGGACAGGATTTGTGGTACTTCGTTCGACCTGCTACAGGGACTCGTGACGTTCTCCATTGGTGGGAGAAGTCACTTGGAGCTTGTTTGCATCATCGGGAACGGTTGGGGTAAACGGTACTAGGTGATGAACAGGATCCTGAATTGCTAAGAAGTTTGCCAGCCGGGGTTGTGGGCGGAAAAATTTGCTCTTCTTTGCTAATTTTTCTCACGGTCCCAGATTTATTTGACGTCAAGCGAAAGTAGTTTTGTAAATTGATGAGACACCGTTGCCGAGCTGTGCTACTGCTTGCTTCGAATTTTCCGCGGTGATGGGAAACGTTCCTTTCCTTCTGGCGAGCAGTTTTCTCAAAACGATCGATCGAAGCAGGGATACACACTGATCAGGAGTGGCCCAAAACCCTAGGAACACAGAAGTGCACTAGCCAAGATTTTCAAACCATGTGCAAATGACAAAACGATGCCGAACCCTGCGGTCGAGCCAGCCATCGAGACGCTTCAAAGTCGGTCGAAGGTCCAGAATTCCTGAAGAACAGTCAGCCGTCATTCCAGGCGAAGTTTTCGCACACGAGCGAGCAAGACAATTGGTGTAAGGTTCTTGTCTCAAGCGTTTCGTCGGGTCCCACTCAAGATGCCGGGGCTCTCAACTCAATTGTTCCGCCAGCACCAAGCTAGAGCAGGAGGAAAGCCAAGTCAGCATCGATCAAGTGTCGCCCCAGGGCCTGGAACAACAGGCAGTGATGTTCGGCAAGGCCAGGTACGGCCTTAAGTTCCACCAGGCCTTCGAGGACACAGCCAAAAAAGTGGCTTGAGAGCGTTTCGTTTCAGCCTTCGCAAAAGCACATCAAGAAAAGGCTCCTTGCACATCCTTGCACATATTGCACATGAACAGCCAAAACAAAAGCTGTAAGTCAGCTCTGAGTGATAAATAACGCAAGTGGACGGCCCTAAGCATGAACAAGTCCATGGAAGCGGTCGAGAAAACTATGAGACAGCAACAGGGCAGCATGTGGCAAGTTGCCCTCACCTGAAAAGCCCCGGACTGCAAGTGCAAGACCGCTTGACTACCAACTTTGTTTTGCAGTTTTGCCGTGCCACTGCCAGATACAAGTGCACGTTCGAAGGCAGCGGCAGCACTGTCAACGTGCTCGTCCAACAATATCCAGTATACAACTGCATTTGGAGGATTTTGGAGGTGTGTCAAAAGCACGGC
>CAXAMN010012459.1:30466-44148 GCA_963970005.1 Durusdinium trenchii
GAGCAAGACGCTACTAGGGGCTCCTGGCATCGCTACTAGGAGCAAGAACGCTGCTAGGGGCTCCTGGCATCGAGCAACACCATCCACATTGGAAACTGCTTGCAGTTCAGGTCAATTAGATTCAACAAAATTCCAGGTTTGCAAACCTATCCTATCCCACTCTGCTCAAAACTGCTCTAATTCACACAGCAGGAGCGTGGAACAGCCTTGGAGCTGTTCAGTACATGTTTGCGGATCCTGGTTTGCTCCGAGTTCGACCAGCAGCCTTCAAATCTCTGTATATACATATCTGTGAATTGTTGTGTGCATGAACATGTTCATGAATTCACATATCACTTGAGTTGACCCAACAGTCCGCATCCTCCGCATCCGTCTCAGCTCGCTCTTTCCTGTCACCAAGGATTGGACCCATGAGACCTTGAAAAGCTCCTGGGCCACCTGAGAGCGGCGTGCATTTATTCGGCACTTCCAAAGACCACTTTGAGACACCAAACGTAAGCTTTCGCGCGAGGATGTTTTTTAAAAACGCACCATAAGTCCAAAAGAGATGTCCAAAGTTCACCATTTACTCCGAACGCCACAAAATCTGCGCGTGCCAGAGAGCACTACCAAGTTAGTACTGCGGCCACAAGAATGTCACATCGTAAAATGGACATGTCGTACATGTGAAGGGAGGTCGACTTCAGACCACAAAAAAGAAATATCCTTCGCACCTGCCACAAAAAGTGACCGGCAAGTCCGAAAATGCACATGGCACCACAACAAGAGTGCAATCGCAAAGCAGGCATACCGCACTCCAAATCAAAGAAAGTTTACCATGCAAGGACCATGAGGACAGCTTGGTAGATGAAGGTCAACGAAGAACAAGCCTGCGACGAGCGCGAACCCTGGCCACGGACAGCGCCCTTCAATCTAGTTGCCCAGTTCATAGCGTGCGGCGGCCACCAGGACGTCTGTGTCCTCTAAGCAATACCTGCCGTCTTGCCCCCACTTGGCCTTTGCAAGCCCAGCGCCCACAATGTGGCCAAGACAAAAGGGACAATCACCTAGTCCTTGACACGCGTCACATGTCATCTCCTTCGCTCGATCTCTAGTGTTTGGCCAGCTGCGCGGAGCGCAGCACACGAGTTGTTGGCTTTCATCAGCTTGTGTTTCCCTCAAAACTAAACGTCCAGTTCATGCAAAGCTCTCAGAATACTTTCCAGACCTGCGGGAAGCATGCGCAAAGCGGCTTCCACCAAGTCCTAAAGCCAATCCACGCCACCTTAAAACCACAAGATAAGCAATACGTAGACCACCACCGTCAAACATGGCCTCCACTCTACTAGCGATGGCCACCAACCAGCTGGTTCACCAAGAGCGCTTGCACTTGGAGCGATATGGTGGCCGGCAGAAAAGGAATAGAAAAACTGCTGCTGAGACAGAATGCAAATCATGCGAAAAAATGCAATTCACACAGGACACCGTTGAATCATTCAAACAATTGGGCTTGGGAATCTTTGGGGCCATCTACCCGTTCTTGCCTGGCCTGAATTCAAAGGTAAAATAGTATGGTCCGACTACCTTTGGCCTTATAGATCCCTATATCAAGAACAAAGCAACATAGCACGTTCCCAATCAGTGTTGTTCTCCAAAAGCCAATGCCGTTGCTGCACACGCTTTGATGGATCAGAAAGGAATGCTGTGCCAGCTGCGAATCCCACAAATGATGACTTGCAGCGCTTTAAGAGATTGAGAGCTTCTAAATGAATTCATTGACAAGAGCAAATCTTCCTCACCCTCCAGGGTGTTACCAAAGTTGTCCTACCAGCTGCGATTCGACGGCTTCTGCCACCAAAGACACCCATTGAGATCTGGAATCCGCGCCATCCTTCCGATCGGTGTCGGAAAAAAAAACCTTCGACCTCTCCAGGATCGTTCCATCTTTCACGGTGCACCAAGTGACCTTCCTTGATTTAACCATCTTCCAATTTGACAGACCTTGGACAAGACATTTTGTAGAACGATGTGTGCAACCTCGCTACAAAATGCAAGGTACCATGCAAAAACACAGTACTAAAAAATAACCAATGGATATATGGCGCGCTACAAAATCCAGGGCCCTAACTTTTCTATATGGAAAAAACACATGTAGGATTTGGAGCTACTACAAAATGAATTGCCTGAGGTTTAGAGTCATCCAAAAAAAACGTCCCGCAACATCCCTCTACAAAATGTTCTGCCTGACGTTTGGGGTGCAAATCAGGAAAGAATGCGATGGACATCAAAAATGTCCATTTCTACAAAATGCACCGTTTTTCTGTTTTGTAGTGGCCTTGAGGCCACCCATTTGGTAGTGGAAATTGGCACGAGGATATTAAACCTACTTGAAGCTTGTTGAGCCTACAACAGAACTCTCTCTCTCTCACCTTTTTCACGGTTAGAGCCGGATTCGGAAACTAATCGGTCGGATTCTGAAACTAGGGTTCTGAAACTGGGGTTCTGAAACTAGGGTTCTGAAACTTGGCTTCTGAAACTAATATTCTGAAACAGGGGTTCTGAAACTAGGATTCTGAAACTGGTGTTCTGAAACTAGGTTTCTGAAACTGGGATTCCGAAACTTGTATAATTCTGAAGCTGGAAAGTCAGATTCTGCAATTTGCCTGAGACTTGCAACTGGTGATCTCCACATCATGCGATAGCGTGTGTGCCTGTGACATCACCTTCAAAGCACATCCAAACAAACGTCATTAGCCCCCCACCCAACCGCCCCACCCCCAACCCCCCCTTGTCCCCATCGTGTGATCTCGACATCCCTCATCATTCACAAAGTTGCGGAATCCTAGTGAGGGAATCCACAATGTTGCGGAATCCTAGTTGCGGAACGCCAGTTGCAGAATCCCAGTTGCAGAAACCTAGTTGCGGAAGCCTAGTTGCGGAATCCTAGTTTCGGCATCCTAGTTGCGGAATCCTAGTTGCGGAATCCCAGTTGCGGAATCCAAGTTGCGGAATCCTAGTTTCGGAATCCTAGTTGCGGAATCCCAATTGCGGAATCCGACCAAACAGTTGCGGAATCCTGCGCAGTTGCGGAACTCGACTTTATCCCCTTTTTCACCCTCACCTTCGAGCCATGTGTGACCCGTGCGTCCTGCGAGACCAAGATCTGCTCCCGTCGGTAGCCTGAAAGGTCAGCGCTCGAGTGTCCGTTTCGTTGAAAGTTGTGGCCACTGTGGCCTTTGACACGGCGGGCTTGGCATCGCAGGCGCCACAGGCCAATGTTGTTGCGAAAAGAGGCAAACTGACAAGTCCTCAAAGCATATCTCCATATATCTCCATCTGCTATATAATACATATATAGAATTATATAGATCATATGGTCCGTGGTATTCTCCGAGCAAAAAGTACACCAAAAGCCAGAAGCATCCAATTCCATCCTCAACAAGTCTTCCCTCGTGCCTCACGGCCCCACCCGCTCAGATCCGCTGTTTTTCAGCGCCTGGCACTGCGGCGATGGATCGCAAGGTCTGCTCCAAGAGCTGGTGACGACCAGCGGAAGCCACCACCTGATGAAAGGGAAGGATCACAAGGCTTCAGGGCATCGCTACTAGTAACAAGGGCATTACTACTAGTAGCAAGGATGTTACTAGTAGCTCCTGGCATCGCTACTAGGAGCAAGGACGCTACTAGGGGCTCCTGGCCTTACTACTAGTAACAAGAAGCTAGTAGTAACAAAGGCATCGCTACTAGGAGCAAGGACGGTACTAGGGGCTCCTGGCCTTACTACTAGTAACAAGAAGCTAGTAGTAACAAAGGCATCGCTACTAGGAGCAAGGACGGTACTAGGGGTTCCTGGCCTTACTACTAGTAACAAGTAACAAGAAGCTACTAGTGCAAGAAGCCAGTAGGATCAGGAGGCTTCTGAGAGCGGGTTTTTGTGAGTCGAGTCTCAGCTGCTGAAAACGGGTTCCTAGCCATTCGCTGAGACTGACGACACGGAACTGGCGAATCCCTAAACAGAAACACCACGTAGAACAGCTGCCTTCTGGATTATACCACTGATTTGTACAAGCCTCAACAGTCAATGACTTGCGGACTGAGACAAATGTCGTGACTGAGACAACCAACACGAAATCCAAGGAACCTAGACCAAGCCGCGTCCATCGCTTTTAGGTTGGAGGCCATCGCTAGTAGGTTGGAGAACAACACTGCATGACTTCACATGTATCACATGTTCTTTCTCTCATATTCTATCCTGCCGGTGGTGACTTGTAGGTAACGCTCAGGGCCCTGGCCAAAATGGGAAGCTCCGTGGTCCATGGCAGCTCCTGGGCGATCTGGAAGGTCATTGTCTTACATCCGATTGGCCACAAGAGCTTTATGTGCTTGTTGAGGACTTGCTTGTTGGCCGCTTCTAGGTTGAAGGCCATCGCTATATTAGGTTGGAGGCCATCGGTTTTAGGTTGGAGGCCATCCCTGTTAGGTTGGAGACCATGGCTAGTAGGTTGAAGGCCATTGCTATATTAGGTTGGAGGCCATCGCTATACTAGGTTGGAGGTTGTGGTGTTTCGTGTAAAAGGCCGCTCCAACCCCTTGCCTGTGCTGTTCCGACAGCCATAGCCTCCGCAGCCTCTTCACCTGGAAATGAACATTTCACTGGTGAGATCCACAAATCCCGACAACTCGCCGAGAATTATTTGGTGGAAAAGGAACATCCAAAAGGTCAATCTGATATGGAAGGTGACAAGAAGACATGCTGCTCTTCAGAAGAGCAAGTACCGATCTGTTGGCAAGCCTTTGTTGCAAACTTGAGAGGCTGAGGGTTAAGGCAATGTGAAAACATGACTTTTTGGATCAAGGGCGAGAGAGCACCTCTTGATGTGGGCAACTCTTTCGGTGACACATGTGACACAAACATTCACGCCGCTTCAGCCTTTGACGGAATCTGTTTGAAACGCGTGGCGGCTGAGGTCTATCGCTTGTGTACCCACCAGTCGGCACCGTACCTGTGATTCCTGTGATGTCCCCAACCAGATGGAAAAGTGAATCCCCAACCAATGGAACTCCTTCCACCTAAAAGAGGGGAAGCACTGTCCTAGCTAAACAGTGAACGGTGGGTGCGGACACGGCGTTGGCGTTCGGCAAGTGGGCTGGCGCGCCATCGGTCCGGATGCTCGCGTTCGGCAAGAGCAGGCCATCTGGCAGGACCGGTTGTAAAGTCCAAGCACTCAAGTTCCTTGTTCCTAGTAATTAGCGTCCTTGTTACTAGATGTTACTAGTAGGGATACACCTTGTTACTACTAATTTTTGTCAAGCTCAAGCCCTCAAAAAGTGAAAAACATGCTATTATCAATCTATTTGGTGACTCTGGGTCAACATTGAGTGGCTAATTGCCGGAGAATGACATCCCCAAAGAAATGACACAGCTGGCTTCCACCCATTTATCGTGGCGCAATGATTGATCAAGTTCGGCACCCGCCTTCGACCAGGCTAGTGCCGGCAATGCCGCCTGACTGGAGCCTCAGCGCACATCAAAGTGATCTGCTGTGATACGTTGAAGCAAAGAGTTTGTTGCTCAGTGCCGACTAGAACATTGGACGTAAATAGTGATGCCAGCTCTCATAGATGACAAATAATGATTAAATAATGGCTCCTGGCCCAGCCTGGCTTCGAGCCTCCATTTGTTTTTGTTTTGGAGAGCCGACCACGTTTCCTCTTTTCTCCAGGAACAATGGTATCACGTGGGACTTGCTCATGGTTCCACGATGCAGGTTGTTGTTTGGGCGCATGATAGACACACGAACGCATTTTCATGGACGATCCTGAAATTTAGGCCACTTTTGTGGGCTACCACACCCCGTAGGCTTAGCGTATTCGGGGGATCGATGAAGCGAGTGTTGGGAACTGCATCGAAAACGGTAACAACCGATTTGGAACTTCCAAGTGATGTTCCTCGAAAGTCAAAGGTCTTCACCATTGTTCACCCAATTTATGATTAAACTGCGACAAATTCTTTGCAAAAGACCAAGCTTGACCAAACCCAGCACCCACCCTGCACAGATTCGCACGGGTCTTATTTATGAGTCTTCCGCGTGTCGCCCGAGGCGGCGCCGCTTCTCCGCGGATTGGATCAATGACCAAGCAATGCCCCGGTGATCGGCCATGGAGATGGGCACCTGCAACACACCCGGTCGTGTCAGAGTGAAACTATGGAACAGCAGGGCGGTGCCGATGTGGTCAATTGGGCTGCCCCATCCACAGACCCGTGATTTGGTCACCTCGGGCGATTGGACATCCTTGGGGGCGTTCTTCAGCTCCAACATGGATGGCGGTGTTGTTGCCATTCGGTTTGAAAAATGGATGGGTTCTCTCAACTCTCAACGCATGTTTTCGCAAACCCTGGTTGAGACATGAACCTGGATCAGGCAATTTTGGGTTCCAAGAACCTTGTCCGATGGTCTAATCTGGTGGCATGCCTTGATGAAAAGCGGTGTGTTTGGTTTTGGTGTTTCTGGTAAATCTTTTTATACGTGGGTTTTGAGCTGAGGGTTTTCTACATTTCAAGGTCCAATCACTGTTTGGTACTGTGTTTGGTATATGTCCAAAAAAAATCCCATCACTGCTGCAGCGTCTTCAACAGGAATCATGGTCACTCCAGGTGCTTCGGGGTCGTGGCTGTCAAGAATTGCCGCGCGGTGGAGTACGTGGGTGGAGTACGTGGGCGGCCAGCCCAACACGCCTGGCAACCAACTGGCTGCACAGTCAGGCTGCGCTCAACATATCTCAACATACAGTCAGGTTGGCGCTTTCGTGCATTGGTGCTGGTTCCTCTCCCCTACCATTGCCGTGGACTTGGAAGAGTGCTCCTTCAGTGAACAGGCCTTGCGGAACAGAGATTGGAAGGACTTTCATGCCCCACACAAAGCAGCACTTGCAACCACCCAGGCCACGAAAAGGCAACCGTTGATGCCGTTAGCTGCAATGCTTCAGCTCTACTTGCACACCTTCATCACTTCAAAAAAGGCCACTAGGCTACACTAGGCATGTATTTCAAGACCCATGGGCACGAACCGTGCAAAGTTCTCACAAGAACCACCAGCACGTCATGGGTACAATCTGTCTCTGCGGCCAGAAACCTGTGCATATTCATGGCAACAATGCTATCAGCAAGCTTGGCTCAGCTTCGTCCAGTTTGATTCCTTGTCAAAAAATTTGGTGGCTTGCAGCTGTGGGAATCTGACTGCAGTCAGTATGCCTTCCCCCCTTCCACCCATCCCACCATTCACACCCACCTGCCCATCCTTGTTGGCCAAAGTATCGTCAGCTCCAGCATCCAACAAGCATCGTACCACCTCCGGGTGGCTTCGCTCTGTCGCGATGAGCAACGGTGTATTGCCCACCACCGTGGCCTTGTCCGGATCCTGTCGCGCGGGCCACGCACATGTGACGCTCATGCGACGCTCGCGGAAACTCTTATGATTTCTGAGGCATTGCTCTCTGCAGCAACTTGCTATTTTCATCTAATGTTAGCATGCCATGCATGAACCATGCGACAATAATAAGGAGGTTTTTTTGGCCTGCGAGGATTTTGCAATACTACTTTTAATTGTGCCAACATCCAGACCCCAAAATTGATTTTTAACAAATAAAAGAAACAAATTGTTGAGTCAATTGTTATCATGCAACAGCAACAACAACAACAACAACAACAACAAGGTACAAACAAAAACTGCAACCCCGTTGCACCACAACAACAACGACAGTGAGCTTTTTGGCCTGCCAGGATTTTGCCATACTAGTTGCGTCTTTGGGTGAAAGCACTGAAAGCAGAATGAAAATAATGAAAGCAAAATGAAAGCTCCTCTGACAAATCCCCTCTAAAGATTTTTCCCCTAGGGTTCATACGGTGCTTAGATCGGTGTGCCGCGCGGGCGTGTCCGGCTAATTCGCTGCTATTCACAGCACATTCATGCCTCTCGAAATCCTTGAAGTGCATTTCGGGCTCGCAAAGTCTGCGTGGCCGCGGCGGGTGCTCCTAGCGACTGCGCTCTCGTTGTGGTGCCGGAAACCTCGTGCTTTGGTGCTCCGAAGTCAACTTTTCGTGACAGGTGCAAGGGATCGGAGCTGTTTTACTTTGAGATGTAGTTTTCGTGGCAGGTACAGTACTTTGAACATGGTGGTGATCTTCGATGAGCTCTGATTTCGTGACAGGTGCAGTGAATTGTGAATTGTGGAGATATGGCTCATTTGGAGATTTCGTGGCTTGTACAGCACTTTGTTTGTGAACCTCGACGCGTAGATTTCGTGGCAGGTGCAGCACTTTGTCAACCTCGAAGTGCAGAGCTCGTGGCAGGCACAGCACTTTGTGAACCTCGACGTGCACAGTTCGTGGCAGGCACAACACTTGGTGAACCTCGACGTGCAGAGTTCGTGGCATCAGATGCTCACTCCCACTCTCTCACTCACACACGCTCACCCTCACACTCACAATCACCCTCACACTCACAATCACACTCACACTCACTCCCACTCGCACTCACACTCACACACTCAGTCACTCACTCACTCACTCACCCACTCACCCACTCACCCACTCACTCACTCACTCACTCACTCACTCATCACTCTCACTCTCACACTCACACTCACACTCAATCTCACTCACACTCATTCTCACTCACACTCGCGCTCTCACTCACACTCACACTCCCTCACACCCACTCTCGCTCACACTCACACTCTCTCACCCACGCTCACTCTCACCCACACTCACTCTCACTCTCACTCACACTCACACTCACTCACCACCACCGCCACCGTCACCACGATCCCCACCTTGATCACCACCATCACCTGTCTGGACCCCAATGCGTCTAGATCTCTAGACTTTCTGCTTATATAGACCTCACACACACTGTTTGGGGTCTCTTGCCGGGATATGCATTATTGAGGTTGAGAGTTCTGACTACCCCGAAAAAACAAAAATATTCATAGGGGGGGACGTTTATAAATGAGATGTTAACATTATTGTCCATCCGCTGGTAGGTGTTTATACAGCAAGCAATGCGGGGAAATGATTCGTTGGAATCACTCGTGGCCAGCTGGGGCCCTTCCCTGATTCCACAAGTCACACACACACATATCACAACCGGCGGTCCGCAGCGGAGCCCAGGAGACATTGGACAATCTCCAGAAAGCCCAGGTCACAGGCAATGAAGAGCGGCGTCTGCCCTGAACCGTCGGCCTACCAGGTAGTGGCAATGGCTGGGAGGGTGAAACCTGGTAGAACCGCATGGCCTACGAAATATAGATGGAGAAGTGAACGCTCTTCATAGATCCCTTGGCCCCCCTGGTAAGAATGTTTTGAACAGGGTGAAACTGTCCAAAACGTCGCTGCAGAGGTGGCTTCGCTGCTTCACCCTCCTACGTCCAAGGATGCAGGCCGCGTGAATTCACGACGGTCCGGGCTGTGGCGACGGTTAGGACACGACGTCAGCACCAACGGTGGTGAACGTCGGAACATCAGCCGTGGGAAACATCAAGATCTCGGCAGCAAAGAACCCGTGAAGCGAGCGATCTTCCGCGGAAGTTAGATGAAGTTAGAGACCAAACACACGTGCTGTCTCAATACAAGCTAGTCCTGCAACTCTGATACCTTGCCAACATGTTGGCCTTTCACCCCGGCACACACAACCTCCTATTAAGGATGGCATTCATGTCTTGAGTATCCAGTTCATATGGGGGTTGAAATGTGCGAATGATCCCCAGATCCTCTGATTCGGAGCTCAAGGCCAGCCAAACACTAACAATTTACATGACTGCAACCCAATAGCAATGGCCTCCAACCTAGTAGCGATGGCCTCCACCCCAGTAGCGCCTCCAAACTAAGAGTGATGGCCTCCAACCTAATAGCGACGGCCTCCAACCTGCTAGCAAATAAGAGGATGATCACGGGATATCTCCCACAATTCCTTTGGAGGGATCCTGCAAACACCCGCGGGACACTTTGAGTCCTCAACCCACATCATCTCTTTACGTCCGTCCGCTCTGCCTGATCTTTGTCAGCCGAGGAATCCAGCAAGGCTCGCACCACCTTCGGATGATGATTCTTCGGCATAGTAGCTTCTTGTTACTACTAGTAACAAGTGCCACGCTAGTAGTAACAAGTGCCTTACTAGTAGTAACAAAAAGCCATTAGAATTAAATTAACAGAAAGAAAGAAAAAAGACAGGAAAAAGTAATGTGATCGCTCTGTGGCCTGAGGGGGGCAATCTCGGACTGCAACCCCTATCTCACCGAGTTCATTCCCCTCCTCATTTCATGTCATTTCACTTCAGGTCGAAGTTTCCTCTTAAGTCGAAGCCTTCAAGTTGCCTTTCCCCGCAGCGATGAAGAGGGGCGAATGTCCATGCTGGTCTGCCTCAGCCGAACCATCGGAAGAACAAACGGATCAGTGCAACGCCGTGCGGCGACTTCGAGAAAGGCGCGTGAGGCGAAATGTCCAACGAGTGAAACCAAACACATGAGTCTACATGAAAATAATGTAGCAGATTACGTGAGTCGGCGTTCTGTTTTTTCGTGCATGCGGGTTGAAAAGCGTCCTTCTCTCGATGACTCACCAAATCTGTCTTGTCAACGCACTGCCCCATGACCTGCCTTGTCCCAGGCAGCCTTAGCCTCCAATAGGCAACGCACCACACGCTCGCAGCCGAAGTGGACAGCGCTCACCTCTGAGGAAGTCGGGCCGCATATGCCCATGATTCGACATGCAAAGAACTAACTCGGGTTGCTTAAGTTCCAAATCAAACATGGCAAGCACATGGTTCAGATAAATCATTAAATCAAACCCATTGTGCTACATACATGGCTATGATATGCTATGATGCTCTTTTTGGGATGTTTCTTTGCCGAACCTCAGGAGGGCATGGTTCTACTCAACCCCTCAACAGCAGATAGGCACCATGGCAGACTCCAAGTTCGACCGTCCTGGGATGAGGTGCCCCGTTGAGTCATAACCGTGATTTGAAGTTTCCTGTTGATGACGAGAACACCATGGCACCATGGGAATGACCATATATGTCTACCCATAGCCTTTTGTGCCGCATCTACTCGAAAGTCAGATCCACTAGGGTCCATGATGACAAAACCAAAGAAAATCGCGTTCCTGTGTCCCAAGTCGCTAGCGGCGTCTGGCTGAAACGATCGGTGGCATTGAGGACGGCCCTGGCTGACCTTGGCTGGTGTGACCCAGTGATTGGAGAGGGGGAATGACATGGAATGAACTCCCATATGACAGTCACCTGACTATGACTTTTAAATGTCCAAATCTGGCTGTCCGATGTTGATCAAAGTGAGAGGCTTTGTTCAGATCATGCAAATAAAAGTTGAACAAACTCCCCTCCAACCTAATGTAAAGTCACGATTAATAAACCTCCCCTAGTTAATCCGAGCCCACAAAACCACCGGAAATTGCCCAAATCAAAAAAATTGTATTGGTGGCTTATACACCCCTAATGGTCTAGTTGGGTACCAGAACCCCCCCCCCAGTTAATCCGAGCCCACAACCAGGTCAATTTTTCGTAGTAGTAGTAGTAGCAGTAGTAGTAGCAGCTACTACTACTGCTACTACTACTACTACCACCTACCCCCTACTACCTACTTTTGATGAAGCCCCAAAAAAATGTCTAGGGCTCAGGGCTTATCAATTGACTCATTACAAACAACCTAATAGCGATGGCCTCCAACCTAATAGCAATAGCCTGGAACCTATTTGCGATGGCCTCCAATCTAATAGCAATGGCCTCCAACCTAATAGCCATCGCCTCCAACCTATTTAATAACAATGGCCTTCAACCCAGTAGCAATGGCCTCAAACCTATTAGCCATGGCCACCAACCCAATAGCAATGGCCTCCAACCTAATAAGCCATGGCCTCCAACCTAATTGCGATGGCCTCCAACCTAATAGCGATGGCCTCAACCTACTAGCAATCGCCTCCAACCTAATAGCGATGGCCTCCCCCCTCCAGTTCTTTTTCCAAGAGGCAGGAGAGTTTCCACCATTTCCAAATGGCCATTCCTTGGTTGGAATGACTGTAGACTGTAGACTGTAGATCAATCAGCATGTTTTGACATGTCGCTCTGGGCATGATCCTGTGCAAGCTGAGGAAACCAATACTTTTGGCAAACCACGGTAGACTAGCCGGTAGACCCTCCCACCGTAAACAACCCAGTGGATGGTGGTTTAATCAAACAGTGTTGGACTCTGGATGAACAAGGAAGCGGAGACCAAAAGTTCCATCATGCTCCTCTTTGCCTCTTGGCTTTCGTGGTCTCACCTGGACTCTGGAACCTGGCCTGATGCAACGGCTTCGGCATGGGGGTGGTTGCCCTGCCACCAGTAAACATGCGGATCTTTCACACCAAATCCCGGTCTTCCAGTTGCGACCTGCCAAGAAACCCTGCTGCAATGAAGAGTGGGCTCCGCCCAAACTGGTCAGCCTTGTCCCTGGCGACGTCGACGCTGCGTGATGACGAAGGCAGAGCAGGGAATTGCACGCTTCAGCAGAGCCGCTGAAAGCAAGAAGCACCCAGGTCCCAGTGTCTACTCCAGAGAGTAGAAGAAGCGGTCGCTGGATATTCGTTCAAGCCAAACAACAAACACTATCAGACTACATCATTGACTTTGTACCAAAAACGTTTACAACAGCATGCAAAGCGACAACTTGACGAAGTTTGTGCTGGGACGCAGAGAACATAAGCCCTTTGGTGGATGAACGCAGACTTTGAGTGGGAGTCCAACGCTCCACTTCTATCCTCTCAGGAGATAAAGCGGATGCAACCCATCAGATCCATCATGCCAGAAACGGAGCTTCTGCTTCTCTTCCTCAGCTTCATTCCAATCTCATTCCCCTCTCCCATACAGCTACGCTCGGCTCGGCACTTCCTGCTAGAAGCCGCCAGCCTGGGAGCACCGGCTTCGAGGAGGATCTTCACCAACCCCAAATGCCCCACATGCGCAGCAGTCACCAGCCCGGGTGTCTGCATCAATGGATCCTCACGCGATGGCTCAAGCGAACGACGCAGAAGCAAACCTCGTCGGGCGAACTAATCTGCCTTGTTTTGGGTCTAGCTATCATACATGTTGCAAAGATGCATCGGTTTAAACAATCTGCAAACAAATCTTCCCACCGAAGTGGTTTATCATGGTTTATCCACTCGTCAAACTGCTTTGGGTGTCAACCTGCCTCATCTTCTGTGTCCACTTGTAGAAGATATCGTGCCAACACCTCCCAAAGGGTCAGTGTCTGTGTGTATGAACAAAAACCGTGGTGGCACTGGCTAAACCTGAGCCGACGTCAACCGTAAGACTGAACCGGCGATAAAACGTGTGGCATCAAAAATGCTGAACCTGTGGTGGCATTGACACACGTCATACGCAAAAAAGAAGTAAGACTCTGTCACACTTCGAACTTGGGTTTTCAGTTAGTTCAATTGCCACGATGGGAAGGAAGGCGATGGAACAGCAAGGTGAAAGGGTCCGGTGACTTGAAGTGTTAAACATTGTTTCACTCGCACTGCACAAGCGGCTGAAAATGCATAACGCTGAAAGTGGCTGAAAGAAAATGGTTTGAGGGGTAGGTGCATTAAAAGACCAAAATGGACAGCGTGTTCAACAGTTCCAAATTGTTGCAGGTACACACGGGT
>CAXAMN010012459.1:59144-73777 GCA_963970005.1 Durusdinium trenchii
GGCCAGGAGCCCCTAGTAGCGTCCTTGCTCCTAGTAGTAAGGCCAGGGGCCCCTAGTAGCGTCCTTGCTCCTAGCTCCTACAAGCCCAGGAGCCCCAAGTAGCGTCCTTGCTCCTAGGAGTAAGGCGAGGAGCCCCTAGTCGCGTCCTTCTCCTAGTTTTAAGGCCAGGAGCCCCAGTAGCGTCCTTGCTCCTAGTAGCCATGCCAGGAGCCCCTAGTAGCGTCCTTGCTCCTGTAGCGATGCCAGGAGCCCCAAGTAGCGATGCCACGACCCCTAGTAGCGTCCTTGCTCCTAGTAGCGATGCCAGGAGCCCCTAGTAGCGTCCTTGCTCCTAGTAGCGATGTTAGGAGCCCCTAGTAGCGTCCTTGCTCCTACTAGCGATGCCAGGAGCCCCTAGTAGCGTCCTTGCTCCTACTAGCGATGTCAGGACTGGCTCCCTAGTAGCGTCCTTGCTCCTAGTAGCGATGCCAGGAGCCCCTAGTAGCGTCCTTGCTCCTAGTAGCGATGCTAGCGTCCTTGCTCCTAGTAGCGATGCCAGGAGTCCCTAGTAGCGTCCTTGCTCCTAGTAGCGATGCCAGGAGCCCCTAGTAGCGTCTTTGCTCCTAGTAGCGATGCCAGGAGCCCCTAGTAGCGATGCCAGGAGCCCCTAGTAGCTTCCTTGCTCCTAGTAGCGATGCCAGGAGCCCCTAATAGCATCCTTGCTCCTCCTTGCTTGCTCCTAGTAGCGATGCCAGGAGCCCCTAGTAGCGTCCTTGCTCCTAGTAGCGATGCCACGAGCCCCTAGTAGCGGGATGATGGATTTTGCGCCTTTGAAGAAAGATCCGCATTGATGGGTGTGGTTCTAGAAGTGAATGGTGGGAAAAACACTAGAGCACAAAAATGCACAAAATCCAAATGTTTCGCAACGATTTAATTGTGCTGCAGGCCTGGCCTGCAAGGAATCAAGTTCAGTTCTCTCCGCACTGCGCCAAGGAGGGTCTGCTAGGCCTGACTTTGACCGCGCAAGCAAGTCCTTGGTCCAACAGATCTTAACAGAATCTCATGTAAAAAGAGAGAGAGAGAGAGACAGGGGCCTAAAGGTCTATTTCTAGAGAACCAATGAAAGAAAAAGTCCAGAGGTCTAAAGGCAAAAAAAGTTGTAGTCTACATTGATTACATACAATGTGGTCGCCAGGATTCACAGTCTAGGAGACTCAAGACTATGGTTCAAGTAGCTAGTCCTTGTGCAGGTGATCTGCTCTGCTGTTGATCCCCTCCAACAAGGTGTCAACAAGTAGGGCTCCTCTTCGAAAGACATTTCGTCTCCAAACAAATAGGGATGGCCTCCACCCTAGTAGCGATGGCCTCCATTCTAAGCATCGAACATACCTTTTAAAAGCTCCATATTCAGTGAACTGTTAAGCATGAAGCCGCCAAGCTTCTTGACTTTGCACTAACTTGGCAAGCTCTTCTTCCGGCAACAACTGACGCCGTGTCAGGAGCTGCGGCCATTGCTGTGTGTAGCGGGGAGAGACATCCACCACTTCCTTGGTTGTGTGAACAAATGACAGGAGCGCATGAGTATACCTCTGATGAGGCTCCGCTTCTGAAGAAAATATAAATATTGTTCCTTCAACCGTTCTTCATGTTTTCACTGCACCTGGAAGGTTCAGACTGCATACCCCTTCACGTGGAAAACATCTTTGAGGGGGGACATGATTGAAGTTTTTCGTCAATTTTCAGACAAGTGGGAAAAAGTATCAAAAAGTGCAAACTCTGCACACTACATCGTCTGCACACTCAAACACAGGAGAAATACGTCCAAGTGTCTTGCGCGCTAAAGGCGATAATATACGAGAGTTTCTTGCCCCAACCGCACTCGTACATCAGTGGTGAATCCAAGGCTGCTTCACACGAATCGCAGTGGCACCAGCGCTCTCCCACACGCACCTCGCTCCAAACGTGATCGGTCCAGTCGACCACCAAACGCGCCTGAAATCCCAAGGCCGCCAACAGAAGAGTAAAGCAATTGGCCCACTCGCCACACCTCGGTGCATTGATGTGCGTTCGCATCCGAGACGGCCAAGTATCGATGGTGTTCAGACAGGCCAAGCGGCCCACACCGAGGGAGCAATCATATTTGTCTGTCGTCTTTCAGTGGTGAAAAGGGGCATGCTTCCCATTCTTCCACATACTGGTCATTTAGGCTGTCAGTAGGACAAGGCAGCAAGAATCACTCGTAGCTTTTGCCCCGACCAAAACCCCCAAGAACACCCTCCCGATTAGGTTGGAGGCCATTGCTTCTAGTTGAAAAAGAAGACCAAAGAAAAGGAAGAAAGGTCTAAGCTACTAGGAACAAGTGCATCGCTAGTAGTAACAGGTGCCTTACGAGTAGAAACAAGAAGCTATTAGGAACAAGTGCCACGCTAGTAGTTTCCAGTCTGAAAGTGGGATGCTGTCGTCTTTCAGACGCTATGGACCACGGTTGCACCTTTGAACACGTTCCGGCTGGTTCTGCCTGAAAAGGGGAGCAGTATCTAGACCCATCTTGAAAAAGGGTTGTGTGCTTTATTGCTCTTTGGCTTCCATCAAAAACAACTAGGAGCAAGAACCTACTAGAAACAAGGGCATTTCTACTGGGAGCAAGAACGCTACTAGTTGCTCCTGGCCTTACTACTGGGAGCAACAAGCTACTAGGAGCAAGAAGCTACTACGGGCTCCTGACATCGCTACTAGGAGCAAAGGACGCTACTAGGAACTCCTGGCCGTACTACTAGGAGCATTCTTACTAGGAACAAGAAGCTACTAGGGGCTCCTGGCATCGCTACTAGGAGCAAAGGACGCTACTGGGAGCAACAAGCATCTTCATGAATTCCTCTTCGAGACACCGACCATGGCGCGTCTCCAGCAAGTGCACCGCGTCGTTGAAACGCGGAAACCGCAGAAGGGCATCGCAACCAGTGCAGCGCCAGGATTCCACTCCTCACAATCCATGGCACATGGGATTGGTTCGTAGTTTCTATCTATGTGTTGACATGAACTGATGGCGCAAGTGTGCATAGGTGTGGAAAAGTTGCGCTCGCTTTAAACAGGTGCAGCACAGATGTAAATAGGCTGGAACATACTTAGCAGACTTAGCAAACTACTTATAAGTAGGGTCAGGTGAGGCAGGTTCCGTACCTAGAAGGGCGTTGCTACCCATAATTGCCCTCAATGTTTAAAGGCGTTTAGGACACCGTGCAGGTTTTGAGCTCAAAGAGGGTGGTTTGGGGGAGGGGGGTGGTACGACTGTGCAGTGATTGCCTTTTGAGTCTGAAAACTGATAACATCATCAAATATCACCAAATACATCCAGTTGTTGGATTCCACAAGACCTTTGGGTCCTCGAAAACACACTTCTTGGTGGATCAAATCTGTCCCTCCCTGCAAAGCAACAGGGGACGTCCCGCCTGGTTTTGTTGATCAAACCTGGTTGTTTAGATGTTTTTGAAGCAAGGTAGAAGGTGTTTCTGCCCAGAGTGTCTGGCCGCAATTGCTACCTAGGCACTCTTTCCTCCATAGCGAAGTTCTTTCTCTGTTGGCTCAACAAAGCCTTCGTTCTTCGTGGCTTTGGTCGAACAGGTCTGGCAAAATGGACTGTCTGTCCAGCGGAAGAAGTCGTTCTTGAACCACTTCAACAAGTCCTTAGAAGTTCCAAATCTTGTGGAAACAAAGCAACAGAACAGCTTGCGCAGCTTGCCGTGGGCACTGGGCACACACCTTGCAGAAGGCCTTTGGCCATCCAAACCAGAGACCCTTGGCGCTTGTTGTAAGGAAACACCTGTTGTCATTCCCTTGAAAAAAACGACTGTGGGATTCTGCAAACACCCCCATGTCCTCTGTGGATTGAATGTCCACATAACAATACCGACAATACCTACTCTGCAAATCTTGGGATCAATCAACTGATCTTGAGCATCACTTCCATCTGAAACCTGCTCCAGAAATCTTTCAGGCAAGACCTCCCGGGCACGTGCCTGATTCCCTTGATCTGCATAGCTTTGAGTTTGTTCCAAATACCTCCATCAGCCACCAAACACTCAAGCAAGCACTGACTGTAAAGAAAAAAGAAACCTAATAGCAATGGCCTCCAACCTACTAGCAATGGCCTACAACCTAATAGCGGTGGCCTCCAACCTACTAGCGATGGCCTCCAACCCAATAACGATGGCCTTCAACCTACTAGCGATGGCCTCCAACCCAATAGCGATGGCCTCCAACCTAATAGCGATGGCCTACAACCCAATAGTGATGGCCTACAACCTAATAGCGATGGCCACCAACCTACTAGCGATGGCCTCCAACCCAATAGCGATGGCCTCCAACCCAATAGCGATGGCCTACAACCCAATAGCGATGGCCTCCAACCTACTAGCGATGGCCTCCAACCCAATAGCAATGGCCTCCAACCTACTAGCGATGGCCTCCAACCCAATAGCGATGGCCTCCAACCTAATAGCGATGGCCTCCAACCCAATAGCGATGGCCTCCTCCAACCCAATAGCGATGGCCTCCAACCTAATAGCGATGGCCTCCAACCTAGTAGCCATGGCCTCCAATAGCATTAGCCTCCAACCCAAACAAACACCAACTCTGTAGGCACGCATAAGGCAGTCGAACTTGCCAAATGATTTGAACTTACCTCACTATAATCGCACCTGAGAAGTTTGTTGGCCATGGCGTTCTTGCGGGGGCCATCAGGCTCCATACAGGGTGGGCAAACATCAAAGCCACAGTCTTTGCAGGCATAAGAGATGCTTCCTTGCACCGGCGGCAGATGAAAAGCGAAGAAGCCATATGGGTTAGAGCCGGATTCGGAAACTAATCGGTCGGATTCTGAAACTAGGGTTCTGAAACTGGGGTTCTGAAACTAGGGTTCTGAAACTTGGATTCTGAAACTGGTATTCTGAAACTGGTGTTCTGAAACTAGGATTCTGAAACTGGGGTTCTGAAACTAGGATTCTGAAACTGGGCTTCTGAAACTTGTATTCTGAAACTGGAAAGTCAGATTCTGCAACTGGTATTCTGAAACTGGAAAGTCAGATTCTGCAACTGGTATTCTGAAACTGGAAAGTCAGATTCTGCAACTTGCCTTCTGAAACTTGCAACTGGTGATCTCCACATCATGCGATAGCGTGTGTGCCTGTGACATCACCTTCGAAGCACATCCAAACAAACGTCATTAGCCCCCCACCCAACCCCCCCACCCCCAACCCCCCCTTGTCCCCATCGTGTGATCTCGACATCCCTCATCATTCACAAAGTTGCGGAATCCTAGTGAGGGAGTCCACAATGTTGCGGAATCCTAGTTGCGGAACGCCAGTTGCGGAATCCCAGTTGCAGAATCCTAGTTACGGAATCTTGACAGTTGCGGAATCCTAGTTTCGGAATCCTAGTTGCGGAATCCTAGTTGCGGAATTCTAGTTGCGGAATCCTAGTTGCGGAATCCTAGTTTCGGAATCCCAGTTGCGGAATCCCAGTTGCGGAATCCGACCAAACAGTTGCGGAATCCTAGTTGCGGAATCCTGCGCAGTTGCAGAACTCGACTTTATCCAAGCCATATGTGCTTCAGTGAGCTTTAAATAAGACACAACGTGTTTGGGGCAATAGACCGTTCATGACAATTCCATATTCATACAGTGGCCCTGGTGGGTGTTCGTCAGTAGGTAGAGTTTCAAGTACGGTAAGCATCCACATGGATATCAATTGTCTCACCCTGCTGGCGGAGTGGACACTCTTCAGCTCAGGCAAAATGACCCATCTATAGACTGAAAGTCCACCAATGCTATGTGCTTTTGTGTCTTAACTTATCTTTCCTCACATTCATGCTCGCAGCTGAGTGTCCGGGAGGCAAGAATCCACTGCAAAGGTCGCACATGCGGCCCAGATTTCCGAGGTTCGTTTTCTGCAAGCCATGTGCTCCAGGACAATCCACGGCACGCACAGGCGTTTCAGCCGGCACTTCAGTCGGCGCTTCGGCCAGCGCTTCAGTCCGCGCTTCAGCCGGCACTTCAGTCGGCCCTTCAGTCGGCACTTCAGTCGGCACTTCAGTCGGCCCTTCAGTCGGCGCTTCAGTCAGCACTTCAGTCGGCGCTTCAGTCGGCGCTTCGGCCGGCGCTTCAGTCCGCGCTTCAGCCGGCACTTCAGTCGGCCCTTCAGTCGGCACTTCAGTCGGCACTTCAGTCGGCCCTTCAGTCGGCACTTCAGTCGGCGCTTCAGTCCGCGCTTCAGTCGGCACTTCAGTCGGCCCTTCAGTCAGCGCTTCAGTCGGCGCTTCAGTCGGCGCTACAGTCGGCCCTTCAGTCGGCACTTCAGTCAGCGCTTCAGCTGGCGCTTCAGCCGGCTCAGCTGGTGCAGCCATGGCACCACCAAACCCAGGAACAAAAACAGTGGAAGACTCCTTTTGGGTAGTATAGTAGTACGGATTGGTTTGCTGAAGATCGAAGGATTCAACATGATTCGAAGCCAGCATTTCATGATTCAACAGGATTCACTCCGCTCAATGATGCTGGACATCTGTCAACCTTTGGATGGCCCTAAAAGTCTACATTTCGCCAGCGCGGTGAAGTTCAACTTTTGTCTTCCGATTCAACCTAGCTCGCCAGCTCCAGGGGCCGTCTTTTAGAAAGAAGGCTGAAGTTCGACGGCGGAGAAGCAGGACGCTGAGTCACGTGTGCAAAGGTGAGGAGTTTGCGGATTTTCGGGGGGTTGGGTCTTCAGAACTTTGCATGTGCCACTGCAACGATCTTCAGGCTTTGGAGCGTGGCTCCATGTGTCCATATGTGTCCGCATGATTCACTCAAACCACGTGTGCCACTCAAACCACGTGTGCCACCGCCCTTTCTTACCTCGACTGTCATTTTGCTCACCTGCTCTAATAGCTGTCCTATGAGTCATATGCGTCGCTGGATCTGCCAAGGACGAGCTGTGGCAATTGGCCAAAAGTAAGGTGCGATGTACGATCTGCACCCCCCCAAGTAGTTGTTTGTTTGACGACCTGAAAATAGGCCTTGTTTATAGGCAAACCGGTAGCAGGGGGGACAAATGGGAGGCCATCGCTAGTAGGTTGGAGGCCGTTGCTATGAGGTTCCTTTTGGGTTGCTGGACAGAGCTGTGAAACTTCAATGTCTGGTGATGGCCCTTTTTGACCCAGAGCTTCTGCCCAGCGGCCATGAAGAGATCCCCAGTGACCGCTGACAGCACACGCACCACAGGCACGGATGAAATCTCCATGGCGGAGAACACGAGGGATGTTCAATTGCCAGTGGCCAAAGGCAGTGGGTAAAGATAGAGTGGGTGTGAAATTGTCCAAGACGTTCCCAAAAGCGATTCACCCGTTTGTGAAGGGAGACTCGAGGTTGAAATAGTTGTTTGCCCGAGTCAAAGTCTTTCTCACAGGAGTGTGTCTTCATGATGACATCCATGAAGTCTGGAGTGACATCCATGAACCCTGGAGCGAAGACCCTCCTCCTCTGCACTTCCATATTGCACTATGCTGGTGCAAAATTCAAGGCGCCATCCGTGAGGCTCGTGTTCACATCACTCGGTACGAGAACGGCTAAGGTTGGAGACGCCTTGGGATCCGAAGAACGAAGCGATTCTCGACCGATGGGGCACCTGAGGAGCAAATACATCGCAATGGCCTCCAACCTAAGAGCGGCCTGAAACTGCTTGAGGCCATGCCAGTTCCAGCGACTGACTGTCCGTATGTGTTGTCTTTCTCATCCGTTGGGACCTTTGGTGAAGGGGCTACTATGAACTTCTTCGCAAAATGTTTCTAATTGTTTCTACCCCAAAACCAACTCACCCCAAAAGTCTCCACATATAACTTGCACCAACCACCGCCAGCCTGCAATTTGTTCAAGGCCACGAGCAGGTTGAGACCACACCCAAACTCCACTCCAAGCTTTGAAGCCTTTCGGAGTCTTTAGTCTTGTGCGGCAGTTCTGCGACAGTTCTTAGGGTCACCGGTTGATTGGTGACCCGTTCCATTGGAGCTGGGTTGCGTTTCGTCCCTAAGAAATTACAAGGTTTGTAGTGGTCACATTGAAACCCCACCGACTGTGCAAATGATGCATCGGCTGCTCCCAACAAAAGATACACCGAAAGGCTCAACGGGAGTTGTCCAAAGCGCTTGTCAGGCTCCCGGGCCCCTGCATAGGGCGACCTCGTGACCATGGGCGTGCCATTTTGGAGACCAAAAAGAGAGGCTATTAGGTTGGAGGCCATCGCGATTAGGTTGGAGGCCATTCCTATTAGGTTGGAGGCCATTGCTTCTAGGTTGGATCGACGTTGTACGCATGTGCCAATTCCCGGGGTCATTAATCTGGGCGTTGCCTTGTTTTGGATCTGGGTGAGCAGAGAATGTGGAAAGGCATACGGCAGGATAGTATGTTCGATCTTGTAGGGTCTCATTGCACAGAGTTCAATAGAGTCATTCAATTCCATTGGACACATATACCTCCCTCCCGACCCGGAGCAGTTGCATCGACCCGGAAAGCACGCACGAACGCGCGCCGACCCCCAACGGGTGCCCCGAGCAGGCGCAAAGCCGATGCGTCTCGGAGCTCTGTGCAGCACAACTTGGACGCCTCGGGTGTCTCGGCAGGTATTAGGAGCAAGGACGCTACGTTCGGAGCAACGGGCATCGCTACTAGGAGTAAGGACGCTACTAGGGGCTCCTGGCCTTACTACTAGGAGCAAGGATGCTACTGGTAACAAGTGCAGGGCCCATGGAGCTCACGAAAATGACCAAAGATGCAGCGAATGCAGACCCCATGGTGGTGGATTGACGTGGTCAACGGCACTTCACCGTGCTGTTGTGCCCAAACTTTTTCCACCGCGAGAGCGCTCCTCTCGGCCGAAAACTGCAGATGCAGGCCGTGGATGGGGTGGGTTTAAGCATTGTGGCATTGTGAAGTTCAGTGACCCATCAATCCTGAGCATTCAGCATTTTTGGTTGCGCGATGACCAAATGCCTTCAACGACCTCGTTTCTCCTCTTCAATGACCTCGTTCTTCTCCAGTGACATTTCTGTGATCTCTTCACGGAGGCATTCCTCTTGGCCGGTCTGCTTGCGCAAACCCGCAATCCCTCCATGGGATAAAACAGAGGCCGATGTCACCCATTGCTGACAGCGTGGCATGGGATGATCATCTCATTCAAAAGCTTTATGCTTAAACCTCTTAGGGCATCGCTACTAGGAGCAAGGACGCTACTAGGGGCTCCTGGCCTTACTACTAGGAGCAAGGACACTATTAGGAGCAAAGTGCATCACTACGAACGGAGCAAGGACGCTACTTCTAGTGTCAACCACCTGTTCTCGTGGTTCCATCCTCATGCCAACAACACCGCTGGCCGCTGACCGGCGGAACCGGCGTCACTCGCGTTGCGGACCACATTCTGGAAAGGCTTTCCACGGCTTAAGGCCAAAAGGTTACTTGCAGCCTGGCAGCGGGAAAAGGTCACAACGAGTCTGAAGCTTGGCAGGGTGAAGCTTCACCCTGCCCACATGTTTCTTAGAACAAAACATCGCAGTCCAGTTTGTAACACCTATCTTTGCGATCTGATTTGTTAACTTCAAATCACAATGCTTCTTGAAAGGAACCTCGTCCTTGAACCCACACATTACCTCCGCTAGGCAATGCATTTTGGATGGCATGTCCTTCTCCAGAAGCATTGGTCAAACTTTCAATACCCCTTCCCACTGCGAAAGTTCAGGAAAAATAAAACAAGAATTCAAATCTCAATTGTGGACTCCACCGGTTCTAGATATCCGAGGCCCATCAAAAGCGCCTCTCACGACACAGTCCGAGCACGACGCGCCGACGCGCACGGTCGCCTGATCCAGGGTGGTCTCATGTGCCTCGGCCGTGTTCACACTGACCTCGGAAGGTGAGCAGAAGGCTCAACGTTCAAAAGCCTAATAGTGATGGCCTCCAAAAGAACATGACGACAAAACCATCTTAGGCATTTTTTTTTTTCATTGCCAAGTCCCAAATTGACAGCTTAGATGTCATCGACGAGCCACATGCAGTAAAACAGGAAAGCAGCACTGAAAGCAACCATGACACACAGTCGTGACATCCGTGGGATGGTTTGGAGCTGATCTGCTGAGATCCCCTTCGTGTTAGATTGGAGGCCATCGCTCTGGCCATCGCTATTAGCAACAAGGGCATTACTACTAGTAGCAAGAAGCTAGCAGGTTGGAGGCCATCGCTAGTAGGTCATTCGATCTCCTGCGTTGCAGCTATGTGACATGAGGCGTCATCCAGACCTGCGGGCGCTGGGTGTAGCGGTGTAGGAAGGCACTCGCAGGCACCCCCTAGGCACCCCAGCCCTTGGGGAAATCGACCTACGCTTTGACCGTTGGGCCAACCTACCCATCCGGATTTGCCAGTTCGACTCACCGATGGTGAAAGGCACTGCAAGGCATGGAACTCGGAAGCACCAGAAGCCGTCTTGGTCCCGGGAAGTGAGATGGTGCGGTGGGTGTCGTTGATACTTCGGACCAGGAGGGATCCTCCGAGTCTCAACGTGTTTGATCTTCCATCACCTCGCCTCTATCACGGTCAGTGGGTGTTTATTTGCTTGAAATGTCAGGATCTTGTGTCATACTAAAAATGCCGATCGAGTCATCAACAGCACTTGATGCTGCAACTCTTGTACCTGGCGACAATCCTTCGACAGGATCTGGGAGATCGAGAACCACCTGAGAACCACCCTCCAAAAGTGTGATACGGTGTTCACCTGCTTTCAGCCATGAACCATCAGGACCATGCTTCTGAATCACACTGCATCAACGCGTCAACTATTATAAAGATCTGCCGACCTCACCATGTCCAACCGTGTTACATCCATCATTGATTCACAACCATTCAAACACATTATAGAGAAACTTTAAAAAAAAGGACGAATAAGCCTCAGCGTCCACCCCCTCATACCCAGTCTGGCCCAACACATCACCCCACCGAGCGGCATTCGGCAGGCTGCTGAAGTTGAAGGTGGAAGGCCAAGTGCCATTTTGGAACCACGAGAAATCATTCCACCAGACCTCTTCCGGATGTTCTCGTGGGTGTTCTTTTCACTCATTCCTGTCGTTCTTTCCACTCATTCCTTTGAGGTTCTAGCTAGTCTGTCTGTCCAGGTTTCTTCAGATCTCCAGCAACTTCACTGCCTTTCTATTGTCAGTCAGAAGCGCCAAAAAAATGTAAATAAGAATTCGCTCTGGAAATCAGGTCTGCTCCGAAGCTTGTAGCCAAAAAAGACAAGATGGTGATATATGTTCGATCCAAAATGATCCTGAAGATCTATTTTCAGTCGAGCAACATCCAGCACTGCGCCACCTGCAACGGATTCGGGGTGCTTGACTCGGGCGCCCGGTTCGGCGCGGTGGTCTCCTCTTCCCCCGAACTGCGGGTCAGGTAGCATTTTGATCTACACTCCGAACAATCGAAGAAAAAGGCCCCGATGGCAAGCAAATGCTTGTCCACTTCCACGTAATTTTATGACAAACCAAGGAAGTTAGGAGCAAGGATGCTACTAGGGGCTCCTGGCCTCGCTACTTAGGAGCAAGGGCATCGCTATTAGAAACAAGAAATCATAATTAAAAGCTTGTCGTGGATGTCTTGGAGGCAAAGCTCTCCGAAGCGTTTGATGACAAACCACTGGAGCCTCGCTGCTCACCTACTTTCACT
Source organism: Durusdinium trenchii (assembly GCA_963970005.1). Taxonomy (NCBI): domain Eukaryota; class Dinophyceae; order Suessiales; family Symbiodiniaceae; genus Durusdinium; species Durusdinium trenchii. Next base: position 70,859 of record CAXAMN010012459.1, read on the forward strand.
TCCAAGTCAGTTTTGCGGATCTCCCATGGTCCATTGTCTGAGACACTCCACGCAGGCTTGGGTCAGCAAACAGTCTTGACTGTCTGAACTCTTCTATGCAAGCCATTTGATTTTCTCGGTGTCTCCAACTGGGAAACAAATCCAAGAACCCATCCTCAAACTGACCTTGGTGCTCAGTGGCTCTCTACCCTGTGGATGTGGTCCAATTTATATACTTCATGGCTTCCATGGCGCGCCTATCCGCTGGTTCTGCAGCGCTGTCCACAAGGGCACCTCATCCACGATGGGCCCTCGAGCAATGTTGATGAGCACACCATCCGGCTTCATCTGCGCAAGCTCCTGGCAAGTCGGCAGGAGCACATGGCAGTATGGCCCACAAAACGTATCACCTGCCCTGTGGGCGGCCAGTCTTAGCTTGTCACTGCTCGCAAAGTGAGACGCGCAGAAAGTGTCAACTTGCTTAAGGGCCTGGAAAAAAAGAACAACCCCATCATGGCATATCATGGCCATATACCAACCTGTGCTGCGTGTTCTTTGAAATCTACCTCCAACAATCGTTCTAGACGTCCCACGACCCATTCCCACCATCCATTCTGCCGTCTGCCGTCGTTGGCCTTGATTCCGATCATGCCCTTGGTCTGTGGCAGCAGCGGCACGGAAACCACCACGAAGTCACTCTCCTTCAGCAGCCGCGGCAGCTCCGCGTCTGTGCCTCCGAGAGAAGTAAGGTCAAACAAGTGGTGCCTGGGCTCACTGGTTGCGGAGGTTTTGATGGAAGTCCACTTCTACTCAAGAAGTAGTTGATTACATTCAAAGAAAACTTGGTTTGCTCACAAAAACTTGTTGATCCAACAGTGCACCTCTTCTACACAAGTGAGTTCACCTATCATGGACCCAGAAAATCCTGGGTGTCCATGTCTTTCCTGGCTATGTCAGCATGTGGGAGTCTGAGTAAACAGCTGAACCATTTAGGGGCAAGGATGCTACATCCCTTCATCTGGTATGAACATTAGGCCAAACCACCAAACCCAAGCCAAATTGGCACTCCTCCTCTCCACCTCCCCTCCGCCCTGCTACCCATCCTACCGCATCCTCGAGTTCTCGCCTACCCAGGCCATGTAGGGCGGCACCGTCGCGGGCAGCTTGGCGTCCACCGCGCAGACCCGCATCTTCAGCCCCGCGGCGCGCTCCGCGACGCCGCGGCCGATGGTGCCGAGCCCTAGAATTCCCACCTCGGACGCAACGGCACGGTGGCGCGACGGACGCAACGAGCCATGCAAAGCAATGCATTCAGCATTCTGATTCCGCACTAAGCCTTAAGCATTCACTGCGACCCCAAAAACAGGGACCAAAGCAATGCGATCAAATCACATCTTGTCTGAGGGATGTGCGTGTGCGAGGCTCGATTCGACTCTTGGAGGTGGTGTGGTTTCGGGTCGCTTCCCACGATGCGCGTCACGAAAAGAGTGGGCAAAGATTACAATCAAAAGAAAGAACGGTGGGGGGGTCGAGGACGCTACTAGGAGCAAAGGGCATCGCTACTAGGAGCGATCGGACGCTACTAGGGGCTCCTGGCCTTACTACTAGGAGCAAGGATGCTACTAGGGGCAGAACGAGCTTTATGTGACTGGGAGCGCTGTCCTTCATTGGGTCATTCCAATGCAGACTAAAGGGATCCTCCAAAACTCTCTGGTGACTGCTGGCTCCTTCTGTTGAAGTTCTGTCCAGTCCAAACATCTCGTGAAGTAGAAGGAAAACAAACAGGATCTGTGTGCTTGATGGTTACCCAAGCCATGCAGTCAGTTGAACTCCTGGGTTTTGAGTAGATCATATGAGGAATTCGTCTAAACACATGTTCTCGGTGTGTCGTGGTCCACCAAATGTGTTCAGATCATTCTGACGGCCCTGGTCTCTCACAGGTTTGCAATGAATGCGGGGGCATAGACCCTTAGAGGACCAGCAAAGAGCAGTTGATCACCTCGGCCATCCTCCACCACCGCCACATCCTATTTTGAATGTTGGGAAAGTCAGTGATCAACAGCGGATGCAGGCTGTCCTTCTGTGGAGCTTCACATCTGGCCAAGCGGCCGTTTGGTTTTGCACCTCCTGAGGAGGGACGATCATCAACGAAACACAAGGATAATGGTTGCCTGTCATCTGAGAAAGTCACGATCCAGGAAATCTAGCGCAAAAGAAACAAGGAAAGCTGTCGCATAATTCAATGGGACTCACTGTTCCAGCTGTCGGCTGTACCAAATAGCAAGAATGCTCCTAGCGGTAAGGCCAGGAGCCCCTAGTAGCATCCTTGCTCCTAGTAGCGATGCCAGGAGCCCCTAGTAGCGAACATTGTTACTACTAGTAAGGCACTTGTTACTAGAAGCGATGCACTTGTTCCTAATAGCTCCTTGTTGCGCAGATTTGAGAGGTGAAGGCATTTTTCACGTCTTCTGTCTCTCGTCTCCGCGTCCTTGTGCATCGGCGGCCTGCGGCAGGTGTTGACCATGTCGTCACGCCAGGTGCATCGGCGGAAGTCAGCGTCCATCTGGAGGATCCGAACCTGCAGAAAAGGTCGAAGGCCGTGAAGGCCAAAATTAAAGGACCGGATAACCCCACATATGAATCTACGAATCTTACGTTTCTAAAGCACAAAGCAGTCAGAGTCTCAATAGCTTCTACAACACGGCCTTGTCAGGAAGTGATATCAGCTTCCTACAACAGAGGGGTGGGAGAGAAGGTGTAAGAGAGTGATGTGCACGACGGATGTACGAGGTATTGTGCACACAGGTGTGCGCAGCCACAACTAGCCAACAACACCAGCGGTTGTCGCACGTCCGCAATATGGGGCATAATGTACGAAAGTTGTACTACAAAGTCGCCAGTTCTCAGCTTCCAGCTCCACAGATTGCTCCGCGTACTAAA
>CAXAMN010012459.1:78777-94210 GCA_963970005.1 Durusdinium trenchii
GATGAGTGGTGTGTGATGAGTGGTGTGTGTGATGAGTGGTGTGTGATGAGTGGTGTGTGAGATGAGTGTGGAAGGAGGGGCGGAGGCGCGGAAGAAGTGAAGCGGAAGAAGCGGGAGAAGCGGGATGAGACATAGAAAAGAAGAACCCCACACTAAGATGTCTGGGGAAAATACTGTGAATTAGATGTGGTTTGATAAGTGGGATGGTTGTTTTGAATTGGAGAGATGCTGTCTGATTGGCAACAAGTGATTGTCTTGTGGGAGTGTGTGCAACGTGTTTTTAATGAGTTATCGTTTGCCTGCTTTTTCATGTGAAAACATGTTGACTTTGCCCCGAGTAAATCGCCAAGGGGCGTTCCACTGAAGAATCGCCGCCAGCACGTACTCGGGAATGGCAACCCCACCTGTCGAAGCTACATAGAAAGTCGCTGCGGGTGAGTCGCTGCGTAAGAGTGTGCGCAGGTAAGCTGCCAGGTTAGAGGCCATCCTATTAGGTTGGAGGCCATCCCTACTAGGTTGGAGGCCATTGCTAGTAGGTTGGAGGCCATCGCTAGTAGGTAAGATTGTGCGCAGGTAAGTAGCTGTGAAGCTCAAACTGCCTACCCTGTCACATTGACATCCGTACGGCCTTCCTTCGGAACGGACAGTGGCACATTTAGACCAATATGTTGGCTACCTCAGAACTAGTTGCTTTGGGCTCCCACCGTTCGTGGTGCGCAGCTTGTCCATACACTCTATGAAACTCAGCTGCTATACCGAAAGTGCTGCCTTTTTGCTACTTAAACCTAACGGCGATGGCCTCCAACCTACTTAAACTACAACTGCAAGTTCACGGTTCACAGAATCAAATGTGCCATGGATGTTCAGTTAAATACGAGAAGGACGACCTTGACGGTGGCTCATGTTGGGCAAGCAATCTCGACCTCGTAGACAGAATTTGGGAATGGTTTTTGGAGGGTGCGTGGCGAGTTTCCTCTGGATTCGTGCAGCTTGGCTCACCTAGAGATGTGGAAGCCCCCTCCTCCCAACTGCTGGCGGTTTGTGCCCCTCAAGAGCCACATTACGCAAACGACGCATCTGATGCTTTGATCACTCTGCGAGCGGAAGAGAATGGTGGCAAGCAGGGCTAACTCTTGCACGAATTAATTCTTGCTCAGAGCGGAGCTGCTCATCACACTTGCAAGTTTTGTGGGGATGCGTCCTTTTCACGTGATCTTTCTCTGTGGCTAGAGCTATATGTGACTCACTTTCGCTTGGCTTCTGTGTGCTCCACCACCGAGTGAGTCAAGCGGTGCAAACGACCATCCAGTGCGTGACTTGGCGCGCCGTGGCAGGAATCATCAAAGCAGTCCTTTCCAGGCCATCTGCGAGGTGATCTGCGACGTCTACTGCGTCATCGCTAGCCCTCCAAGCCCGAACACCGTGGTTCAGTATCTGGGCAGCTGCACGAGACCTCCAACGGCACAGGACGGTGTGCGACACACCAAGAAAACACACCATGTTCTCTCGTCAAGTCGTGAAAATCATTCATCACGGCATTGCCCCCATGGTTCAAATTTGGAACAACTGTTCTATCTCTTCAAAAGCAAGATTATGAAACTCATTCGCAGGAAACATGAATACTTCATTCAGGAGGAAGGATGTGTGTTCTTCGTTCGGGTTCTTCTAACATCTATCTGGATCAGCCCTGGTTGAATTAGGAAGTCCATTGAAGTCCATTTCGCCTGGCCACTGTGGGACGGTCACGTATCACCCTCTGTATAGTTTATAGCATTAACTAAAGAATTTTGGAGGAATACCATGATGTCTTTCACCCCGCAAAGCCAGCCCCGGCCTTGACTCTCGTCCACATGTGGCCCAGCAGCGGCGGCATCACGCTCAGCCATGCAAGCCAGAGCGGCCCCGATGCCGCAGACCACGGTGCCCAAGGAACCCAAAATGATCCAAAAGATTTGAAACCATTTCCTGGGCTGCTTGGCGAATATCATGGTTGCTGGTGAGTTGGTCTGAGCTTTGTTACTGCAAGGCTGCTAAGGATCCGCATGTCTCTAGACAGGCGGGGTTTATGGACTCTTTTCAATTTCAAATTACACATGTGATTTAGAAGGTGGCGCCCTGAGCCGTGTTGGGCATAGTCGTGTAAGCGGTGCGCAGCGCACTCATACCATGAGCGCCAGTCCATTCACGACCTGTCTTGTTGATGCCGGGCGATGTTTCGCTGGACGGCGTGTTGGTCGGAAGCAGCAGCTTCAATGTGGAAGCTTTTCCAACATAATTGTCCAACCATTCCAACCACGCCACAGCACGAGGTGACAGGGGGATATCATCCTCGGGCTCTGCCATTGTGATGGTTTCTGAACACCAGGTCTTCATCGGCGAAACGTCTTTGGCGCTCAGCCATGAACTGAACACCACACGCTGAGCTTCACCACAAAGCTGCTTGGCACAGTCGGCACTCGGCCGCTGCAAAGGTTCTTGTCCACACTCGAAACCACACCGGTCGTGGGGTCGTCTGCCCATTGCAACTCCTCGAGTCTGACCACTGCGGCCTTTCTTTGAATTGCGTTTTTTCTGCATCTGCTATAGGCTATAACTGAGAAATGTGTAATGTAGACTCTTGATTGATAAAACCACCCATTTGGATTGTAAAACCTCCTTTTCATATGCGGGTCTTATTGATCAAAAACCTACATTATATAGTTGTTTACGCTCGACAAACAACAAAGTCTGGTGGGCCCCTATTGGTAGACCAGAGTGGGTCATTGGTGATCCCTCAGGCACCCGGAACCCGGCCCGTCGCCCCACCGGAGCCCCATGCTCGCCGGGACCTGAAGGAACCGAAAAGGCGCCCGGAACCCTCCCATTGTTTCTAATAGCTTCTTGTTACTACTAGTAACAAGTGCCTTACTAGTAGTAACAAAAAGCTATTCGAATTGAATTTAAATCTAAATTAAATTACTAGCTTCTTGTTACTACTAGTAAGGCACGTGTTACTACTAGCGTGGCACTTGCTTCTAATAGCTTCTTGTTACTACTAGTAAGGCACTTGTTACTACTAGCGTGGCACTTGCTTCTAATAGCTTTTTGTTACTACTAGTAAGGCACTTGTTACTACTAGCGTGGCACTTGCTTCTAATAGCTTCTTGTTACTAACCCAGTTTTCTTGTTGCTGAGCGGCGAGTTCGTGGAGGCATCCTTGAAGCTGTCCGGCCGTGCCAAAGCCACCGAACAAATTGTGCCAAAGGCCTTGGTCAAAAAAAACAATCATGGCCAAAGCGACACTGCTGAACACAAACGCGGCAGGACGGGGTATCAGGGCTAGCGGCTAGTGACACAAAGATGCACAAGCACGTGCAAGCGCCAATGATATACATACATATATGGTACGTCCCACTACAAATAACCGAGGATGATGATAGTTAGCACAGGGCCTTTCTCTTAAGTATAACTGTAATAGGACAGACGCATGCGCACACTTGAGAAAGAGCTCATGTGAGCAAGTTTCAAGGTGTCCCCAAAGATGCATTAACACTTTACGCTCTAGTTATTGCGTTAGACGGCTTATTGCAATCAAACCTGTACCTGTCAATGACCCTGAGCGAACAGTAAGGCGAAAAGTCGGCACTGATCAGGCCGCATATCCTGAGGTCTCCAAGAGAGCTTCGATGGGCGCAGCTCTATGGGCCTCCTACGCGAATCGCAGCAGTGAAGTGAAGCCGTTAAGATATCGAGAAATCGTGAAAGGCCGGGCGCATGCCAGCGCAGCTGCTCTGCAGACTCTGCAGCAAAGTAAAATAAGAGACCTTTTCCCAGCGCTTGTGAGACCACAAGGTGCGTCTTGGGGCCTTTGGTTTCACTTAAGGATACCGTGGTCCAACCATCGGGTCGGGTCTGCAAGGAAGCGAGGTGGACGCCTAAGGTCTTCAGGCGTTAAGGCTACCCCTCCTGAAACGCAGCTCCTGAAATGAAAGCTATCTCCTCTCTCGAACGTGGGCATTGCCATGAGAGGATTTGGTGGGAAGATAGCTTGTTGGACCCTGATCTCACAGAATGGCGGCATCTTCCTCCCACATGCAGCCTCTAACAACCACGGAAGTTAAAAGGCACGGCTGTGTGAGTTCTTAATGGTGAGTGAAGAGGAACCACTGGCTTCAGGGTGTCAGGTCCACATCATATAGGTGCCATGGTGGCTTGGCTTGCGCCATCTTCACGTTCCATCATGCTCCGCCTTCCCAACCTTTGCGCAAAAACATTCTAGAATTGCATACAAGACATAAATAGCTTTGAAAAAATTGAAGCAAAACTGAATTGGAAATCAACAAAAATAAAGTAGAATTGTAAACAACTCGAAATGGAATTGTATAAGATTTAAACTAGCTGAAGCCAAAAAAAAGTACAAATAGATTGGAATCCAAACAAAACTAAATTTGAATAAACATAAAACTAGATTAACTAACTATTTTAACTAAACTAAGATTTAATAGAAATTTCATCGTTTCAAATAGAATAGGGTTAGAATTAAGGTAGAATTGAAATAGAATTGCTTAACCTGCAGCTCGATTAGAATTAAATTCACTTATTCAATTAAATTCACGTATTTTGTGCGTATTTGATGTTTGGGTTTATCATTGCAGACGTTTGCATTCAGGAAGTTTATGAATGCTCCTTCCACACTGTACTCAGCACACAATCCAGAAATAGCGTTTGCAAACGTTTGCAAACGAGAGGGGCTTCAAGATTCAAGCTTTAAGATTCAATATTCAAGATTCAAAAGAGTTCTTGAATCTTGGATTCCAAACTCTGGATCCTAGATTCAAGAACTTCTTTTTGAATCTTGAATCTTGAATCCTCTCTCGTTTGCAAACGTTTGCAAACGCGATTGTTCTTGCAATTCTTACATCTTGCAGGTACATGTGCATAATATAACGTGTGTATACATATATATGGCATCCCCTTCTTCCCAACCAAGTGCAATAAGGTATGTGTGTATATATATATATGGCACCCCCCTTCTTCCCAACCAAGATTGACTGATAGATTATCATCCCCAAACACGAAATTGTCTAAAAGGTAGGTTTTGGGGGGGTGTGCCATATATATATATATATATCTGTGTGTGTGCTGTTTGTTGGTTTGTTTGTTTGTTTGGTTGGTTCCTTCCTTCCTTCCTTCCTTCGTTCCTTTGTTCGTTCCTTCGTTCGTTTCTTCGTTCGTTCGTTGGTTGGTTTCAGGTTCGGTGCAACATGTTTGATGATGGATTAGTGACCTCAGGTAATCCTCAAGTCGTTTCAGGTCATCACTCCTCGGGACAGCGCTGTCTGGGTTCCAACATTCAGGTGAGTATGAAGAAAACAAGAGACTTGTACCAAAGGTGCAACTTCATCTGAAACACAAATCCAGCCCAGACACATCCCCAGAAGCCCCAGCAGTGCGCACCCAGCAGTCTCTCATTGGCTGCTTTCCCCATTCCTGCGCCAGTGCATTGGTGCGTGCAGGGTAGATCTCATCGTTGGTGGCTGAAGGTAGACCGTACCTCAAAAAAGCAGGAAGCAAGCTACATTAGACCATTCTTCCTTTTCTTTTTCTTGGTTTCTACTAGCAATCGCATCCAACCTAAGAGCGATGGCCTCCAACCTAGAAGCGATGGCCTCCAACCTTCTAATAGCAAACTAAATTAGACCGTACCTCTTCTTCCTCCATCCTTCCTCCGTCATACCGCGCCACTCATAGGCGCAGGTCTTCTGCTGCTCCACCTCCACCAGTGCCCAGCCACTGTAAACCACACGTCGCCGGCGGCCCATGTCGAGGAGCCGCCGGCCCGCATCGAAGTCCTCCACGCTCGCGTCGTGTCGCGAGCAGAGAATGGGTGGCACCAGTTGATTCTTGTTGTTTAAGGGGATCTTGATCTGACTTGGCACACAAACGATCGAGCTCAAATATTTGGGTTCAGTGTCAGGTGCGGTTTACTGTGGGTGAGGAGCTCTTACAAAGCACCATTCGGGGCAAAGAAAGGTCGTTTTGAAAACACAAAGGATGCGCCTCCGATCTCAGAAGAGACACATGCATTTTGGGAAGAGTTCCTACATCCAAGTCACCATGACATGAGTGTTTGCTGCCGGTGTACAATGTTGGAATGGGTTTGAGGTACACCATGAATTAACTGGATAGATGCAAAACCTGCACATGAGAATTGGGCAATCAGCATCCTCTTGCGCAAAGGTTCCCTCACTCCCTCCTCTCCTTCTTCGTTGCTTCAGAGCCTAAAGGAACCAAGCACAGCAGTGTGTTGAAACACGAAGTGTTGCAACAGAACTTGTTCATCAAAATCAGCCCAAGCTTTTCTCTAGGACATATTCGCACGAAACATAGGCAGTGGTGGGCAGCAGCCAAGACTGGTCAATGCTAGGACCTGTTAAGAGCGATTCCCCCAAAATAAAAATCAACCTAGTAATTAGCCATGGCCTCCAACCTAAGAGCGATGGCCTCCAACCTACTAGCAATGGCCTCCAACCCAAGACTCCAGAATGCTAAGCTGTCAAAATAGAAAACGAAGAACGATCAGTTCTCCCAAGGAGCACTGCAGGGTTGAGGATGGCTGCACCAAATCCGACAATTCCTGCAGGATGGAGTGCAAAAGACTGACATTGCCGAAGGTTCTAACGGTCATAACGTCTGGTGGAGCGGACTGGAGGACGTCATACCTACCATGTGGTGCCACACACATTGATTTTGGTTTGTCCAAAATTTATCATCTGCTTTCATTATAGTTGTTCGGATGCTGATGACTCACACCGTTAAACAACACAAGAAGTGAGTAAACTCCATAGACTCTTATAACTTCCAGCCAAGAATAGACAATATCCAAAAATATCCAAAATATGAGGTTTCTGCTGCCCTGTTTGCCTGAAGCCGTGACCACCCATGACTCCTGTGGTGTGCACCAGCAGTACTTCGTCTGCCCCGGGGCCGGGTCCCCAAGCGGCTGCCCGTGGGCGTCGCTGCCGCAACGCACCGTGCCGCTTGGAGTGGAGACACGATAGTCGTTGTCGACGGTGGCTGGGGTGTAGACCTCTCACGTCGCATCTCCAAGAAACCTCGAGACTAATAGCAATGGCCTCCAACCTACTAGCGATGGCCTGCAACCTACCATCTACGGCCTCCAACCTACTAGCGATGGCCTCCAACCTACTAGCGACGGCCTCCACAACCTACTAACTATGGCCTCCAACCTACTAGAGGCTAGGGCCTCCAACCTAGTAATTTGCCATGGCCTCCAACCTAATAGCAGTGGCCTCCAACCTAGTAGCAATGGCCTCCTACTAATAATAGCGATGGCCTCCAACCTACTAGCGATGGTCTCCAACCTACCATCTACGGCCTCCAACCTACTAGCGGCTAGGGCCTCCAACCTAGTAATTAGCAATGGCCTCTAAGGCTGCGGATCTATTTTTGAAATGTTTACGTTTTTCTTTTTCGTGTTTCGTGCCAGGCGCTGTACTTTGTGGACCTTGAAGCGCAGATTTCGTGGCAGGTGCAGGACTTTGTGGATGTTGAAGTGCAGATTTCGAAGCAGGTGCAGGACATTGCGGGTCTTGGAATGCAGATTTCGTGGCAGGCGCAGGACTTTGTGTACCTTGAAGTGCAGATGTCGTGGGAGGTGCAGTATTTGCGGGCCTTGAAGTGCAGATTTCGTGGCACCTGCACTACTTTGTGGGCCTTGGCGCAGGGCTTTGTGGTCCTTGAAGTTTTAGTTTGGAATTGTTTTTGGTTGTTCGTGTTTCGTGGCAGGCACGGTACTTTGTGGACCTTGAAGTGCAGATTTTGTGGCAGGTGCAGGACTTTGTGGATGTTGAAGTGCAGTTTTCGTGACAGGTGCAGTACTTTGTGGATGTTGAAGTGCAGTTTTCGTGGCAGGTGCAGGACTTTGGCCTTGGAGTGCAGATTTCGTGGCAGGCACAGTACTTTGTGGACCTTGAAGTGTAGATTTCGTGGCAGGTGCTAGATAGCTAGATAGATAGACAGATAGAAAGATAGACAGATAAATGGATCGATAGATACGAAAGAAAGAAAGAAAGAAAGACAGAAAGAAAGAAAGACAGACAGACAGACAGAAAGACAGAGAGATAGAGAGAGAGAGATAGATAGATAGATAGATAGATAGAGAGATAGAGAGATAGAGAGATAGAGGGAGAGAGATAGCTAGCTAGCCTGCTAGCTAGGCAGGTAGGTAGGTAGGTAGAGAGATAGACAGACAAACAGACAAACAGACAGACAGACAGACAGATAGATAGATAGATGTAGACAGATAGATATAGACAGATAGATAGATATAGACAAATAGATGGATAAATATATCGACAAATGGATAATAGTGCGGAAAGAAGCTACGTTGAAAGCTGGGTGGGGTTGAAGTGGCCCTCAGCATCCAGCATTTTTGGTTTTGCAGGTCATGTGCCACTAGACACGTTCATAGTGAAAACCTTAATTAAAAACATGTTGTGTTTTGCTATGGTCATAAATATGAGTATATACCGGGGAGTTCACCTTAAAATATTGATTTCGTGGCAGGCGCGGGTGTCGGAGATGAAGTGCAAATTTCGTGGCGCGGGGGGGGTTGGGGGGGGCGCAGCACCCGCCCAGCAGCACACCAGATCCAAAGGTGAGCAGCTCGCAAAAGCCACAGAAGCCACGAAAGCCAAAAGCCACGGAAGCCACGAAAGCCAAGAGAGCCAAAAGCCACAAAAGCCACAGAAGCCACGAAAGCCACCAAAGCCAAAAGCCACGAACGCCACGGAAGCCACGAAAGCCAAAGGCCACGGAAGCCACGAAAGCCACAGAAGCCACGAAAGCCAAAAGCCACGGAAGCCACGAAAGTCAAAAGCCACAGAAGCCAGAAGCCACGAAAAACAAAAAACAGCAAAAAAAAATAACAAAAAATAATATTTAAAGAACACATACCCCTCCCCAACCTAATAGCAATGGCCTCCTACTACTAGCGATGGCCTCCAACCTACTAGCGATGGCCTCCAACCTACTATCTACGGCCTCCAACCTACTAGCGGCTAGGGCCTCCAACCTAGTAATTAGCCATGGCCTCCAACCTAATAGCAATGGCCTCTTACTACTAGCGACGGCCCGCAACCTACCATCTACGGCCTCCAACCTACTAGCGGCTACGGCCTCCAACCTAGTAATTAGCCATGGCCTCCAACCTAATAGCAATAGCCTCCAACCAAGTAGCAATGCCCTCCTACTACTAGCGATGGCCTCCAACCTACTAGCGATGGGCTCCAACCTACTATCTACTGCTTCCAACCTACTAGCAAGGGCTTCCAAACTAATAGCAATGGCCTCCAAAGGAGAAAACACTTCAACTAGGTTCAGCTAGATGTGCTTTTTTGACATTCGTGTGTTGTTCTTTGAGATCTAAGATTTAAAAAGAAAGAGAGAGAGAGAGAGAGGGAGAGAGAAAAGAAGAGCAAGGATGGCTGACAAAAAGACGCTGCAGGATGTTCAGACCCGCTCTGGGCGAAGCTTTCCTACAAAGGTCATTTGATCAAACCCTTGAGAAGGTTAGTGCAATGCCAAGGCAACCAATCAGAAGAAGACCAAGTGATTGTGTTTTGTTGATGCAATTACCTCTGACAACTGTTGCTGAAGTACAACTAAAAAATATCTCCAGATTGCCTGCTGGACCCGCTGGATAGGTGGACAGTAGCGTGGACAGTAGTAACATCTAGTTTGTCAAATGATTGCGGGTGAAAACATCTAGTTACTCACATGATTTCGTGCCACTGCACCATTTTCCTGTGAACTACACTGCTGTAAAACACATCTAGAAAAGACAACGTTGGTCATTACCAGGAGAGACGTGTAGAAATCCTGGTGTAGACCTCCCGGCCACGAGCAGCCACACCTGGCCATTGAAGAGCAGTGCTGCATAGATGACCTCGCCACTGCAGCGGCAAAGCTCAGTCTCCCTGGCTCGGTCGCATGTCGCGCATGGCACGAGGCAAACATGGCTTCTTGTTACGTTCGTAGTAAGAATGCTTCTAATAGCGATGCCAGGAGCCCCTAGTAGCGAGCATTGTTCCTAGTAGTAAGGCCAGGAGCCCCTAGTAGCGAGCATTGTTCCTAGTAGCAAACATGGCTTGGTGAAACAAACCGACCCGACCAGTTTTGAGAAGCTGAAGTTGTTGAAGGTCCTTCAATCTGTCACAACAGGAATGCCAATTAGGTTTGCTTCAAGGTTGGAGGCCATTCCAAATGCTGAGGAAATCATCACATCTCAACGCCACATGCGTTGCGCGCCACGAGTGGCTCGCGCGCCTTGCGCACCAAAAGGTTCCTGGGCAGACTGAGAGCTGATCACTTCCAAAGACTGGAGGACTCCCAGTGGGCACCTGAACGCACCGCTGAACGCACCGCTTCACGCGCGGGCATAGGCTTTGCAGACTGCTTGGCAGGTATCTGCAACTGTACTGGTGTGGACTGTTATCGAAATAGAGTTACAAAGCCAAAGTAATCTCCCGACAGCAAGAACGCTACTAGGGGCTCCTGGCCGTACTACTAGGAACAAGAAGCTACTAGAAACAAGGACGACACATGCCGTCGCTCAGCCCAACTCAGCTTCAGCACGAAAGTGGCATGAGGATTCAAATCGCAGGGATGTACACCTCGGTGGTCGGTGTCAGTCCCCAGTCCATAATGGATCTCCTTGGTCGCCGTGGATTCAACCAACTTCTATATGTTCTATGTTTAAAAAAGAGATAGAGAGAGAGAGAGAATCATAAGGTAAGGGGGCCTCTTTAATACGGCCCCCCTTACCTTCCATTGTTCTTTCCGTTTTTCCTTCATCTCTGTTATTTTTTCTACTGAGTCTACTATCCGTGCGAAGTTGTGGCCTGAAATCTCAGATTTGAGAGAAAACACTGCCATCGAAGTTGCCTATATGCCACAGTAGGCAGGCATTTGGACACAATGAACTGCGACATACAACAACTGATCCAAAAAGAGACAAAGGAAACACCTGCTTCTGCAGAAATGGGAGACCATCCTCGTCTGCACAGCTTACTCCTGACAGGGAAGACTTCATTCATCCATTTCTAAACTGAACAATCTGGAAATCGTTTGATAGTTCAGAGATGAGTCTGTCAAATGCTTTTTCTCACTTTCAAAAAAAAAAGTATAAAACAATAACAATAACCCTTACGCTATGACGACGGCATTAAGTCCTGCAGATAAGACTTGGCAGCTGCTTTCTCGCCACGTCTCAGGCTCCCCCCCAAGCCTTGGCTTTCCAATAGAATCCTCGGCATGTGACCAAAAATCCTTTGAAACATCTGGTTACCTCCATCTCTGAATTGTTGTAAACATTGATCAATACTCTTTTTAGACACATCATCGCAAAGTTCCCATCCCAGAGTTGCCAACGTCTTGGGCCATGCAGCAGTTTGAATCATCACCTCAAGCCCCACAAGTGCTGCACCGGGTTCTCTTTTTTTTGTCCATGTCTTCCCAACTGCCAATAATCGAAAAGATCCCGCTGATGCCTCAAAGGGGCGACTTGCACCCAAGCATGTCCAGATCGACAAGGCTGTGACCAAGATGCACCCCAGCGTAGCACCCAGTCGTGCACCCAATTGTGGCTTCATCGAGCGAGACCGTCGCTCAGCACGAAGCGCTCCGAAAAAAATGGACGTCTCAAGGGTTTGGGACATGTTTGACATATTGAGAACCTCTATCATGTCAGTGCTTACATCTGCCTGCCGTCAGGAGCGAAAAGAAAGAGGCAAAGGCCCTTGTGCACTTGTGCATGAACCACATGATCTAATTATGATGTCCTTTGAAGCTTCAGCTTTGTGAAAGACAACACCTTTCAGAGCTACGTCCTCTTTCAGGCTGTCCATTCAGACATGTTTGTTGGAAAGCTGATGTGGAACTTGGGCCACAGAATTGGGAGACATGAGTTTTAGCTAGTGCTTGATCAAGTTCTTGACCTGTCTAGGAGACTTGTTCTATTCTTTGTGAAATAGCTCTTTTTTTGTCTTGTATTGCATGCCCTGGCCCTTCTTCCTTTACCCAAAATGTCCAGGTTGTTCTTGGCATGTTCTTCTCACATTCTCTTCTCACTGATGCTCATGCCTTATGTCGCATATGTCCATATCTTTCAGCAATCCTTGATGTGAAAGCACCAGTGAAGATATATAGGTGTCGTCAAAACGAGCGGTGTCCAGCCAGCGTCCCATTCCATGTGGTTAGAGCTGGTTCTTCAGGGTCAGGTATTTTTCCATGGGCCAGTCTTCAACAAGTGATAGGTCTGATGGGGATCAAAGGGCACTGAAAGAAGTCAGGAAAGCTGCACATGATGTGTTTTCCTCGACGCGCATGTCAGAGACTCATCCGCTATTGCTCCACAGATTCCAGGAAGGTCTGGCTGGGCATTTGAAAGAAATGCTGACATAAGTGACGGACGAAATCTCTGGTGACTGAGGGGCCTCTTACGACTCTTAATCTTAAGGGATGGCCGGGTCGGCCCCCCTATGTAAGTAAGGGGGCTGCTCCTGCAGACTCAGGGGTCCAAACTCACGCAGGGGCCCACCTTGATGGACGTCGCAAATGGCGAAACGAGAAGGGACGGCTGACCTTGGCCCATGACTTGACAAGTCGTCCCACAAAAAGAAAACATGTTGGTCAAAGACACATGCTGCATGCTGATTAGTGTTTAGGTGTCTTGCTTTTAAACAAACGGTTTGATAATATCCACTGTCACTAACAGTCACTAACAACCAAAGTGCGGTATTGTCAGGAACTTCTTTAAGATATCCAAGCTTGTACCGACCTAAAAAATTCCCGGAAACCTGCAAGACAAGCTCTCAGAAGAAGGAATGACTTCTTATGCTCCTGGAGTGTCTGAAAGCAGGTCTAGTTAGTCTATTTCTAGCACTAACTATGACCAGGAATCCGGGACAAAAACAAATCCCCAGAACTGTCAATCTTCTTTCTCTCCAGAACATTTCAAGGGGGGGCTCTAGCAATGCTCGACGAACTCACCTGTCGAGGCCAACAAGTCCACCAAGAGGCATGTTGATCAAATCCACTCCTGCGGCCATCCACTGAAGAAGCTTGCCTTCCGGACTCGGACGAAGGCGACGCAACAACTTCCTTGCCGTTCCCCGCCTTGTCGAAGGGACTCTCGGGATGACTGTTCTCTTTGTTTACATGTGTAGAAGGCAAGTATGCGTTGGCTCAAAGAACAAACTCAGAACCTGCCGACACCCCGTGGCAGAAGAAGTGCACATCTTCTGCACACAGTGTGGCCTCAAACAGCAATGGCCTCCAACCTATTAGGTCCTCCTTCAACTGAAGGTCGTTCTGCCCCGGTGCTGCTCCGCGCCTGATTGCATCTTCTGCAACAAACCGGCAAAGGCGGTCGCATTCCTGCGAGTTGTGACGTTGGACACCAAAGCATGCGCAGATGCAAGCTGCCTGGATCGTGTACATGGTATGAAAGGTCTAAAGAATGTCCATGCCTACACTGTGCGTGTGCAACAATTTAGTAACTGAGTCAAAGAAATTGATAAATCTAACATCAACACCAGTCGGATCCACCGCTTTTGAAAACCACATCCTTTGAAGATTCGTCTGCCCAGAAACTTCCCCCGCATAATAAGGCCCCAAAGCCCTGAATATTTCTCTAATACAGTAATGGTTCTTTAAAGCAAACATGGCCTATCTTTCCTCTTGGGGGCGCTTGAGGTCATAGACTGAGGGTGGAATAGGCTCTACATATCAACAATTACGATGGAGGCCATTCCTATCAGGTTGGAGGCCATTGCTACTAGGTTGGAGGCCGTCGCTAGTAGGGTGGAGGCAATCGCTATTAGGTTGGAGGCCATCGCTTTTAGGTTGGAGGGCATCGCTAGTAGGTTGGAGGCAATCGCTGTTCACTTACTAGTTTAGGGTTCTAATGCTTCGCACTAGTAGGTTGGAGGCCATTCCTATTAGGTTGCCCTCGTCTCCACCCTGGTCTCCTTGCCAAGCCAAAGGGCGGACATAGCACCTCGGCTTCTGCCAACTCCGCTGCAGTGGCGTTTTCCAAAGAGACCAACCTGCAGATGTGGAAGTCCCTCGGACCAACCAGCCCATGTTTGCCTCCACTCTTTCTGCTGTAAAACTGTGAAGCCAACGCATGCGTCGTCCTTGTTTCTCGTAGCTTCTTGTTCCCAGTAGTACGGCCAGGAGCCCCTAGTAGCTTCTTGTTACTACTAGTAAGGCACTTGTTACTAGAAGCGATGCACTTGTTCCTAGTAGCTTCTTGTGACGAGTAGATTCTAAAGTGCCATAAATGGTGCAATCCTTGACCTGTGACCTCATTCAACGGATCCTGTGTGGACTGAATCAGCTCATCGTGGGCCTTCAGAAAGAACAATTCGAGAGGACGTTGTCTCGATGGTTGCTATGCTACTTCTTGGGGAATGTAAACCTCACAAAGCATCCAACTGTTGCCCAGGAACACCTAGCAGCAAGGACGCTACTAGGGGCTCCTGGCCGTACTACCAGGAGCAAGGACGCTACTAGGGGCTCCTGGCATCGCTGCTAGGAGCAAAAGGACGCTACTAGGGGCTCCTGGCCGTACTACTAGGAGCAAGGACGCTATACCGCCAACAAAAGCATCCACCATTCCAGTCCTGCTCTGTCATCCCTCGCCACCTGGTCCAGCCCGAACCCAAGCAGCCTCCACTCTGCCTCGGGTAGACGTGGTCTCATCTCGTTAATGATCCCAGGATCCATAATGGCTGTCCTGAGGACGGTTCAGGGGTTGAAAAAATCGCATGGCAGGATCTGATGATACAAACAAACGTCTTCCTGGAAGGCTGACATTCGATGGCCTCCAACCTAGAAGCGATGGCCTCCAACCTACCAGCGATGGCTAATCTAGACGTCTTCCAGTCACTCGCTTTTGAAAGGAGTTTGGACTTCCGCTATAGCACAACGTGTCACTTTTCTCTGGGGCACCATCTCATCCCCTGCTCATGTTTCCCAATCCAAATCGCCCATCCGAGTAAAACAAAACATCAATTGCATTCAATTGTAAACCTGACGCCGTGTGTCTTGGGCGCCGCATGAGTGCCAAGCACACCGCAAAGCGCCGCCAGCACGGCAGACTTCATTGCAGCCAATCCCGAGCAAAGCACTGCGGAGGAAGGCTGCCATGCGATTTTGGAGGTCAAAACGTCGAAACGAAGGAGAAAAAGGAAGCTGCTAGTAACAAGTGCCTTGCTAGTAATAACAAGTGCCTTACTAGTAGTAGTAGTAGTAGTAGTAGTAGTAGTAGTAGTAGTAGTAGTAGTAGCAGGAGTAGTAGTAGTAGTAGTAGTAGTAGGTAGTAGTAACAAGTGCCTTACTAGTAGTAATAACAAGTGCCTTACTA
>CAXAMN010012459.1:94220-107832 GCA_963970005.1 Durusdinium trenchii
ACAAGTGCCTTACTAGTAGTAACAAGTGCCTTACTAGTAGTAACAAGAAGCGATTTTGGAGGTCAAAACGTCGAAACGATTGAGAAAAAGAAAGACACTATGAAGGCACGGCTTTGAACTCACTCGTCCACTGGTATGCCATTGCTCCGTAGATTCACACAGAGGAGGGAACTCGGTTCCCACACCCAAACCGGCCAAAACCGTCAAACCATTTCAAGATGATGTTTTGATAAAAAATGATCCAAGTCAAAGAGCGATGAGCAAGGTGCCCATACTGGCCCACTACTGGGAGCAAGGACGCTACTAGGGGCTCCTGGCATCGCTATTAGGAGCAAGGACGCTACAGGTGCCCATACTGGCCCACCACACATTTCTGGCGTTCCGAAAGCTCCTCATTGACCTCATTCCCGCTGCACCGGGCTGCACCGGGCTGCCGCACAGCTCTCCCACGCTCAGGAGGCCTCGGGTGGAACTAACCGCGATCTGACCATACCTGATAGCAATAGCCTCCAACCTACTAGCATCCTTGCTCCTAGTAGTGATGCCAGGAGCCCCTAGTAGCTTCTTGCTCCTAGTAGTAAGGCCAGGAGCCTCTAGTAGCGTCCTTGCTCCTGATAGCAATAGCCTCCAACCTAAAAGCAATGGCCTCCAAAGGGGATGATGTTTATCACTCGGGTGCAAGTTGGGTTGGCGTAGGCCTAATGAGATCTAGGGTGAACAGTATGGACAGTCATCCACGAGTGCCCTGCATCTATCATATCCTCTCACCCATTTTCAAGCGATTGACCCAGGCGTCGCGCGGTTTAAAATGCAGGCTTCGGATGGTTTTTAAAAGATCAACTGGCAAACGTTGCGCCGCGACATCATGCAACATCTCAAGTGTTTGTCACCTTTTCTGGTAGTTGAGCAACCCCTTTGCCAAGTGTTTCACCGGCTTATCCTTTGCAAGATTTCCTTTAACGTGCATCAACTACACTTTCCTCATGAATCGTAGACAACAATGTCTTCAAGTTACGTAGACATGACGCGAATATCATCTGTCTTCTAACATCAGTAGACATAAGATACCAAGCCTCATGATCCTTCCCATTACATCGCTGACAACACGACCACCACAACACCCAAACCATCCAAACTACCTTCTGACAACACGTTTCTGCATACAGTACGCGACGCTTCGACTCCGGAATCCAATCTCTGCGTGAAAGTCCACCCGTCCTTCCCAAGCAAAGCTTACAAATTGCAGGAGGACCTCAAAAAAATGCCCCCCCTCCCCCCACTGACTCCCGCCAAAAGACAAACCCCCAGCATGTCACCACTGTCCATCTGCGCCGGCAGGGCGGCGCCGCGACCTGCACGAGCTCTGCAGTTCACTTCCTCAATCTGAGAATCTCAAAAACCAAGGAAGCAAACACATGTCCATCATTGTCCATCGCTACTTACTAACTACTAGTAGCCAGAAGCCACCAGGTGGAGGCCATCGCTAGTAGGTTGGAGGCCATCGCTACTAGTAACAAGAAGCTACCATCACCTGGAACACCCCAACCCAGCAGAAGAACCATGTTCTCGTCCCTTCCTATCTCCGCAACGATCCAAATCTCTCTGCCTGGCTCACAAGAGCGGCAACTGAAGATGCTTCCCAAAGCTGCACAGTGGTTCACGAAGAGCAGATCCTTCACAAAAGAGAGGAACTTGTGGTTGCAAGAGGAACATTTTCTGCACAAACGAGCAATGAACGGAGAATTTAGGCTCTTAAACTCAGTGACGTAGGGTCACAGTCCCAAAGGTTGTACTCGAAGCTTAGGCACACTTTTAGCTCACGCCTGAATGATCAGGTAGATTAAAATGAACACAAAACGGCTGCAGTGAAACATACATCTATACAAGCTATGTCATGTACATGTAACTGGTGCTACATCTGATCACGCCTCCCGAGTTTAACATCTCCCAGAAGTTAAGCGAGTCAGGATTAGCACTGTTAGTGAAGTAGCTCGTAGCTCTTCAGTACATCTTGGTCTTGAAGAAGTACCTACTCTAGCTCAAGCCGTTCAAGCTTTCAAAGTCAGTTCATGCTCACCTTCCAGGTAGTGGAAGTTCATGCCCTTCATGGCTGTAGTCATTTTCTCCTCGGTGACAGCTTTTGTTAGCACGTCGGCCAACATTCGGTCGGTGCCTTCTTTCTTGAGACGAAACTCTTTCTTTGCTGTACGCTCTTGTACCCAGTGGTACTGAGTGTCAACATGTTTAGCTCGTCCCAAGCCTCGAGGGTTTCCCATGGCGATGCCAGCGGAAGCGTCCATTGTCACCTCTTTGCTGGGAAACAATCCCCAGTCTCTTGCAGTTGATGCGACTCCAAGCATTTGACATGCTCCGGAAACAAGTCCGTAGTACTCGGATTCGCCACTGCTCAGGGAGACAACTCCTTGGCCTTTGCTGTATGTAGTGAGACAGCATTTGTTGGCCATGAGCACGCCTCCTGACACACTCTTTCGTGTCCTTATGCAACCTGCGTGGTCGGCGTCTGACCACATGTTGAATGGGTTGCAGGTGCTTTGGTTTGGAAACAGCTGTGCCACTCTTGGTCGATACCTGACATATCGAGCCAATCGTTTCAGCATATTCCAGTGCCTCGATGTTGGGTTCTGTAGACCTTGTGCCAACGAGCGCGTTGCAGTTTGCAGATCAGGTCGATCTTGTGCCAAATACGCGGCTCTCATAGCAATAGATCTATACATCGTTGCATCTTCGGCACTCAGCGGAACTTCTTCGTGTTGGAGTTCCTCTTGACTTGGCTTGGCCAAAGGTGTCTTGACCTTGCCTGGTTGACCAATGCCTAGCCACTTGATGATCAACTCTGCATGTCTTGGATCTGGTTCCCACCAAATGCCTTCATTTGACCAGGTGATGATGCGATTCAGCACTCTGATCTGTTGGCTTGCTTTTGGTGAACCTGGTGGACCAAGAATGCCTCGTTCCACAACTTGCCATTCTTTGGCTGCTGAAGTGTGAAACCGTTTGATGTCATCAAAACTTCCAACGGTCGTGAAATCGTCTCCATGCACTTCTGTTCGAAGTTCTCTGGATGCATGGTAGTAGATGCATGGGTTGGACTTGCCTTGAACAAATCCTAGCTTCTTCATGAACTCTGCAATGGTCAGCTCCCAATTCATGGGTGCGTCTCTGGTGCCGTAAAGGCTTCTGACCAATTTTCCTACCACATCTCCATCTTCAGGTCTCTTGCCTTCTGATGGAATTTCAACATAGAGTTCTCTTGTGGCCTTGGAGTAGAAATGAGCTCTCTTCACGTCCAAAAATCCTAGAAAAGAGTGTTTTGCTTTTCTTCTTTCGCTTTTCTCCAATGGAAGGCTGTCGCTGACTGCAATGGTTAGCAGTAGCTTCAAAGCTGCTAGGCTCGGCATGGCTGCGAAAAATTCGTCAAAACCTGAGCCTCTTTTGATCTCTTGCGCTACCAATCGACTTCTGTAGAGAGGATTGGTTTCATCTTGCTTGTTCACATCTACCCATCGAGTTCCAATGATTTTGGTTCCTTTTGGAACTTTGCTTCTTGGGATCTTCTCCCAGACTCCCATACCTTCTCGGGTAGAAGCTCTTTTCCACTGATGTCGTCATAGTACCACCAGTCTTTTGCCTCTTCTGCCATTTCTTCTGGCAGTGGGATCTTCTCTTCACACACTGGTTTCTCAGGGTCGATGCTAGATAGCACTCTCTCTCTCTCTGTCTTCTAGTATTAGGCTTTCTAGAGCCATCTCAATGTTCTGGATGTCTCTTGTTCTCTCGGCTTCATCTTCATGCTCGCCTTCTGCCTTTCTCTTCTTGTCTCTATCTACTCTGGCTTTTGCTGTGGGTGATCCTGCTGGTTCGTGCTGTTCTTCATGCTCTCTCTTTTCTCCATGTGGTTCAGGTTCGCGTGGTCTGCGAATACCTGATGCTGAAGCTGATGCTGTGCCTGGTGTTGGTGGCGCTGCTTCTGGTTCGTACCAAAGTTCTGTCACAATGTCCATCTTGCGTGGTAATGCTCCATTGAGTATCTCTGGTGGAAGGTCTATTGTCATGACTCCACTCTCAATGATTGTATTGTTTGCATGGTTTCTTGTGACTCGGTGCCAGGCGGTAGACCAATCAGGTCCTCCTGGCATGGTGGTTTGGAAACAATAAGCTTCGACGTCAAGTCGGGCGAACACTCGACATGAATCGGGGACTCCCGACGGTCTTTTGCTTTCTTTCATATCCATGAAGGATTTAAGGTCTCTTACCACTGACTGGCTGCGGCATGCCAGTGATTGCCTCTCCAACTCGGCTTTCATGTCTTGCCACTCTTGGGTTCTCTTCTTCTTCTCCTCTGATGCTCTCTTCAAGTCTGTCTCGACACATGTCGGTGTGATGAATGCCTGTAGATCTCTTGCCAATCTGTGTGGCATCGCACGCTGGGCAACCTGCGGTGTACCCAAACTTTTCCAGGTCTTTCTTGGTGATGTAAAGTCTTCTCAGCTTTCTTTTCTTGTCATCAATTGCCGGTGGTTGAACTAAAGCTTCACCACTTGGGCTTGCAATGATTGGTTCCCTCGGGGCTGCAATTGCTGGTTCTTCGCGAATTGCTTGAGGATCCCAGGGAATTCCAGTGATCGATTTCAGCAACTCTGAATCATATCGATCTTCTTCTGGTTTTCTTCGAATGGACTGCACTGTAAAAATGCCTGTGGAATTTCCTACTATCTTCTCTGTGGTGGTGTCCTTCACTCCTAGAAAAATTCCCTTAGTCCATTGGGCCTCGAACTTGTGACCTCTCTTGACATATTCGATGGCCTCACCAAAAGGTGGAATTGCTACTTTCCATTCACGTCCACGAAGTCTTGAACACGGGGTCTTTCCGTCTTGAAGTTCGGCAGATCGGAAAAACAAGTTGTAGACTGTGGATGCGTGTTCGACTAACCCAGTCAAAACAAGTGAATCGTCAGGAAGTTTCTCACCATAGTTCGACTCGATTGCGGCTCGAAGAGTTCTGGCTTGTCCTTCCAAGGTTTGAACTGCTCGTTCAATGTCTCCCTTGGATTCTTTGACTCCTTTCGGGCTCTTCTCGATGATCAGGGTTCCTTCAAACCCATTCTTTACTGCCTCAACAACAGAGGTGAGAGCAGGTTCAGGATCCTGTCGAATGATCAGTTTGGAGTATCCTAGCTTCTTGATGTCGTTCAGAAGTACTTTGGATCCATATGGACCTTTTGTTACACCCTTGTAGGGTAACACATGAGCAAGAAGATGCTTCGTCCATCGATCTCTGACAACAAGAATTGGTGCGTGAGTCTTCTCGTCCAAAACTACATCATCAGTTCGTGAGTTCATGAAACAGTAATCTACAGTTACAACTGGTGTGGTTTCGTCTGTGTGGTCTACTCTCCTGTGTGGGTTTGCCTTGGCCTTTCCCCTAACACAGGCCTCACACCAGGAACGAAAAGGAAAGTGTGAAACAACGTGTTCCTCGCGCTCTTTTCGCGTAGGGCGAACTGGAGCGTTGATCTTGAGCTCAGGTGGAATTTCATCACCTGGCTCGGCCTCAGCGGCTTCAAAATCTGCCGGGGCCTCTTCGTCCGTCCATCACCGGACTTACCCACTTCGGTGCCGGGTGAAATGGTGGAACACGATCGGCACGGAGTAAACTCCGTTGCAAAAGGAGATTGGGATCTTCTTCCCATCTCGAGCAATGTGTCCTCCAGTCTTGCTCATCTGGATGGACCAGCCCTTGTCTGCGAGGGCTCCTGCAGAAAGTAACGGCTTGGAGACAGCCATCACTCGAAAACTGCACCGTCCCTTCAGGGCTTCCTTGCCGATGCCAATCGTCACCTTGGCGTCGACCTTGCCGAGATCCTTCACGATCTCGCCTGAGGCGGTCTTATAGACCTTGCTGGTGCCTTCAGGCTGGATAGGCTTGTAGCCCAGTGCTGCGGCGAGTTCGACAGGGATGCAAGAGGTTGCAGCTCCTGAATCCAAGGTCACCTGATGAGCCATTGGCGTCTCCATGGATGCCAGCTCCAAACTCTTGAGAGCCAATGGGTCTTCCTCACCTTCCTCAGGTTCACTTGAAGGTGTGGGATATCGCTTTCCCTTTCCCTTCTTGGCCTCGCGGGCAGCATCTTGAGTGGCCACGTTGACAGCTCGAGTCAACTGCACTTTCTTCTGCTTGCCCTTTTCTTGGCCCTTCTGGTGGCCTTTGTCGGAGGCAGCCGGAGCCGAAGCGGCTCGGCTTTTGCCCGCAAATCGAGACCGGGACTTCAGCCGAAGCGTCTGTCTTGGTGCTTCGCTGGACTCCTCTTGCTTGGGTCCTGGTCCACGGAATCGCTCCATGTGCTCTTCAGTTGAGCTCTTGAACCAGGCCATACGCTCCTCCTTGGTCTTACCCTTCTTCTCAGGAGGTGGAGGTGTCTTGGCAATGCGCCTTTGCTTTGGCGTCTTTGGGCCAACCTCATCTTCCTCCTCCTGCTCTTCCATCATCTTCTGCATATGGGCAGTCATGTAGAAAGGAGACTCTTTCTTGACAGTCTCAAGCTTTGGATCCTTCATCTTCAAATGCTTTGCCACATCTTCGGGCTTCAGATCCATGTTGGCGTCTTTCACATGCTTTGGCGCATCTTTTGAAGTTGGGCTGCCTTGCTGTCCCTTGGCAGTCTTGATGCGCTTTCCCATCTCTTTCTGCTTGATCGTCCATTCCTTTGCCCACTGGTTGAGGACTTTTGGTGGGCAGCAATTCAAAGCCATATGATGGTTCCATAGGCCGGTGTCATTGTCACACCTCAGGACCTTGTTGCACGCACGGCAAACCATGTGCTTGCGGCCATCTCTATCCTTGTGGGTGCATTTGGCTACCCATTCATCATAGCTGAGGATGCGCTCTTGGAACATGTGATCGAGCCATGGCACGGTGTCTTTCTCCTTTTCTTCTTCTTGCCCATCTGACTCATCGTCAGCTGGCTCAGTGCCATTCTCATCCTCTTCAACTTCATCTTCAAACTCTTCTTCTTCTTCAAGTCCCTCGATCTCAGTCACATCAAGGGGATTGATGTTCTCAATGACTGGAGCTGCGAAGGATGGTGCACTTGTTGCTCCTTCACCTTGGCTTTCGATGCGCTTCATCACGATATACTGCTCTGGGTTGAACCCAGCAGCAGTGAGCGCCTTGTCGATGACACTGCGGGCTGGATGGCTAGTAGCCGTCCATGTTTGGCTTTCCCGCTTCATCTCTGCCAACTCTTGAGTGGAGAGATTTTCAATCTTGGGCTCCTTCTCTTTTGGCTTTTCAGGCTTCTTTCCCTTTGCTGGCTTCTTGTAGCCACGATGCCTCTGGGCTCTCTCTCGACCTCGAGGCTGAGGGGCTTCATCAAACTTTCCCTCGTCATCTTCGTCATCCCAAGCTTGAAGTCGACCAGTACCCTTGGCACGAGCTATCTCATAGTAGTCGAGCTCCTCAGGGTAGTTGGCCTCAGAGCCAGGATTCGAAACGATTGTGGGCCTTGTCAACGCGATGCTGCTCGGCGCGCTGACGGCTCTTCTCCTTCTTCTTGGCCAATCTTGGGCCCATGCCTGATGCCAAATCAGCTGAGAGCCTTGGCGACTCCGCCGGCACCGAAGCGGCGCGGCGAGGAGCTGGCCTCTTCAGCAAAATCTTGGCTTCTTTCTCCTTTTCTTCATACTGCTCTTTCAGCCTCTTCATCTCGGCCTGTTGCTCCAAGATGGCATCATTGGCTGCTTTGCCTTGGGCCTCGGCCTCTTCAATGGCCTTCTGGATCGTCTCAGACTTCTTCTCATACAGTTCGCGATTGGACTGCATGGTCTCTTGGATTGCTTGGTTCATGACTGCAATCCCAGCAGCTGCAATTCCAGGACGACCTTTTCCAGCTCCTGGCCTCTTTGGCATAGCCTTGACTTCAGTCTCAGCTTTTGCCTTGGCTGCTCCACGAGAAACTGCGGCAGGCGCTGCTTTCTCCATCTCGATGGCAAAGAGGGTGGCGATGTCAGCGGAATACTCAGGCTCGGGTTGATGCTCTTGAGCCATAGAGGTTTCACATTCCTCAACTGATGCTACCTTCTTACTTTTACTCTTGCCTTTACCTTTAGAGTCTTTTCCTCTGCCACCTTTGCCTTTACCCTTGGAGCTTTGGTTGTACCAGCTACTCCTGTTCCAATCATTCCTATACCCATCGTTCTTGTTCCATGAGGTGTTCCATGAAGAGAAGTGGGACCAATTCGAACCTTTTCCCTTCTGTTTACCTTTGTCGTTTCCCTTGCCTCCATCTTGACTCTTTCCTTTTCCTTTGCCGCCTTTTGAGCCACCTTTGCCCTTTCCTTTGGCTTTGGCCAGACTTGCAAGTGAAGACTGCATCTGGCTGGCAGCTGCGGCTAATGCATCAACATCCATTGGTGCTGATCCAGTCTTTGCTTCTCTTCGGCTCTCCATGTTCTCGAGGTAGGCCAAAATCTCTGACTTCATGATGGCGTAGTCAGTGAGTCTTGAACTCTGGAGGTCAAGGTGATCTTGAAGTTTGGATGGACACATCTGGTGAAGACAACTTCTTGCGATGTCATCATCAAGAGCTTTCTTCTTTCGCTCTTCGTACTTTCGCCTGATGTTTTCCCAGGCTTCTATGCTCTCCCTGAGCTTGTCCAATGCACACTGTTGTGGGTGCAGGACCTTCTTCAGCAAAGCTGAGTTTGCTTGTGGGTTCTGTGGATCATACTTGGTGATCAATCGTCTCAATGCCTCTAGGCCAAAGTGCTGACCTCTGGAGGTATTCTTGACAATCTCGAGGGCTTCTCCCTCACACAGTGAGATCAGAGCCTGTCGGGCCTGAGCTGAAACAAGCTCGGCTCCTTCAGGATAATCATCTTCCAGAGATGTCTCATTGATCTCTGTGTCTTGATGCTCTTCGAGGAGCTGAATGCACTTTCCTGCATTCTTGTGACTTGTCTCAATCCAAGTTTTGAACTTGAAGTACCATGAATCCCAGGTACCTGTGTGTCCACTGAACTTGTCAGGCTTTGGAATGCCTTTCAATTCTGATCTGTCTCTTACTTCTACGCTGGTTGCTATGTTCTTTGTGATTGCCGTTTGTTGTGTGTATGCTTCTGCCATTGCTCGCTGCAATTGGTTCTGCCCCTGTGCTAGGGCTTGCATCATCTGCGCAAATTGCTGTGCCATGCCTGTGGCTTGTTGTGCCTGTGCTCCTGGCTGTTGCGCCATGTTGACTTGCTAGCCAGGGATTGAAGCAATCCGGCATTCCTGCAAGTGATGCTTGTGTTTGTAGATCTCCGGTGCCAGAGCCGATGCGGCTCGGCAACCTTCGATTCGCAGACGGTAGCCGGGTCTTAGAACCGCAGCTCCGCTACCATGAACGGAGAATTTGGGCTCTTAAACTCAGTGACGTAGGGTCACAGTCCCAAAGGTTGTACTCGAAGCTTAGGCACACTTTTAGCTCACGCCTGAATGATCAGGTAGATCAAAATGAACACAAAACGGCTGCAGTGAAACATACATCTATACAAGCTATGTCATGTACATGTAACTGGTGCTACATCTGATCAAGCAAGGTTCTGTCAATAATACCAACATGTCAAAAAAAAGAAACAGTTGGAAGAAACTATCCGCACCTGATTCTTTTGTCAGTTGTGTGAAGAGTGAAGACATGAGACTAATATTTGCCTTGAGGGTTTCGGAGGGTTGATGGACCCAGTTACTAGTAACAAAAGGGCATCGCTACTAGGAGCACGGACGCTATTAGGGGCTCCTGGCCTTACTACTAGGAACAAGGACGCTACTAGTGACCCAGGCTCAGTTCTTGCCCACACAGATTTGGCTCGAACCTAGAGTCCCATGCAGTTCAACTTGATTAGTCTTCTTTTGACTCAAGAACTGCAACTTCTGAGTTGACTCACTATCAAAGTAGCCTTTTCGCCCACACGGAATTGGGATCCCCAAGAGTTTGTGGGAGAAGCTCCAGTCACAAACAACCACTTTCAAACCAACTATATGAAGATTGCAAGCTTCATTGCATTGGCCAATGCTTAAGATCTCCTCATCGAGGCAGTTCTGTCCAAAAGCGCGGCAGGTCTGGTGGCAATCGCTGCCGATCCTCAGACCATACGCGGCAGGGTCGTGCTAACCACCCTGCGCATTCTAGAGGCGGTCTACACCCTAGTGACGATGGCCCCAACCTAAGAGCGATGGCCTCCAACCTAATACCTGGGTCGACTTGCTGATCGCAAGTCTCTCATTCAACAGTTCACGGCCAAGAGCCACTGGAAGGGAATAGAAAGGGATCCAGCTTTGGGGTGGTAAGGGACCTCGTGAAGACACAAAGTCTGAAGCTCTGCAGATATTCATAGATATTCCATGAGTTGAACATTCTGCATAATTCAAGCTGCTAGACTGTCCTTAAACATGAAAACCAAGACTTCCAAGCAGTCCTGGTCTTGAATCAGCAACATGATATGCAGCCATGTCCTATAATTTGGGAGTAATTTACACCCTTCAGGCGGAAGAAATTCCTTCAGCTTCTCCACACCACTATCCCCTTGGGCAGCCCAGCTGAAGTGTGGGGCGCACCTCACCGGATGGTACAGGAAAGGATCACACTAGTGGATCCATGTTGATGAAATCCATACTGAAATGATGAGGCGCTAGGTATCATGTTTATCGATCGTGCAAGCCTCTCCTGAGGTTTGGCTCCGACTGCCCAATTGGGAATCGTCATGAAGCAGCCTGCCCTAGCAAACAGCCTCGCCACCGGGCGGGCGCAGGAAGGGTGCTGTGAAGCCATAAAAGAGCCTCAGGACGAGCAGAGACAAAAGTCGAAGAAGAGCACCCAGTATACTCCCTGAAATAGACCACCTGAATCGTCATCCAATGGGACGATTTTCCACTTCATGATTATTTTCTGTGAGTGTGTGATCACTGAAATTCTAAACCACGGCACTCAACAAGGCCTCACGTGTGAAGGTTTGCACTTCTAGAACTGGAATCAACTGAGATTCACAATGAGATTCACAATCCAATTTGGGGCTCCACTTCAAGCTTTGGAGGGCAAGTTCATGACGGGATGCGATCTTCGTCACTGAAGTTGAATGATTCGCGATCGGGTCGTTATGATGGTTCCGTTTGGCTACATCCTTTGCCATGCGCGACGGGAATGCGTTCCCACTACTTTCGACACCACTATGAGAGAATTTAATGGATCTTCACCCATGTGACTGAATGAGTTTAAGAATGGGTAGTTGGACAACACGAGTTCCTGAAAGACCGTCTTCGGCCCCGTAGGCCGACTCGGACCGAATTGTCGGACCTGTCACACCTGTCGGGACGAACCGCACCGAGCTGCATGGGGTCGATGGGAGCACTGGCTCGGATCCTGGAGGCCAACCTCACTTCGCACAGCTTGTGCATCGGGTGCAGAGCATGTTTTGCCGTCTCCAGACATGTCAAGATATGTTCATGATTTGTTTCACAAGGAAGTCGAAACTTCCAGGTTTTCACGACCCAACTTCTCGGTGGCCCAGGCCTCATCAACTCGGAGCTACTCACCCCGAAGCCCTGAGACGGTGCTCACCGTGATGAGCCGGTCGCAAGTGATCCAAGTCCATCAAAATCCTTGATCCAAACTTGAACCACCTCTCGGTCAGTCCGTCCAACATTTTAGAATGCAAATTGAAAATCCCTCGAGAAGACGTGAAGTCTGACACATCTATGATATAAACGACAAGCTTGTACTCAGGACATATCCTCTCCTGTTCTCAGGCACTTTGCATACGCTTGCCATGGTAACTCTACGTATATGTAGAAAGCCGTGGAGACTCATGAGGGTGCCTATCTGTCTTGGGCATCCTTCAAACTCTTCCTCTCTGCACAAGCTATTTGACTCTTGCTTGGACAGCGCCTCCCCTCGCAGCAAGGGAGAGGAAGAGGCCACAAGGTAGAGGATGCTATCCCGCCACCTGGTGCGGTGTGAGTCTGACCTCCATCACGTTCAACCATTTGTCCGGGATCGTCCCAAACCCTTCTTCAAACCCGCTTGCCGGCGGACTCTAAGACTCCTCCGTACTCGGGGGAGCGACGATCCGTCGCAAGCGCAGGCGCTCCTTCCCCTCCGCCCACCTCAAGCGCAGCACACCTTGGAACATGCTGCGGATCGGCACCTCCGAGGAAGGGCGCTTTGCCGGTGGGCCAGCCGGCGAAGCCGTCCCGACAGGCATTGATGAAAAGCTAAGGGAAAGAAAAAGAACCCCATCCTAATAGCGATGGCCTCCAACCTAGAAGCGATGGCCTCCAACCTACTAGAAAAGCTGCTTTATGGAGAAAAAGAAGGTCTTCCAAAAGGTCTATGTGATCTTTCTAAGGTTCTATTTTATGTCAGTCTTTGGCAAAGATCTTTGATCGTAGAAGTGGTATCCATGATGTTCAGAAGTGAGAAGTGGATATCTACTGTTTGGGGTCAACGAGATAATCTTGATTTCCCTCTGCATACCTTCATGGCCTTTTCCAAAAAGGAAAATGCAAAGAGATCATAGCACCAAGCATGGTTGGCAAGATACATGCATTTATGCCAGCTCCCCCATGGGGATGAATCATTGGGACTCGCCCTCAACATCTTGACTTTCAATAGTCACATGTTTGCATGCTTAAAGTTCCAGGAGGTCTGCGTTACAGTTATTCTAGTGGCTTTGTTGCCAGGGCTCAAACTACTCGTCCGCCTCTGGCCACAGACCGAAGAAGCTGGCCATGGCCTGGAGGCATAAAACAACTGGAACAACAGGTGTTGGTCTTTTCTTAAAAACACTATGACATTCTATCACTACACCAAGTATTGTCACGCCTTCTCCTGTCCCAGCAGAGTCCAATCTTATCTGAGCAAAGGAAAACCGAACTTGGTCCTGGCACATTCCGAGTGAAACTGCCGTCCTCAGGTCCTCAGCACCCAAGTGTTTTTTTCCCGTGCTTTCGCACTCAGCGCACCTTCCAAGTGATGTCCTGCGTGGAGGAATCGTGGCTTTCCAGCTTTTCCGTCAAGGCCGCGACAAGTTGAGTTGTAGAGTTGTAGACATTCTCATCCGCTAGATTCTAGATGGCCTACCTGCGCATGTCTGTTGGACAATAATCCTACGAGAAACTCCGCTTTTTCAATAGAACACACTGTGTGCCCAGCTAAGCAGCACTATCCCAGAATATGCTGGGACCTCATCAATGAATCCAAGGTTGTTCTTTATGGGGTTGAGGCCATCGCTACTAGGTTGGAGGCCATCGCTATTAGGGTTGACGTAAAAAGGAGAGGCACTACCAAACGTCCCAGTGTGGATGGGGCCCCGTCCAATATGCTAATGCTCAAAACAACATTGTGAATCAAAACCACAGGTCGGCTCGGGGAGGAAAGCCACTTTAGAAAATGACGTGTGTTTTTTTGGACATGACGACATCCTCCAAAAGCAAAACACCCGACACTACCCAACCACCGGCGCCGAATGAAGAATGCAGCCATTGACACAAATCTGGACACAATGACCAACACGCTTGTTGAGGGAAAACTCGAGCCAAAGGATCTTCAGTTGTGACAGA
>CAXAMN010012459.1:107842-126408 GCA_963970005.1 Durusdinium trenchii
ACCCGTGGAAGACCATTTTTCTCTACAACCAGGCCCCCTCATTTCTCGCGCAGTGTTCTTAGGCGCTGCAACGGATCAGAGCCCCCGAACGTTGCAAAAGGGTCGTTGCCTGCACTGCTGAGTCAACTGCGGGGGTCAAATGCACCCAGTTCCTGGTGATCCATCTTCATCTCACTCTCACCGCCTGGTATGGTTGCCTTCAAAGGCTGCATGGACTGCATGGCGATCCAGCATCCAACTCAGCAAACACATCCAACATCCTCACTAATTACACACACACACACAGATACACACAGTACGTCTCCGCACAAAGTGCGATGAGATGTTCAAAAGAAATTTAATATACAAGGCATAGACCCCAAACAGCTTCAAAACGATACGTTTAGACCAATATTGGTCAAAAATCGATTTCTTGATACGCCCTACCTTCACCCCAAGAGCAAACTGCTTCATCAGTGAATTTTTGTCGGCATTGACATCGCTTTTGTTCGGCCACGCTCCTCACCAATAAGCCGGGCCACAGAGACCAGCCATAGAGCTCAGGGGCGCGGCCAAGACAAGGACAAGAGGAGGACAAGACCCGGACACAGAGCCGGGCCACAGAGCCCAGCCACAGAGTTCAGGGGCGCGGCCAAGACAAGGACAAGAGGAGGACAAGAAGAGGACAAGGCCCAGCCACAGAGCCCAGCCACAAGGCCTGGACACAGAGCCCAGAGTTCAGGGGCGCGGACAAGAGCCTGGACACAGAGCCCAGCCAGAGAGGACAAGAGAAGGACAAGGCCTGGACACTCAGGGGCGCGGCCAGTGAGTGTGGCCAGCTCTTTTTTTCTAAGGTAGAACTGACCCCCAACAGTAATCTTTTTGAGGAAAAAAACAAAAAAGCTACTAGGGGCTCCTGGCCTCACTACTAGGAGCAAGGACGCTACTCATTGCTACTAGGAGCATTCATACTACTAGTAGCAAAAAAGCTCTGTTTGAAAGGGCCCTGGACCCGGGCCGCTTCCCGGTGAGGAAAGGTTCCGCAGACCGAACACTTCTTCTGACGACTTCGTCGGCATTCCTCGCCCTCGTCCGGGCACCTCCGCTGTCCGGCACAGCACGAGAGACCTGCACAAGGACTGTCTGGAGGACAGACAAAGGCTGGCAAGCAGGGGTCAAGCAGCAGTAGCACTATGTCATACTATGTCACTATGTTGGATGGTTGATTACCACCGGAATGACCAATTCCCAACTAGCTACATTGCCTTTTGTAGCAGAGTTGCAAGTGGTGCAGGTTTTGCGACATCGACAGCGGACGCAAGAACAGGGCATGCCCCCACCAGAAATGTGACAAAAACACACAACAAACAGTAGGAGGCCATCGCTAGTAGGCTGGAGGCCATCACTAATAGGTTGGAGGCCATTGCTATTAGGTTTGTCCAAGCCCACCCCTCGACTCATGAATCACTTGAAGCGGGCTTCTCCCCACTCCCACTCACCCGACATGTGCGTAACGATGACCTCAAAACCCAGGCCAAGCCTCTGGAAACAAGCACTGCCTGAGGCCATCGAGGGAGTCACGACAAAAGTTCAGATGTTGCAACAAAATAAGTTGAGGAGCTTTGTTCGGAACTCAAGTAAGATTTTGGAGGTGTGTGTTTTCCGCCTTACTAGTAGCGAGGTAGCAAGGTGGAATATAGCGACGCTAGTAGTAGTAGGGTGCTGAGTTTTTTTGAAAATACTAGGCAGAGCCGCAGGACTTTGAGTCCCTTCTGGATGGCCTCCAAAGGCAGGCTCCGATAAGAGTTTCTGGACATTGACTCAGGTTCACGACTTGATCTGTTTCATTGATGTTTGCATCAGGTTCATCGTGTCGCGGCCGTCCCCTATGCTGTACAATTTTTCAAGGCAGGGTGCCATCATAGGCAAGTCACCAAGTCTATACCAGTGGTATCAAACGTTTTCAAGATTCCTCTGAATCATGGGTGGGATTGTGCAGTTGGCCCTCGCAAAGAAACATCATGATCCAGGAATCTCTGAACCCCTTTGACAATATTTCCAGTGTCGAAACAAGACGAACCACCAGGCATCAGTTGGGCTTCCGCGCTTGCTGCGGACTGTGAGGCGCAAATGCTGTGCCCAGTTGTCCTGTCCAATTTGGGTTTGACCAAGAAGCTGATCAAACCATCAACATGTCTGCGGTCGCTTTAACTGGAGTATCATTCTCATCAGCCCAGCCTCGGACACTCATGCCTTTCATCCGGTCCCTGTCGCGGTCGTTTTCACTCCGTCGCGCCGTGGACCGACCCAAGCCTCCTGCCACTTCGGCAGGATCTCGCTCTCCAGGAAGGCCTCGCAAACCACGAGCGGGTCCGAGGGTGAGTGGTCGGGCGCCTCCGAGTTTAGTCGGACGGGTTGGTCGGATGGTCGAAAAGTGGTTGAGGAAGACCGGTCTTGGTGCCAACGGGAATGTATGTGGCACATGAGAAAGCTGGTAGTATCTTGCTACCCAAAGTGATCAAACGTTGCACCAACTCGCCTGTAACTGCTGATTGGCTGATTGGTCGTCTGGGGTTCTAGCTAGGCTCGTCATCCATGCCACTGCAGAGAACCAATCGCTACCTCAGGCTCCGCACGCCAGGCCCGTTTGGAGGAAGGCTCCCTTTCAAGCAGGTCCATCAAGTTCTTTTGTTTGTTTTTTCAGACATGTCTTCTTGTAGATATGCGAACACCTTCCAAAAGACATCAAACACAATCAACCACTATATAAACAAACCATGAAACATCTCCAACCGAATGTACCCAGCCAATCTCACAGCAACATGCCTCGACATAGCTGCTTTGATGTGCCCAGACCCGACTCCGGGCTGCTGGCGAAGAACCACCGTAGGATCCGCTACGAAGGGCGCTAGCCTGCGCGCTTCGGCCACCGAAAGCCACCTTCTCACGGATTCGTTCCCGGTCGATGGCAGGTTCCGACTATGGCAGGTGTAGCGTCCTGTTCTGAACGAGTCGATTTACCACAAGCAGATCTTTCTTAGAAGAGACACTAGACACTTGCAAAGTTGGTTTGGTGAACTAAAGGGACGGGGCACCATGACCCAAATCTTTCAGAAAGGCTTTGATGATGTGAGTTTGTCTTCAATGTTGATTCAAGATGCCAACGCCCAGTAAATATGGTCATGGATGGTCATGGCACCTACTACTGGTGAGAACATCCCCAATTCTTTTCTCAACCGAAAACAATTCCAGAAGGGTGTCTTTGTCACATCGGCAGGTTTTGAGCTCCAGGCCCATAGTCGTTCCACGCGCTCACACACCAAAGGCCAGAGTCACCTCGTGACATGCAGTGACGGGGGACATTCATGAGTCTGGCTTGGCAAGAAACCAAGGCATTGACTGAAGGACCTTGGCTTGAACAAAAGTGCCTCAAAGGTGTCCGAAAAGCTGAGGTATCTGAAACAACATATGCTCAGTGCATGGGATCTGCGCCCGAAGCGAGACCTGTCCCCATCCACGTCCACCAACATCCACGTCCACACCGTCGCCCAGTGGCGGTGTAGCAAGTCTTCCAACTGCCCATGGAAGACCAGCAAGTCTGGTGACATCCGTTGGCCTGGGCTGACGGGCCTGGAGCCATTTCATCCGAAGCGACAACCAGCACCGACTCTTCGGTCTGTGAAGCTCCCGTCGTCTCATCCGACAGCTCGCCAAAGGGACGCAGAAAGATCCTCGCCTTCTTCCAGGACCAGCAAAGACTTAGCCTCTTCGGATCGTGCGGATCCACTACCTAGAACAGCTTTACGCAAGCCTGACTTAACTGGATGTCCAGAACACAGCCTTCTGTTTCACAACCGAACAAACGGCCAAATCCTGCAAAAGAACAATTGTTTGCTTAAACAAAAGGAGTGAGGTAACAGGTTGCCAATATGAGCATGAAGATACATGAAACCACGATGAGCTTTGTGATACCGGTGTGTCATGTACCCTCATCGATCACCAATTTCTCCGGGTCCGGGAGAGGTCCATCAACAAGCAACGCCAATGATACAATCTCATGTCACTTGCATCACAACGCTTTTCGCTACTCCAAGGCCCATGTCTGCACGTAAAGACTGGTTGCAAATCAAAACAACCCACCTCGGACGTTTTTGCGATGGCTGTCGCCTTCTTCAAGGCATCTCCATGCCTTGAGCGTGGACAGCTACCAGTCTAGCAATGGCCTCTAACTAATAGCTCAAAAGAACCTCGTGGCAATAGAGCAATGGCCTCCGACCTAATAGCTGATATGGTGTCTTTTGTTGAAGAATTTGAGACATAACTTTGTGCCTACAGGATGAATTTATTGACAGCACATGACTTCAGCACTGCTGAAAACTGAGAGGCCCAGGTGTCGTCGGCAAGAGTGTGCTTCATAAGCTCTTCAACAGGTGATTTATGCTACTACTTGCCTCGCAAAGCGTAGTGATTGGATTCCCCAAATGCATCCGATTGGATCAATGTATTTTCGCTGCTTTCCCAGGTGTTCTGCCAGTTTCTGGGCGTCTGGCCCAGAAACACCTGTCAACCAGCATTGGCAGCCGACGCGTTTCGGGTGGATGCAGCACTGGCGTAAGGCGGTACAAGGAACCAAAAAACCTCTTCTTCATGGCCCATGCAGGCAAAGCATGTTCGTTCTCATTGAGAAGTATATACCTCTAAAGCAGCACCCACCCGAAGTCAGCACATGACCGAGCTAGTGTCGAATTCGCATGTGTGAGCTCAAGGTGAGACCTGCAGGATTGGTAGAGTATCAAGTCGAATTTAGATGCGATTTCCAGCATCGCAAAAACACTGTTGGGAGTCATGGCTTTGCAATGTCGTCGTCCCAGGCGATGTCATCGACGACCCGGATCTCGTTATTCCCAAAAAAAACGCCAGGCGTGGCCGCCAGGCCCAGTGTGTTGAAACAAAGAAAAAGGTCTATGTAAAGGAAAACGAAAATGATGTGTAAAAAGAGTCAAATCTTAGACTTGCTTGGAGGCCATTCCTATTAGGTTGGAGGCCATTGAAAGAAAGACTGGACTTCTGCCAGCCGCACCTTGGAGGCTTCGGAAGCCAAACTCCGCCTGGTGGAGGGCGCTTGTGGAGGGAAAAAAAGCCCTGCGCTGAAAGTAGAACAAAGAAAATCCAAAGTCGATGGCCTCCAACCTAAGCGCGATGGCCTCCAACCTAAGAAAATCCAAAGTCTTCCTCCAAACTGCTCCTAGCAGTATCACTGAGTCACTTCTTATGTCTTTGCTTGGCTCGTGAGATTCGGTCAACACAGGTCACCGGCCACACATCATGAGCCTCACGCCCCACGAAATCAGTGACGATGACGACATTCTGTGGCCTTGGCTGTGAAGGCGGGAATGAGCCATGGTCAATGATTACAGGTCCAGTGGGGCCAGCCCCACTTTCTCTTACATCCACATACCACCAACCCCGCCACTTCAACCTTCTTGGCTGCCCTGGCACTAGCCCAGTGAGGTTCTTGAGCACCAGCAGCGGCTGAAGCGGGAATGGTGAGTGGAACAGATGTTGTCAATTTGTCCAACTCTTAGAACCCTCTCTGCTCTTTTGGCACCTAGGAGCAAGGATGCTACTAGGATCTACTAGGGGCTCCTGGCATCCTAGGAGCAAGGCACTTCTCAAGCCTTGCTCCTAGTAGTAAGGCCAGGAGCCCCTAGTAGCTTCTTGCCCTCTCTCATCAACAAATTAAGAATAGGCTCCCCAGTCCCATGCTGAATCAACTTGGTAATCTTCAAATCTTCCACCTGGATCCTTGCTCTTCCAAAGGCGATTCCATATAAAACCACTTGGGATTTGGTGGAAGCAACATCCTCATTCCGACGCCCTACATGTCACGTGTGATGCCATGTCTAACCGGGCATCAGGGCTCTTTTCAGGTCGACGGCATGCCCTCTCGAACCGAATACGAAGTGCGCGGATAAAATGAGCTTGGCCCTTTTTTCCAAAATGGAACGACGAGCCTGCGAGCCTTGACAAAAAACACCTTTGCCACGTATGCTAACACCATGCATAACACGTGTGGAACACCGGGCCGCATGTTGCTGCGCACGCCTCCAGCGAGGCCCCACCCTTGGCCAAGAAGACCACCTCCGAGTCCGATTCTTTGAAGCAAACTCATTTGAGGCATAGACAATAGCCATTCAAAGGGTCTTGAATCTTTAAGGAGCCCCCTTGCCGAGTGCTTGATGTAGCTCTCTTCAACCCCTCTCATGTTGCTTCAAGATGCTTCAAAATCTTCCGGGCACAATACCTCTTATCTCCCAACACTGTCAAATAGTGCGAAATGTCGCGCATTCGGACTTCCAAAGTTTG
Organism: Durusdinium trenchii; assembly: GCA_963970005.1. Classification (NCBI taxonomy): domain Eukaryota; class Dinophyceae; order Suessiales; family Symbiodiniaceae; genus Durusdinium; species Durusdinium trenchii. The sequence continues at coordinate 114,188 of CAXAMN010012459.1, forward strand.
TCTTCCTGATTTTTTCCGGAGACATGGCATCCGGTCGCACATGACTCCGTCTCCATGTGTACATGGACCCTCCAATCTGGTTGTTGTTTTGAGTTTGTGATCTTCAGCCGAACATACAAGCTGGACGCAAACAGCGCAGTCTTCATGTTCAATCGTGTTAGCTTTGGTGTTCTGTTGTATTGTGCGACTCTTGCGTCGTGTCTGGGTCTGGCCTTTGAATTGCCTTTTTTGCGCGACGTTTTTATCTTAGTCGAAACTGAAAAGAACACGTCCTTGGCCCCAGATATGCATGTCATCCTTATAAACAAGCTCTCCCTACCTCAACAACCAAAGGCACAAAAAGCTATCCAGAGACAAAAAAAAAAAAACAAGCCCCCCTTTTCCGCTGCCTGCCACCGAAAACACACAGTGTCTCCAAGATTCCTCATCCCGAGTGCCCGCGCGAAGATCTTTCGGATGGGCTCCAGCTTGGGATCTCCCAGGGGCCTTGGTCCGCCCGGCAAACCGGTGGTCCCCTCGCTCCGAACTGCGTCTTGACCGGGACAGAAAGATACAGAATCCCACAACATAGTGGCAAGGGAATGTGGGATGTCATGTGGCCTTGGTGCAAGGGAATGTTTTGTGGCCGTTTTGTTCTTTGTGCTCGATGCCATTGCCATTGCTGTATTCCAGCATCGGAGCTTCTGGCAGGCTGTTCTGCTCCGCAAAGAGGTTCAGCTTTGCCAGGGCATCAGGCCTTGGGTCGGACGGCCACGAGTTTTTGAAACGACCGCTGCCCCGCTGCGGCTGGCCTACCCTAGCACCGTGTTGGCCAAGTCCGTCTCACCTTCGCCATGCCTCGCCTGGCTTTGATCATTGCTGTTCGGAAGGCCTCCAAGCGATCCGCCGACCTAACACGTCCGCGATCCGTCTTAATCCAAGCGTCTCGTGTCTAACTCGAGAGGACGTGGAACAATGTGGAACAAATGTGGAATATGCAAAGCTGCAAAAAGCAAGACCACATGTCCTGACTCTGACGGTTCTTCCTTGCTTTTTTTGGCGAATTCACGTCCCAGATCCATGCTCTCCTTATCAAACTGCTTCACAAAGCGCGGCTAAGAACAGGGCGCCACATCCACGTTGCTCTTTTTCATTTCGTGCCTGACTTCACAATATGGGCGTGGCTGACTCATGCTGACTTCAATTCTAGTGCTGAAATTGAACCTGAAATCGTAGAGAATTGTAGCGATGCACTTGTTCCTAGTAGCGTGGCACTTGTTTCTAATAGCAAACATTGTTACTACTAGTAAGGCCCTTGCTCCTAGTAGCGATGCACTTGTTACTACTAGCTTCTTGTTTGCTTTTTTGCCCCGGAGGGGGTAGGCCACGGAAGAGGTACATCCTTCGCCCGCATGCGCCCGAAGCCCGAACAGCTCTCAACGCAAGCCGAGCCGCGCGAAGTGCAAGCCCGGGCTTCGCAAACGAAGGTGCGTCTTTCCCAAAAGCCTCACGTCGATCACGTCGAATGTGACGGAAAAAGGCAAGCCGAGACGAGCGGCACGGACCTGCCCCTCGAGGGATTCAGGATACGGCAGAAAACCATCGATCCGAATCGGTCCGAATCTATCTAACCTAGAGCGGACTGACATGTGCATCGGGCGTGAATCCTTCCACATTCTTCCACATCCCACCACTCCCAGTCTGACTTCTCCAATTCAAAGTCCAAATGCGCAAATTCCTTCCAATGTCACGAGAACTAGTAGCAAGAATGCTACTAGGTGGCCATCGCAAGTAGGTTGGAGACCATTACTATAACAAAAAGGCTACTAGTAACAAGTGCATCGCTACTAGTAACAAGTGCATCGCTACTAGGAGCAAGGATGCTACTAGGGGCTCCTGGCCGTACTACTAGGAGCATCCTTACTACTAGTAACAAGAAGGCTACTAGGTGACTACTTGTAATGTCATTCCGCTCCGCTCCTCTGGGCTCCTCTGGGCTCCGTACGGCGACTGCACCAGAGCCACACGGCACACGCAGAAGCGCCGCACCCGCGGCGCCGACGCGGAGCCTTGGGCGTCGACCCGATGCGAACGAGGAGACATGGTCGAGGTCGAGGTCGATTCGGAACTGCTAAGAACTGGTCGATGAGGTCGGATGTGTTTAAAAAAGAGAGAGAGAGAGAGAGAAAAGAACATCAAGCACAAGCGTTGAGGGGTCTGAAGGGATTGCGGAGTGAAACATGTCCATGTAGCTAAAGAGCATGAATGGATACTGGAAGTGTTTCCTTGCCAAAAGCCCTCCAGCTCCCGCATACTAGGCGAACGGGCAGTCAGCCGCCATCATCGAGCTTTGAGGCGCTCCTAAGGCAGGGGCCGGCAGGGGCCGGCAGTAAACACAAGTTGTGGAGGGTTGCGCTGACGACCTGCGGGTGGCTAATCTAAGTTTCTATATAGCATCGTCTCTTGCGCACAACCCCGCAAAAAGTTGCTCCTGCCAAACCCGTTCCTAAGCTGATGGTTATGCATCCCACCAGGAAAATGTTGGCTTGAAGCCCATACAGACTTGTGGAATGAACCACCTACAAGGAAAAAGCACGTTCGCACCATCCGAGATCATCTGAGATCTGGCAACAGAAGCTAGTCCAAAAACACTAAATCATCCGAGCCGTTTCAACGAAACGATCTTTTGGCGCACCAAATTCATCCGCTCGCATTGCCCCGAAGCTACTAGGTTGGAGGCCATCGCTAGTAGGTTGGAGGCCATGACTACTAGTGGCAAGGACGCTCCGCCACTACTAGTTTCTATTAGTAGCTAGAAACTATTTTCTCCCTTCCTTCTCCCTTGCGCCGCCCCGTGCGTCATGTGCCTGGTGCCTTTTGTCCCGCTCCACAGCGACCTGGCGAATTGACGTAGTGAACTTAGTACGGTTTGGGTCCGCAAAAGGTGCTGTCCCAAAGTGCATGCGGACCTCTTTGAAGGACTAGATTGTCTGTTTATGTACAGTATTGTCCAATGTGGGCGATTGAACACGGCTTGCTTCCCATACACCGCGGTTCTGCTCCTTGGCAGTAGGATGTTTAGCTGGTTCGGCAGCCTGTATCTCGGTGGAGGCCAGGGAAGGCTGCAGAGGCAGCCTCGGTCGAGATGGCGCTGGGCAAAGCAAGGGAGCGCGCAGGGAAGCGCGCAAGAGCAGAGCCATCTGTCAAGTAGGGGACGTACCTTAAGTTTCCCTAAAAATCTAGGAACCAAATGAATAGTGCGAGCGCTATTTTTTGGGGTTCCTAAGTAGTAGCTTACTTGTAGGTACTAGCTACCTAGCTTCTACTAGCTAGCTAGCTACTATCTCTACGGCTCTACGGCTTACCCCCCCCAAAAAAAATAACGACACTGATTTGCATGTCCCCCGTAGGGCTTTGATTTCCGTTTGGCGACTCATTCGGACTCTCTCTCGGATACTCAGCCCATGAATTCCAACGCATCTGCATCCTCGTCCTCTTCTCACCAATTCTTCCGCAAAGAATGACTTCTCACAACTAATCCTGTCCACTTATTAAAAAACACGCCCCCCCCCTAATAAGAAAAACGTGGTCGCATGTTTTAATAGGGGGTCCCTGAAATTGGGGGGGGTCCAAAATAGGGTCAGTGGAAGGATCGCGGTACTTTGTGGACCTTGAAGTGCAGATTTCGTGGCAGGTGCAACATGGTCGATTTTGAGGGTGTATTGGGACCTATTTTGAGGGAGTTTGGGGGAACAAAATAACAAAACTACCCCAAAAATCGACCATGTTGGTAGTTTAGTAGCGGTTTGAAAGGGCGGCAATTAAGAAACAAATATAGACCGTATTTAGGGTTTCGGACATGGTTTTGTTCAATTGGAGAGGCTTTTTTTGATAGGTACTCGGGATTACTTGAGCTACTGTTGGGATTCAGCAACCCAATCTCTTGAAATCTTCATCTCTTCCCTTCCCAATCAGCACGTATCAACCATGCACATGACCGCCATGAGCAGCTGGGAGCCGCATACTCTTGGTTCTCGTTCTCAGCTCCGAGCTTCCTCCTCGCAAATGTTGCATCCAAAGGATAGGGTCAGTGGAGGTGCACAAGCAGCCACTGCCTCAGCCGAGAAGTTGCAGCTCAAGGTGTTTGTTGTCAACTTTCAACAAACACTTTAGATCATATCTCTTCGATTCTCTTCGTATCTTATCGGCCACTTTGCCATGCCTAGCGGCCTGGAGAAGGACCAATTGCACTTGTTGAACCTAAATGTTGATCCTTCGACTTGCTATCAAGGCAATCAAGCTGTACATCCAGCACACATGGAGACTTGAAAGGCAGGTTTTTGGAAGGTTAGAAGACACACTGCTTGTCACATCGGCAAAGTCTTGAAACAAACGACTTGTCCAGAAGCCTCCACTTTAACATTCTGAGCTCCCTTCTTTGTGGGCGCACCAACGCTTCGTATCACACCGACGTCAGATCGCTGGGTGCACCAAGCGATCAAGTCCCCGTCCACGCAAACGTGGCCTGCACGTAGCGTGGTGCACATGGTGTACCATGGTGTACCCTTTTTACAGCTTTTCCAATTGATGGCATCACTCAACTGTCCACGGTTTTCCTGTTCAACTTTCGGCTGCCTTGAGCTTCGCAGTGCCTAGAGCAACTCTCGCCTCGTGCGACATGATCGGATGGTCGAAGACTGTGCATACTAGCAACTTGAAGACTACTTGAAGATTGAAAATGATTGAAGAGCAGGCCCTTCGCTTTAAAGCCAAACTGAACACTACTTGAGGTAGGCAAGCCTGCGTCCTTACTTGCTTTGCTTCGAGTTTGCTAGATGGGATGACCAAAGATCAGTCAAACAGTATGGCCAATTGCGGTGGTCCAAGTCCAAGCAAATGTCCGTGCCAGAGATCCAGCGGGTCTAGAAAAATAGTAGTAAAGATATATCTGCTCAGTGGTTCATCCACTACAGTAGATGAATCATCCACAAGATGCCCGAGTGTCCAATGCGCCTAGAGGCGCTGCGCTCAGCACCGCCTCGGCCCAAGCACGGCCCAAAACACCAGCGGTCGCAGCCCTTTTCACTGGGACAAAAAAACACCATTGGGGCTTGGCCTCCTGGTTCAGATTTGCCAAATCAAGAAGTGATAAGCAGTTGGATTGACAGATTTACTACTCCAGAAGTAGACCTCACAAATTGCTGTGAAAACGTTGAGTCTCCCGGCCCCTGGAGGGATGGGCCGATGAGCTGGCAGTTGGGGATCCTTCGCGTGCTCCGCAAAGTGCGCGCCCGACCTCCAACGTGCCCAAGAAGTGTTGACGGACTTGGGATGACTTGGGATGACTTGGGATGACTGGTGTCTCAGCACCCAAGTGTTGCACACAACAGTGACTATTCTCAGCATGGTGGCTGGTCCCCGGACCATCACCCCCACGGCTAATTTTGCTTGAAAAACACGGCATCCTTTCAAGACTTCAGGGAAGAGGCCTCGACTAACATGCCAAAAACTTTGCAGTCAACAAGTAAGACCGGCAGGCTAGCGCAGGCTGAGCATCATGCAGTTTTGGAGAGGGAGCACCAGAGCCTGAACGGCAAAAAAATCATGCGACCGCGCAGCTTTCAGGGTACCGACAGTCTCCAACTTTGAGACCTCCCATTGACCTCCTACTCTTGTTCACATCCACTCGAATCTCTTTCTTCCCCTGTCTTCTCCTCACTTCTCATGGCACTATCTCAAACCTGCAAATTGCAGAAAAGGCAGGTCGAGTCTTTTCGGTCAGTGTGATGCAACCTGGGCTGGCGAATAGGTAAAACTGCAGACAACAAGCTAACCAGCTTGTCCGCTTAAGCCTAATCGCCAGCTGCTCTGATAGCGCTCCGTGCTCCACAAGAGAGGTGAGTTCGGGTCCACAACCTGAAACGACGAAACGAGGAATGAGTACAATCAGAGGTACTCTCATTGTGAGTCTAGAAGCGAACCAGATAGCTGAGTTACAACGAGGTCCGAGGAACTACAACAACAGAACACTGAAGTAAAGGTTCTCTGCCAAACCATTATTAGAGCTTCCTTTAAGCCCGATGGCCTCCAACCTAGTAGCGGCCTCCACCGAACACTCCAATGAAACATTCATGGAACCTTCAACCTTCGCAAACGAAATGGCACTGAGCGGTAGCTTGGCAAAAGCCAACTGGCTCTTAGCTGTCTTAGCACGGTCGGCCCAAGCGGCCAGGTAGAGAAGACGATTTCGCCACCAGAGGCGGATCACACCTGGGACGAAGGATGAAGTTGAAGGAATGAAAGGGACGGGAGGAAAGATTGATGAAAATGGTTTTATATGGTTTTACGTCCCAAACTTTGGCTGGTTGAATTCTTGGCTTGTCATCACTGGTCTCTGAGGTCTGTGAGGTCTGTGAGGTCTGTGATTGAGGTTGAAGTATATAGTGGACACACTCTGTGGGCAGGGTGTGGTTCACCGAACCTCGAAAAGAATCGGTGTCTAAAAGTAAGAACCATCATGTCATGATATGCTATAGCTTGGTGGAACATATCATGCGGATGATCCTTGCCGCTCTTTAGCACATATGCCCTATCATGATGAACGAGGCTCTTCATCGAAGCCTCTATCCCTCCCATCGCACCTTGATAGGATCCTTTCGGCCTGAGGCTGCGATGGACGACCAACTGACCGACTCCTTTTGGGATTGTAAACAAAAATTAAACAAACCACCCAATCACTAGCAAGTTCAGTGAAAAAATGTCGTGCCAGTTCTTTGGAACTTGTAGCATCTTGTCGCTCTGTTCCTTTTGCGGCAGGGAGTTCATAGCTCCACGAGCTGCCCTCTCTCTGTACAGTCTTCATCTTCGGCCGCCCAATCACTGCACCCGCAAAACACATCGGAAAAACTCTCCAAATCCTGGAGAATCACATCGAATAGAATTGAGTCCTGCCAAAAAAAAGAACGACTCACCACTCCCGGTCCGGTCCTGTCCGTGGAAAGCCCAAAATGCTGCGCGATGTGGGGCCAACCTGGGCGGCACTGGAGTGTCGAAGATCGGGCCATGGCTTTTGAGCTTTTGTGTGAAACAAATAGACCAATAGATACAATAGATATTATACACCAAACTGGATGTTGTGAGATGTTGGGTTTACCAGCTTGGCATCCAAGAGCCATGAGATGCCATGAGTTGCCATGAGTGGTGAAGATTCCATGCTGCTCTCACGTTGCCAAGGCTCCCAGCTGCCGCGCTCGGTGGCCTGGAGAATCGACGTGGCAAAAATGCCTCGAAGAAAATCCTACAAGCTCCAACCTATTAGCCTTCTTGTTACTAATAGCTTCTTGCTCCTAGTAGTGAGGCCAGCAGTCCCTAGTAGCTTCTTGTTCCTAAGAGCGATGGCCTCCAACCTACTAGCGATGGCTAGTAGAGCGATGGCTAGTAGATTTTTTCTACTAGCGATGGCTAGTCGATTTCCTGTCGTTCTTCAGCTCCAAGTCCACGATGACCCCAAAATACCCTTCAGATGATTCTGATGATTCATAGATGTGCCAATCGCCCAAGTGAACCCTAAAAGCCAGGTGGCCTCCCTCAAAGTTCGATTCGGTTTAGCTGAATGGGTGGCCACCTTTGTGCTAAGAAGCGCTTACCCTCCCTTTTTACCAGGTTGGAAGTGAAAAAAGGTCCCCCCTCCAGAAATTAGAGCGATCTCATGGCTAACTAAGGTCAATCAATAGGACGAGGCAACCTCTAGTCACTGGTTGCTGATCGATCAATAATTTGACCCTGCCACTCACTCCCAAGGGTTGGACAAAATATCGCAGTCCGGTAGCTTACCAAAACCACCAAAAATCATCAACTGGAACTGGGTTAGTGTTTTTTGGACATACTAGTAACAAGAAGCTACTAGGAACGTGAAAAGTGCCTTACTAGTAGGAGCAAGAAGCTATTAGAGACATGTCTCTTGGCAAGACATTGGCGAGACACTTGCCCTCATGAATGAGCGACGTCTCATCGGACATCCAGTGTCGCTTCAAGTCTATCGGCTTCATTGAGTTCTGTTCCACCGCTGTGGCATTCGTTGGAAGAAAGGATGTAGAAGTTCCTGTTCTCACAGGGCTCAAGGGGCCCAGTGGGCCCTTGGCTGGCTTTCCTTCGCTTTGGAGTCAGTAAGGGCTAGCGGCTAGCGTGGCTAGCGGTTCGGACTTGCTCTCCTTCATAAGCTTCTTGCGGCTATTTTTGTGGACCAGGTTTATAGGCCTCTCCCACAAAAATATCAAAATGCCCACCAGACACTCCAATGCTCCCAGCTCACATGTTCAGTCTGTCTTTCCAGGTACTTGTCCTCTCCACAGTGTCTGTCAGAAAAATTCGCGAGCTCAAAATCATCTCCATGCACATCCAAGTGCTCGGTGCTTGCTCCAAGTGCACGGCGCTTGCCGCCACACGACAGGTGCTGCGGTCGCGACAAGACGGCATCAAAGCACCCGACCCAGACCTGAAGGAAATCGCATCGACTCCTTGCTCCTAGTAGTAAGGCCAGGACCAGGAGCCCCTAGTAGCGTCCTTGCTCCTCTGGGACATCAAAGCACCATGGGACTCAACACAGGGAAGCGCCACTTTTCGCAGGACCATCCAGACTGCGGTGCAGCTTTCACTTGGAGTGGGCGCCAGGGGCTGCTTGAGCCTCGACGTTCCCTTCTCAGACTGTGTGACTTTGTAAGCACTCAGTAGGTAGTTTTTGGGCTGCAGTGGAAAATCAATCAATCTAGAATCTAAACTTAACAGTTCTTCCAGACAAGCTTGAATTTGACAGTTTGGGTCACTGCAAAAAGTATTCATGTAGCACATGTGTGCCAGGCAATCTCTGTTTTCGGCTCCGCCAATGGCAGGATCCATCACGGCCAGCCCGAGCGAATGAAAAGACTTACCACGGTCGTTGGACATGTGCATCCTCCTTTGAGCGTCAAACATGGATGGCTCCCTAGACCTTTGGCTCCATGGTCGTGCAGCTTTGAGCTTTTCACCAGGGTGAACCCAAACCCACAAGCTTTGAATAAGCTTTTTACTCTTCTTTCCCTCGAAGCTTGCATAGGCTCCGCAGCCACTAGGAGTTTATGTTTGATTCCTGTTAGATCGTTTTCCATGGGCCAACGTCGGGTGCCTTTGCAGCAAGCACCAGCCGCAAAGGCGCGTGGCTCAAGACCTGCATATGCCCCAGCGCGCATGCACATGCACAAAATCCAGCCGGACAAAATGGGTGCAGGCCATTGCAGGATCTGGCTAGGGCTAGTAACTGCATTGTAATCTTCCTACAGAGGGACTTGTGGAAGTATTGTCATGTACTGTGAAGAACGTCACAAAAGGTTCTCAAAACGAGAGAGAGAGAGAGAGAGAGCGAGAGAGAGAGAGAGAGAGAGAGCGAGAGCGTGAGTGGTGAGGGTGAGAGCAAGAGCAAGAGCAAGGTAACAGTGTCAACTATTCACCCAAGGAAGTGGGGTAAACACATTGTCCTCACCTACTAGTAACAAGGACACTAGGGGCACTCCTGGCCTTACTCTCTACCGTATCAAGGATGCTCTAATCACCACTACCCGAGTCGCCCCGATTCGCCTGTCGTGCGTGTTCGGGTTCCTGAGCCAGGCGAATTCGGTCTCTGAGCGGGTCGCCTCCGAGTGACCCTCATCGTGTGGCATTCGAAGACTCGCACGAGGTTTCCACAACGAGTCTTCGACTGAGTCTTCGACTTCGAACGCTGGCCTGGCAGCTTCTCCAAAATATGACAAAGGAACAACATCGCATCAGCTGATCAGCGTCAGAAGGGAAGGAGCTTCAGGTGCTCTTTACTTCCTGTAGGCACACAAAAAGGATCAAAAAAGCAGTAAGTACCCTGGGGGCCTCCGAAGTGGTTCGTGTTCGGGTTCGTGTTCGGGTTCAAGTTTTGTCAACTCAACTCGGCAGTTCTACCATCTTAGAGCGACATCTCCTCCGAGGATCTCGGGGTGCTGGGTCGAAACACCCAACCACTCCAACTTCGCCAAAAAAACTTCAATCGAGTCTCAAGCTTGAAGACCAGGAAAACTACTAGTAACAAGTGCCTTACTACTAGTTAGCTTCTGTGCTACTAGTCGCTATTTGCTACTAGTAGCGATGCACTTCTTACTGTCAATTTCACAGTTCATACATTTATGTTGCCAATTGACAACCCGTAGAAAAGAACCTTACCATTCGGAAAGAACTTTGGTGCCCTGAGAGATTGCACATCTTGCTGTACACGAAACGAAGGATCACGTCCTTTCCGTTTTGGCACGGAACAGGGGACCAGAGTGGCGCAATCCGCAATGTGTAAGCACCTTTGAATCCAAACCCAAAGACGTGGCGTTTGTCAGGATGACGTCCATCAATTTACTCTGAGAGCAAACATTCCCAAACACAAACTCGCCAGGGAGGCTGGTAGCCCAAATAGGCGTCCAGCTCCGCGACCTGAGCGGCGCTCGCCCGATCCGAAACGAGGACACGCGAGGGTCACGCAAAAGCTGATCGAGCAAACCCCCAAAAACGCCAGGAATATGCCGGATGGAGGTCATTGCTACTAGGTTGGAGGTCATTGCTACTAGGTTGGAGGTCATTGTGCCATCGCTAGTAGCTTGGAGGCCGAGGTCGCCCTTTCGCCCAACTGAGGACCCCAACTGATGCCAGCGGCTGGCTGTAAAACATGCCTTGGCGTCCTGGCCTCGGCAATCCTTTTGGCCCTTTCCCGCGTCTACATGGATAGTTTTGTGAGATTATGAGTGGGCCAGCAAGTAAAATGGTCTTTGGATGATTCCAATATCAATGGATTTGGTGGGTCATTGGAATTAGCAGGAGCCTTGGCTTGGGTCTTTGGGTCTTGGCGGCAGGTCTTCAGGACTGCTCGGACAAACGAATTCTGCCCGTCGATGAACGCGGACGCCTCAACTGAGCCTTCGCGCCATCGCCACAAGAACCAGTCTTCAAAGCTACTCGCCTGTTCTCGAAAAAAGAGACTTTGAAACATGTTGAAATAGTGGAAGGCTCTCAAGTTGCACATGGCACAAGGTATGGAGATTGGGTACTCGGACAGGGCACCCGCTACGGACTCCCTCCCCGGCCTCCATCCTCATCACATCTCCCAAGAAGCTTCGCAGCTGCCCACTAATGACGCTTCGCATACTTTGCCTTTCCAGCTGCACCTGCTACGTCGGCGGTCATTGAGTTTGTGCTGAAGTCGGGCGTGAGCAGTGATCGAGTGATCCAAAACATCAGGACAAGGTCTTCAAGGTCTTGCACATCCTTTAACCTTGTTGTTGAAGTAGGCAGGTCTAATGGATCTTCCCCACTACCTAGAATATCAAACTCTCTTGAATCCGAGTCCTCAAGATTCTTGGCCCCACACTCATCTTGACAGTTTGCGTCCAAAACGATGTGAGCCCTTTTTCATTCCGACAGGTCTTCGCAGGTCTTCATCCCCACACCTCATCTCCGGAGCAAGTGCTCGGAGAGGCCTGGACACTTGGGTCACGTCGGCAAACGCGCAATCGGAATGGAATCCGGAAGTGTTGAATCCAAGAAACGAAAAGAAACTATAAAAGAAGGGTTGGAGGCCGTCGCTTTAAGGGTGGAGGCCATCATTACTAGGGTGGAGGCCATCGCTATAATAAGGTTGGAGGCCATCGCTGTTAGGCTGGAGGCCATCGCTTTAAGGGTGGAGGCCCACGCGGCCCACGTTTTCGAAGGCGCCACGTTGCGCGAGGCACCGTCACTGGTGCATTCTGCCGGCGCAGAGCTTCCACCAGAGCTTGAGCATCTGGACCAGGCCCTTGGTGAGGGTTGGTGCATTGATTTCCCAATCCAACTGCTTGTGAAAACTTAAACCAGGAAAGAGTTTCTTCTTCTGTTTCATCATCGTCATCGTCGTCATCATCATCATCATCTCATTTTGTTCTTTTTCACCTTCATATTATTCTCCTTCTCTTTCTGCATTGAAATCACTGCATAACACCAGCTGTTTCTTCAGGCGCTCAACCACCCTTCGGTGCCCACACGCAGTTCTGGCCGGAGGCCTGAGAGTTCAGTCGGTGATTCGTTTTGATGCAAAAGGAGCGATGGCCTCCACCCTAATAAATAAGCATGGAACCTAATGGCAATGGCCTCCAACCTAATAGCGAGACCTCCAACCCAATAGCAATATCCTCCAACCTAGAAGCAATGGCCTCCAACCTAATAGC
>CAXAMN010012459.1:143344-181105 GCA_963970005.1 Durusdinium trenchii
CGCTTTTGGGTTGGAGGACATCGCCTTTATATAGGTTGGAGGCCATCACTTTTATATAGGTTGGAGGACATCGCTTTTAGGTTGGAGGCCATCGCTAGTAGGTTGGAGACCATTGCTATTAGGTTGGAGGCGGTCGCTTTTAGGTTGGAGGCCGTCGCTAGGAAGCTTTTTGAAAATTTTCCGGTCCAAGGATCCTCTATTTGAGGGTTAAAAGAATCGTACTGAGTCGCCCTTCGAAGGTCTGGACGGTCAGGAATTTGGTCGATCCAGGCAGAAGTGTGATGTGTGTTCTTTTCGTTGTCAGCTGGATGTTGAACAAAAAAAAAGAAAACGTGCAAGAAAACTTAAAAGAACTGCCAAGGAAGCGAGCACAACAACATAGAAGCCAACTTACTTACCATGTAGAAATCCAGAGAAGTTGACCCCAGGCCCTACCAAGGTCCTCCTCAAGCTGTACCTGGATCCCTGCTTGGACGATCAAACGCTTCGGCTAATGAAGTTATCCCGTGAGCTGACACATGTAATTGACCATTTGTGCACGCCAAGAACTCAAAACAAGCATCACCTCAATTCATGGGGATGTTATTTGGATTGACCCGCGTCCGATGTTCCTGCTCTAAGAATTCTAAACTTCTTGCTAGTCCTTTAAGTCGCTTAAGACATGGGAAAGTTTTACTTATGATTCTGATGAGGTGTGCGATAATCATCCAAGCACCATGGAAAATGCGCAATCGTTCGCTCGCTTCAGGAAGAGTCCACCAGCGGCGGAAAGCGACAAAGTTGGAATCCCAATGACGAATGTCTCCGATTTGCTTTACATTTTACATACGTAATGTTTAGCCTAACAAATGACATGGGTCTGTCAAAGATTGGGAAAACGATTTTTGGACGTGGGCACCCATGTTTGGCCACATCCGTTCGCTCGTCAACAAACAAAAATAAAAAAAACCGATCACGCTCCTGTTAAAGGCCTCTCACGTGCAGTTAAACTCAGAATCACACGGTAGTGAGTCATCCAAATCCTCAATTCATATTCAACTGCAAAAATCCGTACAAATCAAGGACAATTTAGGGATTCCATCAGATTCCCATTTCACCACCGAGTAGATCCTTGATGATTCTTCGGTAGCATTTGGGAGATGGTCCTGGAGGTCTGAGGTATCTTAGCATGTGAAGATAAACACCTTGATTCAGCATTCTGAGTGCAGTGTCACAAAACGGTCCCCGCGTGTCCAATGTTTTGGGCTGCAAATGGCTTGATGTCTGAGGAGACTGGTCAATGAGGGTTCCAAAAGAGCAAGCTACACTCCCAGCAAGGACGGTCCAAGCACAATCTGATGCTGCGAGGGTGCAGATACTGCACCGTGAACCCGTGGAATCCATGGAAACTCATGTTGAAGGCCATTGCTATTAGGAGCAAGGACGCTACTAGGAGCTCCCTGGCATCGCTACGAACGGAGCGGTCGGACGTGACGAACGGTTGGAGGCCATGGCTATTAGGTCCCAGAGCTCCAAAGCAGCACGGCTCCAAACCAGCACAGATGAGACCGTTGTAGTGAAGGACTCCCAGGGTCCCTGGTTTTTTTGGATTCCAAAAAATAACACACCAAGCAGTGTTCCCCTCCAACACGCAGAAATATACAAACGCCATTACGCAATTCCCCCTCAAATCTATGTGCAATACCAAGCACAACACCAAATCTCGACATCGTGTTGAAGTCCCATCCTGGGAGTGTTTCAGCCCAGGTGTGGAAAGCTCGCGACCCGGCAAAAGGTGCTCATCCGCTGTTCGTGACCCGCTGCGGTGCCACCACCTACGACCGGCCGTCAGGCAGAGAAAAGTGCGACATGGGTTGATGATCATGGATAAGTACCCACTCATTGTAAAGGGTTTTATCGTGTAGAATTAGTTTTGGAATAACTCACCAAGCACCTGATTCCTCTGCTGTGGCCCTGATCGGCCCTTATCCTCTCACCCACTCTGTCGCACCTGTCTCCGCATACTTGATGTCATCTCCCACAGGTGGTTGTCCAAAGACCCGTAGCTGCAGACACTCCGAGGGCTGCCAATCAGTCTTATTGGGCTCCCCATAGTCCACAGCTGGCACCTCGGACCAACTGAACGCCGGGGTTTGAGGGTCGCGTCGCTCTCATTGGATGAGTCTGAACAAAAAAGGGCTCGGTCTAGATGATACCTTCACTAGTAATAAGGCCAGGAGCCCCTAGTTGCGTCCTTGCTCCTAGTAGCGATGCCCTTTGCTCCTAGTAGCTTCTTGCTAGTGGGGCCCAATCAAAATGCAGATGTTTAAAAAATGGACCCAAACCACCCCAAATATACAGCTTGCCCATCCACACCGAATGTGTATTCTGATTGATGTAATAAAAAAAGAGCCCATATACTCCAACGATCATCTGCAACCACACCACAAGGGGCACAAGCCCAAATGCACTGGGACCCTGTAAGACCATGTGAGGACGAAATCACACTCACCGACACGGTTCATCCGGCATCGAGCTGCGATGACACCACCACCATAGATGCCACCCACGAAGAGGCGCACACATTCCAAGCAGCTGCCACCCACACTGACCAAGGAGTCCAAAGGGACACACCTGGGACGCCAGTGGCAAAGCCCAGGCCAGGCCGTTGGTCGGCAGCTTGCAGCTTTCGAAACGACGCGGATCGTGCCGCGGTTCGGTTGTGTTCTGGTCATGCAGCTGGGAGATGGCTTGGAGTACGTAGGTGCTGCAACTTGAACAAGAAACTGGTGGAATGGGTGTTTTGATGCTTTTGGTGATGAGTCTGAGTATTTTGCGGAATGAGCCATGGATGTCTGCAAAAACACTCGATGGAAAATGAATCATCGGTGATCGCCATGACAACCAAAGCTATTCGTCCATTGCCATCCGAAACTTCAGGGTGGAGGCTGAATGGATGAATGAAAGACTTTTGCTGCGCGCAGCATTGGTACCTAACAAAGGATGTGAATAGTCACAGTTTTGTGCCTTCTCCACATACTCCCACCTCCACTCTTAAATGTCCCATCGCGAGTTCGGCCTGACATTGGTGTTGCGGCCCCAGATGTAGGAGCTCTTCTTCAACAAACGCGGGAAGCTGGGCTTCTTCTCGGCCCTGGCCAGATCGGTCTGTGGTCTCGATCCAACAGCTGGGTGCTGTCGGTTAGTTGAGCTTAATGAAGATTATGCACCAGTGATGGTGCCCGGGGCTGATGTTGATCCTTAAACAACAACTTGGACCATATGACTTCCTTCCAATAGTCCTTCACATGTCCTTCAAAACCACCCGAACGAAACACGATGGGTGTTTCGGAACCACGTCACCCGACGTCACCCAACGCTCCACTCGATGTGAGCGTCTCCCTCAACCTCTGGGTGTCTTCAAAGGCTGCATCCATGTGGAAGAGCCACGACTCCCCATGCAACGAACCATCTTGCCTGCGAAGCGAGCCGAAGTTGCTGGGTGGGTTAGGAGCCCTTCGGACTAGAAATGATGAGGACATGATGACCAGCACTTGGTGGCCAGGTGAAGAAAGCTGATGGCTGAACTGAAGCCCCTTTGAAGCTAATGTGGTCAGGAATCCTTCATGACGCTGATTCTTATCACTCCTTCTCCAAGGAGATTCGTGTTTTATCTGTATCCATTGAATCCATTGTCCATTGTTTCGTGACATTCCAAGTAGGTCGACTCCTCACAAGGGCGATCAATGGGCGATCAAAGGATGTCTACGTCGAGACATCGAACCCTAAAACATCTCAGGTGTGAATTTGTTTATCTCTCAAGGCACTTGTTCCTAGTAGCTTCTTGTTACTACTAGTAAGGCACTTGTTACTACTAGCGTGGCACTTGTTTCTAATAGCTTCTTGTTACTATCACCCTAAAACATTCACGCATTCTGAGGGGAGTATCAACAACCTCACTTCTGGGCAGAGGTTGGGACCAAGGAAAGATTTTGTCTCCCCACGTACTTAGACTTGTATTTGGCCCTGATTTGCAACTTCCGTTTTTCTTCGCATGTCTTCGTCTTCGTCTTCTTCTTCTTCTTCTTCTTCTTCTTCTTCTTCTAGAAAGAAAGAAAGAAATAAGAAGAAAGAAGACTGATTAGCAACTCAAATCACCGCAGGCAGGCTCTCCGCCCCACTGGCTTTTTTCGGAGCCTCTTGAACTCCACAAGACACTGGGCGAAGGGGGATCGCCTGGGGCGAAGGTGGCAGAGTTGTGGATCGGATTCTTCTGTTTTTTTTCGACGTATCCCAAACAGTTGTCATCGAGATGTTCATATGTTTAATCGATTGATATAGTCTAGATAAAGTCATCTCTTCCGACATGAACAAAGGTCCTAGTTCCTATTTACCCCACAGCAGCGGTAACCCTAGCGGCCCTAGTTTCAAAATTGATAGTGGACACTCAAAAACCTGCACATGGCACAAATGGTGCCTGTAAGCTGGTTCTATCAGACCTTCAAAGTCTCGTAGCATAGGCATGGGATGAACCACAAGTGTTTGCCGTTTATGGGAAACTTTGGAATCTTGCTTCCTGTATGCTGACCTTCCTGCTTCTCACCCCACTCGCCTCGTCAACAATCAGCAGCCTCATATCCCCACCTCTCACCCCAGCATTCTTCAGTAACAAATGAATAGTGCGTGAGCTTTCGTCCACTACTCGTTTAGCTATGTTTGGCTAGCCCTTAATTAAGAAAAGAACGCGAGCTAACAAAAGAACTCCCCGTCCGTCTTCCGGCCCGCTCCCCTCCTTCCCGCCTGTAGTCCGCCTCCGTGTCGGTGGGCGTCGGCGGCTCCGCGATCTGCGTGCCGTGCCGCGGCGTCGCGGTCGTGCGGCGGGTGGAGCCAAAGAGGCCACCGCCTGGAGCGGACAGAGTAGAGTGGATGAGTATGGATGAGTAGAGTGGATTGAAGGGCAATCGGCCTCCAACCTAAGAGCGATGGCCTCCAATGAGACTGGATTGGAGGTCTGAGGTGATCAATCTGGGATGTTGGGAAGTTATGTATGGTGAGATGGAGGCTTTTGGCGACGGCATTTTTCAAAAGTTTCTCTATGGCAGACTCTTTTCCAGCGTCTATACTTAGGTGCCTGCATTTGGATGTATTGCATGCCTTTGGGGGCCACTGAAACCATTCTACCGCGTCAGAGTCAACGTTCCCTCAAGGGCTTATATAACTTATATAATTCAAATGATGCAAACAAGACAGTACCTCCTTCTTCCAGTTTTCTTGGCCAATGTCAAGGTGATTGTGGATACAGAATTGGAAGTAGTCTTCACAAGCAGCGGCAGTCTTGCTTGCGCACAAAGAGGGTATTCACTCTACCCTTTGGCAAGTCCCTCCTGCCCTCCGATCAAAGCAGTCTCGGGCGGTGTGAACACGCCTACGAAAGCGGCGCCGCCGGCCAGGCACAAGGCCAATATGCCTGCAAACCAAATCTGGGGGACAGGGCTGAAGACCGTGAGTTTCGGCCAGCAATGGTCGTGCCTTGAAGTATCTTCCTGGACAAGTTGGGGATCAGTGTTTCATATGAGCGCCCAAATCTTCCGTTGGTCCGTTGGAATGTCCACATTGTCACCAGGTAGTGCTTTACTGGTGCCAGTTTCAGCTCAACTGAAGCATGGCCTCGCAAGGGAGCCGTCATCGGGCTGAGCGAGGTTCCGAACTACAGACAAGCTCCCCGTTTCACTGCGTTTCGCCTTTGCTGTCATATGATCCTAAACCGTTGATGGAGGTCTCCATAAAAAGGTGTTTGGGACTCTGCCACCCGCTACAAAATTAGTGTGTCCAAAGCCACCTGCTCAAATAAGAATGAATTATATGGCTCATCGGAAGATATCCATGAAAGTGGAGTGGCTCTGTGTCCAGGCTTGGTGTATTTCCAGTTTGTAAAGTGTGTCTATGTCTTTGCCAGTGAGTGGTTGAGATCAGTTAGGGTTTTTGAGTAGTCAGGTGAGGTTCAATTCGGTAAGTCCAATAGCTTTCCATGACCGGGATAAGCTGAGCCAAGCAAAAGGGCTGCAACTCAGAGGCTCACAACAGCAACGCAGAACCACACCGACATGACTGCCAAGAGAGGTGCTGGAAATAAATGGAGCACCAAAGGTCGTTCCTAAGGTCGTTCCTTTCGATTCACCCTTTCGGGACTCTGGACCCCTGATTGCAACGACCCGCTTGTTAGCCTCCAACCTACTAGCGGTGGCCTCCAAGTAGGGATTCTTAGGAGTGAAGCAATTGCCTAAAATGACGGCAGACTGCGACTTTTGCTGCCAGACGTCATAGGCGCCCGTCCTCTCTCAACTCTATGAGTTGTGGATCGCATCCAACTTCTTCACCATTTACTTCAACTCCAAACTCCAACGAGTCCAGTCTTCGCAGTCTTCGCAGCTTCGCCGAAGTCGTGCTGTACGTGTATGGCACAGCAACTTGAAAGTGGGGGTCTCACATGTCCTTAGCATCAAGTATCACTGTTACAGTCACATCTCACTGTTGAGGTCAAAGATATTGGCAAACTCCGGTGAGACGATCGAAACGTGCATCAGCAGCAACCAGGCGATGCATCACTGTATTACACTGTATGTCGTGAAAAAAACCTAACTTTGCTAAGCATCACTGCAGTCGGAACGTTGCAAGAAAGAGTGCAGCATTCAACCAAAATGGACTGATGCAGCTTGACTTCTGTGAGCTCCAAACCTCCAGACGTCGTGGAAATCCTCCCAGGTCGCTTCAGGAGGCCATAGACAGCTTGGGGAGCCATCAACATCCCATGGGAGCAGCTCAATAGCCCAACTACATATTAATATGAATTGTACCTGAGAAGGAGGGGACGAAAGCCAGCCTCCATAAGAAGACATCAATATGGCAATGGGGGGTGAAATCGAGAGTGCACTGGAACTCAAAAACTTGGCGTGCAAGATCAAGTGATTGGCTAACACCGGGCAAAGAGTACCTTTGCTATGGGGTGAAGTCGACATTGCATCCACCCCGACAGGGGTAGAAATAGAAAACCGAACACATAGGTTTGGGGGGCGTGCCCTTTTTACTCTTGGTTCAAGGGCGCTTCAAACTGAAAAAGGGCACCCCTAAGGAACTGAGGGGCGCTTGCCTGCTGCGTGTTGCCAGACAATGAGCAAAGATGGCTGTGGGTGGCCCCTCTTTCCTATCGTCGACATACACTCCCACCCCTGGTAGGAGATATTCCTCCTCCGCTGTGCCTGTCTCATCCACATAAACTCCCACCCCATATGGGGTGCCCTTTTCAGTCCCGCAACTTTTGCCCTCTTCACCGTTAAAAAAGGGCACCCGCAAGCAAGTCAAAGCTTGCCCGCTGCATTCTGTTCTCTTTCCTGCCCCTCAGTACATGAACTCGCACCCCTGTATGGGATGCCCTTTTGCGTGTGGTTGAAAGGCATCTCTACCGTTCGAAAAGGGCAATCCCAAGCAACGCCCAGATTTGTTGCAAACCCTCTGTTCCTACCCATCCTCCTCCGCTATGCCTATCTTCCACCTTCCTCACAGCATTCTATTCCCTCTCCTGCCCTCACACCCCTGGTCGATCACCATTTCAATGGCCACCAGACGCGCCTTCCCTTTGCTGGAGCATTTCCAATCACTTTTCGCGTCCCGTTGTCCCCTCTTTCCTATCGTCAACATAAACTCCCACCCCTGGTACCTGAGCCCCTCATGATGCTGATGGTGCACTACTGGCTGTCAATTACATCACTTGCATCACAACACCCCAAAAAACCATTCATTTTCACTACCTCCTGGCCACTTCCCCACCAGGCTCTGGGGTGTGCGACCACCCTTCGTTGGCCTAACCCAACTTCAGCCTAGCCTACCGGCTGGCTTTCGTGATATATCAACGAAGTCTCAGAAACCTCTCCTGATTCGTCTCCGAAAAAAAGCAGCTCACGTTCTTCACCACGCCAGCGCAAAGCACTCTTCAGGCGTCGCAGGCGCCGCAGTGGGTCGCAGGCGCCGTGGCACGGCCCAGGGCACCGCGTGCTGCGGGCAGCGCCGGCAGAGCGTCACCACGTCGCCCACGCGAAAGCCCGGCACCGTGGATGGTGCAAACGCTTCGGACGGCAGTTGCACTACAGTCGTGCTGGCCTTGGCGACATGCTACATGTGGCCTTCTAGAGTAGAGCTCATCTCAAAAACTTGGAGGAAAATATATGACTGTCATGACTTGAGGAAATCCATCTAACTTCAGGCGCTTGAAGAGCTCGTTCCCTTTGCAATCCAAGGGGCGCCCGAGTTCAGCACACGCATCTCTGTCCCAGATGAGCTCCACACCACCTCCGAGGCTGAGTAGTGGGGAGTTGTCTGGCATCAAGCGCTTCCACCGCGCTGCCGTTCCCCCTCCCTTTTTCAGGATACATTCAGGAGCTGTCCACATGAAGTCAAAAGCTCCGAGTCTCCCTCGCCTCCCCTCGGAACTCCGCGAAACCCACCGGCAGCACCGCCGCCCACCCGGCCGCCACCGGGCGCGCACCACAGTCAGTGCCGGCATCGCAGTAGCCGAGGAGCGTGGAGTCTTTGAGCAGCTGCAGTGCAGAGATGGTCGTATGCCTGCTGGTTTGCTTGATCATTTGGGGACTAAGGGTGGTCCAGCCAAGGAAAAATCAAACAAAAGTGTGTCTCAGTCTCAAAACGGATTGGTAGGGAATCCTAACGGTCCTAACGGTTGAAATGTTCAATTGCTTTAAGGCAGGTGATATTCTCCGACAAGTCAAGTCACTGTGCAAAACCAAGCACAAAGTAACTGTTTGTGTGGAAACTCCACACGCATGAAGAAACACGTTGAAGGGCTCTGCCTCCAAGCATATTCCAATGCAAACGTGTAGATTCCGGCGAACCAAAGTGTGTGGCGACTCTTTAGGGCGACTCTTTGTCAAAAGATGTTGTGAAAAGATGTTTGGTTAAAACAAATTCACCAGGACTGGTCTTCAAGACTGCCTAGGGAATCTAGCACCTCAGAACTCTGCCTCGTTGCGGGATTAGGGGGGGAAGCAACCTGTGCAAAGTGCAAAGCGAAACAAACAAAAAAAACATACTGAACGTTGATCCAAATCACCAGCTGAGACTCTCCTGTTCCTGGCAACAAAATCAGTAGCTTCTTGTTACTAAGAAGCTTCACAAAGACCTAAAAAGCTTCTTGTTACTAGTAGTAATGGCCTCCAACCTAGTAGCTTCTTGTTACTAAGAGATTCAGATCGAAAAGACTTGAAAAGTATCTGGAAGTTTTCATCACACACGTGGCACTGGGTGGAGAAATATCGAAAAGGTCGAAATAGTCACGGTGAACCACAAAAGAAGCCGCGGTTTGCGCTATTGAGCAAACTAGCGGTGCACTGTCCTGGGGTCAAGCGTATACAAGCTGCTTTGCGAAGAACTGCCTATACGACACCCTGCTTTGTACTGCCCATGTTGTGGGCCCGTACCACCTGTACGAAAGGGCGGGTGGATCCGCGCGGCTCAGCCTTTGGGATCTCACAGGGCTCGCCACACTTTGGGTGATCCCTAAGGCATTTCAGCGTTGGACGCCTAGAACCAACCGCCTTGGGAACGAACCGGCACTGCCGGTTCGTCAAATCTGCCTGACCGTTTGGGAGGGTGAGACCGGATTTGTCCATTCCGATGGATTTACCCTCCCACTTCCTGAAGCTGTTCCCCAAGCCACACACGCTCTTTTTGTGGCTGATGTAGAACAAAGCCCATGCCTTCTACCCCATTCAAACCAGTGCAAGACCAGTGCCACTAGCAAACGTGATTTGTCCAAGGCTAGCCCCCAGCTTCAGCGCAGCTAAAAAATGCTGCTTGTGAATTCATCGTATAATTCACTTCATTGAGCCCCTCCAATTCCAAAATCACTACACCAGCTTGCTTGTTTATCCTTCCCTACCCCGCCTGGAAGATGCCTTCTCCCAGCCGCACTGTCCACCCGCGAAAGTGTTTCAACGCTTCCGCCACGCCCAGGTTGGCCGCCAAACCGCCACCCACATGCACGCGGAATGCGGCGCGTTTGCCGCCGCGTAAGCCCCGGAGAAAACCGCGCAGACGGAGCTCCAGGGATTTCAGGTAAAGCAAGGAGCGGGCCTTGGACTTGGAAGGAAGCAAGGCAGCAAGGCAGACTTATCGGCTTATCAGCTTAAGGATCATGCGATATGGAGGAGCTCAAACAACTTCTCTTGTACACGTCATTGTACCAATGACCAGTGATACTGCGTGACACAAAACAGAGATCCACTCCAATGAGTACTGTGCG
Organism: Durusdinium trenchii; assembly: GCA_963970005.1. NCBI lineage: Eukaryota > Dinophyceae > Suessiales > Symbiodiniaceae > Durusdinium > Durusdinium trenchii. Next base: position 153,636 of record CAXAMN010012459.1, read on the forward strand.
CATGATTTACATAAAAGCCCTCACTCTTAGAAAAGTGCTTTCTTGAAAGGTTCCCATCTGCACTTCGCCAAGCCCAACCGATGGTCTAAGAAAAACCTCCTCAGGTTGGAGGCCATCGCTCTTAGGTTGGAGGCCATCGCTAGGAGGTTCCTCACTGCCACTCCTTCCCTTCAACCCAGACCGGGACACCGTGGCAGAAGCGTCGTTGCTACAGCAAAGCTTGGTATGGAGCCCCTCCAACCGGAGCCACGGTGCATTGGCCACCAGGTGACCCGCTGCCAGGACACCTTTCCTCGGGGGATGCAGATTGTCCGAACCGTCAGGGCCTTCCTCCTCGAAGAAGTTTGAGTCAGGGTCCAACTTGTTACTACCAGCGAGGCACTCGTTTCTAGTAGCTTCTTGTTACTACTAGTAAGGCACCTGTTAATAGTAGCGAGGCACTTGTTACATGTGCAAAGGGCAAACACGTTGACATGTTAACCAACATGTTAACCATGTGCGCCATTCCCTGCAAGTCACAAACCCGTGCGTCCGATGCCGGTGTCCACCTCCAAATGCAGCTTCACCGGCGTGCTGCACCGCCCCCCCTTGGTTCCCGCGTGCCAGACGGAGCAGCCAGCGGAAGGACTGGATGGCGATGGAGACATGGGCAGCTGCCAGGCGGCAAAGAAGGTGCAGAGGTGGTTGGTTGAAGAGCACCACCTGCTTCCTTGACAGGGCAGAGTGTTGAGGTGTGATGGGGGTCAGCACAAATGATGTTTGCTCTTGTGCATATGCCGTTTTCTGGTCTGGAGGCTTTTGTTGGGCATCAAACGGAAAGGGAAAGCTGCATTGCAAAGCTTCAAGTGTTGCATTACATGTGCTTCAATGATTCATAGCTCTGCGAGCCCCCAAGAAGCAATCTTGTCCTGTGAGTTTGGCCCAAAGGCCCCAGCTGCAATGCGTGGTGAAAGCTCAAAGGGAAGATCGCCTGGCATATGTTCACACGTGTTGAAGCCCTGAGGAGCACAGGAGCAAGCAGTGCATGCAATCATGATCACCAAGTCTAAAGAATCAGGCCTTTGGGCTTTTGGAGATGGATTTCGGATATCAAATATCAAATATACACAGTAGGCAAAACAAATCTCTGCCCACGTCAATATATGGATCCTTGGTAGTGAAAAGGAGAGTTACTTTTGAGCCTTGGAACATTCCTGCTGTTCCTGCCATCTCATCACCGTACTTGTGGAAGGCCTCCTAGTTGGAGGCCATCGAGAGACCATCCCTCTTAGGTTGGAGTCCATCGCTCTTTGGTTGGAGGCCATCTCAGCAGGCTGAGACACCTGGCTGCAAAGAACCTCCGTGGATTCGTCGACTTTGGAAACGCTCGAAACGCTCCACGGCGATTGGCCTGGACATGCGGATGTGCCAACAGTTGGGCGCCCATCACGAACTCATTGTGGCTGAAGGCATTGGACGACAACATCACACCTCAGGTCTCTTTGGGTGGCGCTTTCCATGGCTGAAGGCGTCAAGACGGTGGAACAGTGGTGTCAATGAAACGTACATTTAATGGCGCACCTTGGAATGACTTGGAATATCGAAATCCTTTGAATAACCCTCTCCATTTCTACTAGGAACAAGTGCATCGCTACTAGGAGCAAGGGCCTTACTAGTAGTAACAAGAAGTTATTAGAAACAATATATACTCTAGGAGCAAGGACGCTACTAGGGGCTCCTGGCATCGCTACTAGGAGCAAGGACGCTACTAGGAGCAAAGGGCATCGCTACTAGGAGCAAGAAGCTACTAGGTCCATTTCTTTTTGGTCTGCAAAGTCGAAAGATACTCAGGACAGCCCCGTCCGCTTCGAAACCAACTCGTCCAGCGGCCAATCCGCGGCCGCTGACCCGCGCGCTTCGCCCAGGCTGCCCAAGAGGACACCCGGCGTTCGATCGGGGCCATATCAACCTGGCCCAGGTCGGAGGCGATTTTAATCAAGAGCGCTACTAGTAACAAGTGCATCGCTACTAGTAACAAGTGCCTTACTACTAGTAACAAGTGCATTACTACTAGGAGCAAATAGCTACTAATAGCGATGCCCTTGTTACTAGTAGCTTCTTGCTATTAGTAGTAAGGCCAGGAGCTACTAGTAGCGTCCTTGCTCCGTTAGGAGCGACGCCCTTGTTACATGAATTTCATGAAGTGATCAAGATTGCTCAAAATTGATTGTTCCACGTGTTTTCTCCAGGTGTTAGGTCCAGGTGTTTCCAACCTGATGTCCGACGCTTCGCACCTCAGCCCAGCTGTTGGGCCGGTCGAGCATCAAACAGCTCTCCTGCATCACCGCTCCTGAGACCCCGGCTGAACACCAAATCACGCAGGCCAGGAGCATTCTCCTCCTGTGCTTTTCTAAAGGGGTGCTGTTGGATATCGGATATCATTTTCAAGTTCCATTTGAAACGCATTTCCTCAGCCTCCCTACCAACACCCCTCCTGGAGGCACTGCCACCGGACCCCGACGCCGTGGGCGCGCCACCAGGCGCAGCGTCGCGCCCGCAGCCGCGGCCGAGGCGGCCGCCTGCTGCATCTCGCCAACGGAGCGGAACACGGACCCCGACGGGGCACTCACATCTGCAACGCCTCGGCAGCACGGCCGTGCGGGAAAAACAAAGGCTGATGGAGTTCGTGTCAGGGGCAGCACATGGCTTCTGATCCACTGACGTTGGGATGAATGGATTTTCCACATTGCTTGCGGAAGAGGCAAAGTTGGTGTCATGCACCCACAAAAAGCACTTCATTCTCACTTCAAACCATGTAAAAGGTCCACCAAGTAACGGAAACCATGCCAGACCAAGAATTCATAGATGGAGAGTGGATCATCAGCTTCAGGGTCAATGCGCGGATTCTGGAGGCGGATGAGGATGCCGAAGACTTGATCAGAGTTCCTTACAGCCCGGCATTCTGCATATTGGGAAACCTTTTGAACAACTTGTCCTGAACCAATTTGTGTAACCCGGGAACTCGCTTTTTTGACCGTTTTTCGAGCTCGTGGAACTCGGTTTTCTGAAGGAGCCGCTTTATTGGGAAACCCACTCTTTTGACCGGACCGTCTTTTTGGACATGGAACTAGGGTTAGAAAAGTAGGCCTCAAAGTGTTTATAATAGGTAGGGTGTTAAACAAATGAAAAGCAAAACAAGATATGATAGTGGGTTAAATGAATGGCCTGCCCTCACAAATTGGCGCTGAATACCATCGGAGAAAAAACCCATCCCCATATTGCTACAACGAGCTGATCTCTCACAGTTTAAGACTGGCGACTAGGAACAAAGGGCATCGCTATTAGGAGCAAGAACGCTACTAGTAGGTCCTGGCCTTACTACTAGTAACAAGAAGCTACTAGGAACAAGGGCATCGCTACTACAGCCATCTCCTTCCCAGAAGAACCTGTTTGTGTAGAACGAACACGGTCGAATTTAGAGAACGAGACAGCCTCGGAGGAAAGACTTCATTACCAAACAATCTTATTTCAGCCACTACTCTGGCACATGCTTCAAGAGATGAACAACGCATGGGATCGCCAAAACAAACAAATAATGAGGTTGGCCTTTGAGAAGTCAAACCTGTCTTGGTGCAAACAAGACTCAAGTAAGTCGCCAAAGACTTCAATGCTTGAAGTTGGCCGTGAGCCCGCTCCACAATTACTATGGCCTCGGCTCCGGCACTAAAGCTCAAAAATGCCTTGAGCAGGCAGCAGGCCCACATGAACCATCCAATCCAACATGCCGAAGTTAAACTCTTAGAGTCTTAGAGCAAAACACCCCAACACCTTTCTTTTCCCAGGCACCAACTCCAAGTCTTTCGGCAGCTCCTCCACTCCGACCTCTTGGATCGGCTCCACCGCGGAACCGACCACGAAGCTGCGGGGCGCGCAGGTGGCGCAAGTGGCGCAGGCGGCCTTCAGCGCGGAGAGCGCCAGGGCTGCACAGCGGGCGCCGGCGCCGCCGGCGCCTGGCATGTGCTGCACTCACAAATCAAGGGGAAATATGGATGACACTGAGTAGTTCTCGATTCTCGGTTTTTACATCTCCGAGAGTGAGATCACAGCAAATCTAGTGTTTTGAGATCCCCTTGACCTGAGACAGACTCTCATTGGTCTATACAAACCACCACCATAGACCATGTGGTTCTTCTCGGTGATGCATGTTCGCTGAAATTATCAGGCGGTGGTCTTCTTCCTCTACACAAGACAACTCGATTCTCAGAACAAATTAGCGCATTAATTAGAACAGTGAAGTCTACAAAGCCAATTGTTGCCATCCTGGATGTGTCTCGAGCTATGGAACTCTTGTTCTGGTTTCGGATCCGAAGAAGGCTTGAAGCTAAGCATGTCAACCTCGCAGCGGATCCCACTCTTTCCCAAGGGGTCCGGAAACGCGTCACTTCCCAAGGAGTCCGGCCGTCGTGGATCTCAAGCACAGCCGCATGCTGGCAGCGAGTCTCGTCCTGCTTCCAGTCGTCGATGACCTGAATCAGGATGCTACCAAGGAAACGAGCGATCCACTAAAAATAAATAAGCATGGAACCTAGAAGAAATGGCCTCCAACCTAGAAGCCATGGCCTCCAATATACTGATATACTACGCAACAATAAATAAGCATAGAAGTATGGACAATCAGAGTGACAACGATGGAAAGCAAACAACCACATCATCAAACACTCTTCACAAAACGCCTGCTGGATTGCATCCCCAAGCTCACACACAGCGCTTGGCGCGCCCCAGCGTCTGGCTAAGAACAGAAGTTCGACGCCCCCTGGAGCAGCCAAGCCCAACTGGTGAGCCTTGCGACGTTCGGGGCCGCGTGGATTCGAACGGGACGGAGGGAACGAAGCGATCGAAGCGATCGGAAGCCTCGTAATGTCAAATCAAGTAGCAACAAGTGCCTCACTAGTAGTAACAGGTGCCTTACTAGTAGTAACAAAGAAGCCCATTAGAATTAGTTTTAAAAAAAATAAGAATAATAGCTTCTTGTTACTACTAGTAAGGCACTTGTTAATAGTAGCGATGCACTTGTTTCTACTAGCGTCCTTGTTACTACCAGTAAGGCACTTGTTAATACTAGCGATGTGAATCGTGTTTAGTGTGAACTAGTCAACCAGACTGCAAGACAGCGGCCAAATCTCATGACTGCAGCTCGCCTGGAAAAATTCAATCTAGACATTATCTCCAATGTTTGACTACAGTCATGACTATTTACTAATGACTCTACTATACCCTGCATCCAATCCATCCAATATCTATCTACTCCCCTCAAACGAAAGAAAATCACTTCTCCCAACCCATCACCACGTTTCCAGCCTCAGCATGTTGCCAGCTCTCCTTTGCACGGTGCCAGTCCTCCAGCACGGCCCAGGCAATGCTCTTCAGCAGTCCGCAGCAGGCATCACGAGAAGAGGTCGCGAGGAACAGGGCGGCAAAGGGCTCCAAGCTGCCTAAGCCGGCGCCTCTCGAAGTTAAAAAGAACATCACTAGTAGCTTGGAGGCCATCGCTCTTAGGCTGGAGGCCGTCGCTAGTAGGTTGGAGGCCATCGCTCTAAGGTTGGAGGGCCATCGCTAGTAGGTTGGAGGCCATCGCTAGTAGGTTGGAGGCCACCGCTCTTAGGTTGGAGGCCATCGCTAGTAGGTTGGGGGCCCTTGCTGGTAGGTTGGAAGCCATCGCTAGTAGGTTGGGGGGCCGTCGCTAGTAGGTTGGATGGCATCGCGAGTAGAGTAGGTTTCAACAGCACGCTGTTTGGATCGTTGGGATCGATTCCGCCCAAGATGTGGCTCTGAAACATTCCTCAAACGCCCAGCAACCGCTCAAGTCTTGACTCAAATGCTCCCGCACGGCTCGCAGAAAGCGGTGCTGATAGCATGCAGAGCTCTCGCAAAGGGTCCGCTGCCTTGTGGATGAGAAAGTACACTTGGCATGATCGGGGGATAGCCTTAAAGAAGTTGAGATACACACTGAGTTTGCAACCCACGACCTGCTTTGTAATATATAATCCCAACATCAATTCAACCAAATGGCTTGGTTTTAAGGAAACGAAATGCGTTTGAGGTCTCCTTCCACGAAAAAGACACGTTGATCCGGCTCACATCGCCTTGAACAGAAAAACCAATTTCCAAAGTCTGGGCCTTCTCCTGGTCGCCAAAGGAAGGACGCTACTAGGAGCAAAGGGCATCGCTACTAGGAGCAAGGACGCTGCTAGGGGCTCCTGGCCTTACTACTAAAAGCAAGAAGCTATTAGAAACAAGAAATCGCCTGCCAAAGAGCGGCAAAGTTCTTGTCAAGCCGAGGAGCAATTCCTCCAACTGATGGCTTTGCGCCCACTTTTTAAGTGGCGCACCATCCAACTCGGCCCAATCCGACGTCAGCCTGCAGCCGAAGCAGCCGAACGAAGAGACAAGAACGGATGAAAAGCGCCTTGATGGCAAGTTCTTATCAGGTTCTCCCAACCCACTGTTCCTAAAAGGTTTGGACCTTGCAAAACAAATCGTGCCTCGCATGCAGCTCTTCCAACTGCCACCACTCCGCATTCGCCAAGTACCTGACGAGGAAAGGGCTCTCAGCTTTGATCCGGAAACCCCCCAGCATCCACTTGGCAACATCCGCCGTGATCCGCGATGATCGTTCGATTGACTTCTTTCAACAAAAACTTGACCAAACAGGAAAATCTGTGTTTGCATGGCAAAAGCCATGATTGTTTAGTAATGGCATTTGTGCTATCCCATGTTGAGGTTTCTCTTTGCGTTCAGCTAAGAAACCATGCTGCCGCAAAGTTCCAAAGGAATGGAAAGCGCCAATACCATCGACGCATTGAGAATGGTCAAGGATCTCTCCACCAATAACTGTGGGGGTGGCCTCTACCATCTAATGGACATCGAAAGGTTTGTTCTCGTATGTTGTTACGACAAAGTCTCGCAGTCTCAAGCAGCTGCTTATTCGGTGGAACCACAACAACATAGAACTGCTGTGGCTGAGTTAAGCCACCAACCTACTAGCGATGGCCTCCAACCTACCAGCAATGGAACTCCTGTGGAGTTAAGCCACCTCAAAAACTGTCCAATACTCTCCCGCATCTCCCCACATATGCTGCTGTTTTGGTGAGACATGATCATCAATCGACAGTCCTCATGGGTCAAAAAAACAAAATGTTCAGGCAAGATATCATGAACGCAATGTCGCAATGTGCTGGACCCCAAGTTGCAGAAGGGCTCGGATTTAATTTAGGATTTTTGTTTTTGTTTGGTAATTTTTTTTTCGTGTTTCGTGGCAGGCGCAGTACTTTGTGGACCTTGAAGTGCAGATTTCGTGGCAGGTGCAGGACTTTGTGGATGTTGAAGTGCAGTTTTCGTGGCAGGTGCAGGACTTTGTGGATGTTGAAGTGCAGATTTCTTGGCAGGTGCAGGACTTTGTGGGCCGATAGATAGATAGATAGATAGATAGATACATAGATAGATAGATAGATAGATGGATAGAGAGATAGATAGATAGATAGATAAATACATAGATAGATAGATAGATAGAGATAGATAGATAGATAGAGACAGAGATAGATAGAGACAGAGATAGATAGATAGATAGATAGATCGATACATAGATAGATAGATAGATAGATAGATAGAGATAGATAGAGATAGATAGATAGATAGAAAGAGATAGATAGAAAGGTAGATAGAGAGAGATAGATAGATAGATAGATAGATAGATAGATAGATAGATAGAGAGAGAGAGATAGATAGATAGATAGATAGATAGATAGAGATAGATAGATAGATAGATAGATGGAGACAGAGAGAGATAGAAAGATAGATAGGATAGGATAGGATAGGATAGGATAGGATAGGATAGGATAGGATAGATAGATAGATAGATAGAGATGGAGAGATAGATAGATAGATAGAGATGGAGAGATAGATAGATAGATAGATAGATAGTTTCGAGTTTTTCGAGTTTCGGGCGCTCTCAAGTCATCTCGAGACTGCGGGGCACAGGATTTGTTATCCTGGCTGATTGGAAATCAGACTTCGCCTGCGCCGGAGTGCGCTTCTGGGCGGACATCAACTTCCAAAAAACCAGATAAAAACCAACCTCTTGCCAAAAGCCTCTATGGCAGCATGAGGTGTCACTCTGACCGTCCAGGTCAGATCATTCATGAAGCGGGGCTGTAACTCTGCGCAGTGGGCTCTACAGGTCAGCCATCCATTGGAAAGTGCAGAGTTGTGGAAATCTACAGTGGCTTCCGCAGTTTCCATCTACAATCTGCAAATCAAGAACTGTTCAAGACTGCAGTTGCAGCCGAGAAGGTTTGAAGTCTCCTGAAAACCGGAACGGTCTGCCAGGTTCACATCCAAATGAATGGGATAACTCATGGCAGTGGATTTCGGCTGCGCTGTCAGCATTGGAGCTGTATTGGTTGGAGCACACATCAAAAGGAAGAGTGGCTGTTTTCCAAGGCCAGCAAAGCATTGCAACTGGATGACTTGTAACGATCATCATAAACTTTCGTGCTGCAATTTTCGCACCAGCTGCTCTATTAGTCTTCGAACAAAGCTGAAGTGCCTGCGACTGAGACTGGCAAGGGTGACTCTTTCCCTTGCCTGCACACGAAGGCCACCGTTGAATGGCCTTCATGGACAACAGCCAAAGTCCGGATACAGCATAATGCATTCGTCGAGAATTCAAGCCCATAGTTAGTACGACGCTCTCTCAAGTTTCACACGTCTCACCTTAGTACAGACGAAACTCTGCCCATTGGTTGTTGGGGTCTTTTGGCACTGGTGCTTTTTGGGGTGGTTTTTTTTGGTTTTGGGTTGTGTTTGTTGTTTGTCTTTTCGGGTTGCTCCCCCCACCAATCTGCAAACTGCCACGCAGACATACCTAGAGGACCCAATCTGGGACAGGCTACAGCAAAGCACGGCACACACTATTGTCTTCAGGGATAGCAGTGTAATCCTGCCATCGCAGGAACAACTTGAAGGATGCCCTATCCATCATGTTCCGCTTGCTGTTCATGTCCCCATGAACCCAGAGGAAATCGTCCCGGAAGGGGCTTTTGCAGGGGTTCCGCGTATGCGGCATGTCAGCGTAGAGTCAGGTATCAGGCTCATCGAGGCAGAGGCGTGGCAAAATTGTCGGCAGCTCCGCATTGTCAAATTGCCGGCCACTGTGGTCGGCATTTCCGATAATGCCTTTCGCGACTGCAAACTACTAAACAGTGTCTCGGCTCCTGGTTGCCGGGAATTTGGATACAAAGCCTTTGCGGAATGCTGCTCCTTACAATGGGTGTATGCATCGGACGGGGTTGCAAATAGGTTCAGCAGCGAAGCCAAGCTCGGGCATTATCTCTTTCAAGGGTGCATCAACCTTGCTGAGTTTACCTTGAGTGAGCTTCCATCCCCCCGAGGGTCAACCCTGCAGGCCGGGACCAGTGAGCTGGCGCCAGGCTGTCTTAGCTCACGGGAATCACCACACTTGCTCTCACGAAGTATTTTACAACTATTGGAGCGCATGCGTGTGACAGTTGCCGACTGCTTAAAAGGGTTGACCTCTGCAACACCAACGTTGAAGAAATTCCGGAATTCACCTTTGTGCACTGCACTAGCCTCAGAGAAGTTCTCCTTCCGTCTACTCTCCATACAATTCGAGTTAAAGCCTTTATGAACTGTGCAGCCCTTGTTGAGCTTGCCATCCCGCCCTCACTAAAACTTGAGGCCGAGGGTAGGTGACGAAAGCTAGCAGGGGTGCATCCGGACTGGTGGACACCAAGCGGAGTGAGGCAAATGCTCATGAGGTAAAACGTTGTGAACATGTAAGACACACAAACAGCAATGACACAGCCAACCTTAGAATTGAAGTCCCCGATAATTAAGGAAGCGTGGCTGGACTTTGCCACACTGTTCGATGCATCCGATGTGTTCACGAACCTGTGAGCTTGTTGAATCTGTTGCACCGTATCCCAAAACCTCCACGGAGGAGTTGAACCAGTGTGGATGCCATAAGAGGTGCCCAAGAGGTGTCCCAGAGGCAAAACAAAGCTGCTTGCATGATTTGTTTGGTTTCTTCTATCGATGTCGATGTCATGAACATGTGAGCTTGTTGAATCTGTTGCCATCGATGTGAAAGAGTGACTAGGGCGTACACGGTAGAGGTGCAGACCGCTAGTGTCTTTTATGCGCAGAGTCTTATCCTCTTGCTCTTTGAGCCTTGAGCAGTCAAGAATGGACACACTATATCGGCTGTTGGAGTGGAACCCTGTACAGGTAGGCTCTACTTTTCAGCAGGCACAAGATTCATGTCCACTCCTAGCTGATTGCGTATGTCGCATACTCTTTTCTACTGCAAGGCTAAAACAGTCCAGCTAGCTCTAGCAACTTAAAAGAAAACTACGGTGCCATGTACTTACCTAATCCAGTGTGTTTCACACTATAGAGAAGGTAATCTCAAAGCTACTAACTACAGTGAGGGAGCAATAGCTGACTCACCTCAAGTACAAAATCAAAACGATAATGTACCTCGGCTGGAGACTGTACTTTTCGCAGGCGGAGATACCATGTACCGGCGCTCACTAGCTCTTTATGGCCTGAGCTAAATCAAACTAAAAAGGGAAAGCGGCTTTTTCTCTACAGAGACCTATAAAAGAATCAAACGACACTCGCGTAACAAGGAACTAAAAATTCAAGACCGCACAAATTGCAATTAATTAAAATGCCTTGCAAAATGCAAGGAGCGTACGGTCCGAGGAATAATCTTCTCGTGACGTGGTCTCGACCGCTTTCATTCACAGACAAAATAAAACTGCATCAAAAGGACTCTTTCTCATTGACATCAAAAACACAAGAAGGAGATACCGGCAAATGTATGTACAAAAATCTTGCACTACAATTGCAAATCATGAAATGACTTAATCATCAACCATGACTGGTTGTCCATTAGAGGTCATCTCAGAAAAAAAGCGGCTGTGATAGATATCATCAGTTATGCAAAACTGTCCATACCTATCTACATGCTAAAGCGTATAAACCTGGAATGCAGGAGTATCTTCTTTGATAAAAAGTTTCTCTTCATTGCAAACCAGAATTTAATAAAACTTCAGCCTGGCAACTTAAAGTCAAGCTTGGAAGCAAAGTATCAACTGTAACCAGAAATATCTTCACTTCCTAGCCATCATTTAAATTTCAGCCTTCGCTCAGGAATTATGCCGCTGCAAACGATGAAGCTGCTTGATCAGAAGTTGGCGGCCTTCCTTTCCTTTTATTCTCTTTCTGTTTCTCCTTCCTCCGCAGTTTCGCCTCATGAAGAGTTGCTCCCATGCGATACTGTCTTCTGTCTCCAGATGAAAAGGAAGCTGGTCTGAGTGAAATAAACATTGGACCATGACTGTCCTCGTCAGTGGGCCTTGAGCACATAACCTCCGTGTCAATCATAGCAAAGTTCTCTGAAAAATTACAGATGAACTCCTTCGTGCTCACTGTAGAATTTTCATATTCCTCTTCACTCATTGAATGACCCCATTCAACAATGGTAGACAAACATGTATCGCCAAGCTGTGATCCTTGGTATTCTTCTTTTTCAACAGTAGAATATTCTTCCCAGAGTTTATCAAAGTAAACTTCACACTTCTTGAGGACCTGTGAAGTTGAACTGTAAAATGTTCTGGGAATAGGTGCTTTGATACCAGGATCTGCTTTTACACGAGCTTCTGAAAACCTGCGGATCCAATGCTGCATGGTGCTGTAATAGTAGTTAGCCATTGGCTGCCTTTTGTACCCAGACATTCTGTAGGCCAAACTATTTGCATCACCAGAAATGATGTCCACCTCATAGACAAAACACTCGTAAAGCATCAATGCTGTCTGTTCTCCTGTCAGTAGGTGGGCATCCACAGCACGGTGTGTATCAACATGATAATTACAGACTCTGATGGTATGCATGTTCGCTCGAGTAAGTGGAACACGCTTGTCCTCAGGACCATAGTCATCAAATTCAAAGTCTGCATCCTTGAAATCTTGACGAGGCCTTGTTTCTCCAAAACAAATCTCGTAGATAGCCCAAGTTACATCACGCTGTTCACAGTGACCAAGTTCTTGATCATGTCCAGCAATGATCTTGACATATCCACCTGGTGCCAATCTAGCCATCACTGCAAGATTCTCCCAATCATTGAAACAAACTGTCCAATTCTTTTGCTCAATAAATTCCTTGGCAGGAACAAGAAGATGAGCTTCCTGGAGAATCACGACATGTGCACGTAAAAAGAAGAGCATGTTGAAGAAAAGGTTGTTCTCAAATTGCTCATTCTGAAGTGACATGGCGCTCTGTTTGCGTGGCCTCATTGCACTATCAAGTCCTTGGAGAAACCTTGGTGTGGTGTACTTCTGACCACGAACCATGTTGCCATAGTTCCAGGATAAAAATGTCAAGGAATGTGAGCTGGCCAATAAGTTAGTTCCATATGGTTCTTCTATTCTTCCCTTGAGGAACCTTCTGCACAGCTCTTCATAGAAGGTGACAAAGTCCCAACTGGGTCCCTTGGGACCATATGATTCCAGTTCCTTCTTGAGTTCCTTCTTCGTCTCCTCCAATTCTTCTCGAGCATGTCCTGCCCTTTCAAGGGCCTTTGGATCGACCTGATACTTGCCATCCAAATAAATGATGCGATCATCATTGATAAAGAATCTCTTCAAATCATGCTCTGGTTCATGTTCATAACAATCAGGTGGAGGTACTGGACAGACATTACGAATGGATCGAACAAAATCATTCTCGTTGATCCTTGACTGATAATGAGGATGGGAAATCTCACCTTTTCTGAAGCAAACATGATTCAGCAATCTTGCGTGAGTCTCCCTGAAGCATAGTTGATAAAGGCCAATACCTGGATCTCCTGTAAGCTCTCCAAGCAACTTCAAAGGTGAAGTATGCAGCTCATAGGTATTGTCAACCTTTGTTGTATCCTTTTCAACAACTACTTCAGATGGAAAAGATTCTTGGATTTCAGCCTCCAATTTCTTCTCTCCATCATCCTCTCTGACCTCTTTTATTTTCTCCACCGCCTCTTTCTTCTCTTCCATGGTTGCATCATCCTGAACTTCTTCATGAAAATGAGGATCAGGTATTTTATTCAGGCGGCTTTTCTTAGATTTCGGCAGACGTGGAGTACCATCAAGGTTAGCATCCATCTCACCTGATGGTAAGTGCGATGCAGTCGAGTCCTCACCTATCTCTCTTGACAGAAAGTGTGGTGTTGACTCTTCCTTGGCTTCCTCCTGGTCCACTTCCATCTTTGGTTCCTCTGAAGGAAAAACACCTGCATTTTCATCAAATATTTCTTCTTCCTTTTCAGGTTCAACTGCAGGATCTTCTTCAGGAACTTCCTCTTCCATATTCTCATCTTCTAGAAGTGTCCTACTTCCAGTATAGACTTCACCAGCGATAGTGGAGACTCTTGTATAAGGAGGAACTTCTTCACCTGCTTCAAAAGCTTGTTCTGCAACATCCTTGGTGAGCAAGTCCTCTACAAGATTCTCTCCCTCAGTTCTTGGAAGAGGTCCTGAGGTCTCATAAAAATCTGTCCTCTCTGAACTGAAAGCTTCTGTCGCCTTCTCATTGTCCTTTTGATCCCTGAACAGGTGAGTAATCTTCACAGCTTCTCCCTGTAGCACCTGATCACCTCCTCTATACTTGTCGACAATGGAGCGCCATACTGGAACATCATCATCATCAAAATCAAGCTCCATATCATCTGCCAACAGGTATGAGATGTTCTGAGCTGCCTGTTCTTCTTCTTCATCACGTTCCTTGGCAAGCTCCTCATCCTTCTGGATCTTGAAGATACCCTTCAGGATGTCTTGTAGTACCTTTAAGTTCAGCTTCGATGATGGCTCATACGTCCCTGAACTTACAGGCTCAACTACAACACGAGAGCAAGAAATCGCCTCCAAAAACTTGGAATTGTATTGGCGCTCAAACTCTTCCTTCTTGATCATCTCATACAAGGGATCAGAAACTGCAACACGCGCCTGAACATACTCACGAAGTTGGTAGCATGCATGTTGCACAAATCTACTATTGGAGTTGCGAAGAAAACTCTCTAAATGATTCCTGTCACGGTCAATCAAATACCACACAATCCTTGCAGAAAAACGGAATTTCTTGAAGTTCATAGCAAAATGTGTATGATACTTCTCTGGATTCCTTTCTGCCTGTAACGCGGCCTCTGAAGTCTTGTAGGCTGGGAGATTTGTGTCTGGATCCAAGATCATAAACTCTTCCCACAAGATCGAGTGGTCAAGAACCCACTTGGGAAGCACCTTGATGAAAAAGTCACAAACAAGTTCCGACACAAGGTGCATGACACGACCAATCTCTTCCTCCTGCTTGAAGCGATAGTGCAATTTGGCAAATAAGGGATTGTTGAATGCTTCCTCCACTGTGTTGCCAAAATTATCCCACTGAGGTTCTGGAATACCAAAGTTCCAACCCAGCAATTTGGGATCTCTGCACATATCCAAGAAGCTTGAAAGTTCTATGGATTGAATACCATGGTCTGTCAGAATTTCAGCCCAGCGGCGTCCATTCTCCCAAGCACGGATGAAGAAAAACTGTTGGTATCCAGTTTGTGCCAACTCCATCCACTGAGAAATTCCGGGTTCAAAACTCGGTGCATACGTCTTGGGGTCTTCCTCTGTTCCATAAACACTTGGACGTAGCAACTTGTACCTTCTACAAAAATATTCTCTCTGGTGCCTTGTCAACCTGTCCCAATCCCTCACTAGAATCACGTCTTCTCCAGTGCTCTGGAGTACACGTGTTCCTACACGATCATGGAGCGATACCATGCCAATATCATATACCATCCATGGGTTGAGAACCAGGTTGCTGACATTCTGAATGAACCATGTCATCTCACGCTCAGCAACATGAGCAGAGTCATCTTCTTCATCTTGTTGAGGTTCTCCAGAAGTCCTGGCTGCTGAGCTCTTCGAAGTGATGTCCTTCCAAATGTGGTCAAAACGAATCACTTCCTCATCAGCCTTCACCAGTTTTGCCTGATCCTTGCTCAAAACTAATGGGTGAACCATAAACAAGGACCTCGAGGTAACACCATCTCCATCGACAATCAACTTTGGAGCACTGTAGCCTAAGATACTCCAAGGATCACGATCATCAATCTCCTTAGGTGTAATCAAAGACCATCCTTGTAAATAATGGCCTTCTGACATCACCTGACGTGACCTCAATCGTGACCGATTGTACTCACGTTCAGGATGATTCTCATATTGGACAAAACGGGCGATTGCACCTAAATCCAGATCATCCAACCAAAGGAGCATATGCCTCTTAACTTGTTTTGTCTCAGGCTCATCGGCATGAATCCTCCTGAGAACTTCTCTGGCACATGGCTTATCAATAGATAGTCTGGTGAACAAGGCTCGCACTCTCTCTTGTTGCACCTTCTCACTATTGATGAGCTCCATCATCTCCTCTGCGGACTTAGGATTTCTCAGCTCCTTAGCTGGCTCTGGAGCATCTTGTGGTTGTGGTTCATCCACACTAATGTCCAAGTATGTGGGCTCTACATCACAATGTGCAAGCACCACTCCATTGTTGCTGAAGTACAGAGGACGTCCAGCCCGAAGCCAAAGAATCACATTAAGCTTCACATACAAAGGCTGTCCATAATCCCTTGGAACCACTGTACCTGGGCCTAAAGGAATGTAAAGTGAAGTTTGTGGATTGCTGTACATAAAATGAACATAATCTCTTCCTTCACCTCTGTTCCTTCTATTCCAACTTTGAGGGTCTCTCATCAAACCATACCTCTCAATGCTGGCCCAGTTCTCCCTTCTGGTAACATGAAAAACATGTCCCAAACATCTTGCCTCAATAGAAGTCAATCTATGATTCAACTTCTCTGGGCTGATGTTATGCATGAGTCCTGTATGCCCTTGGTTCACTCCCAAACGCATGGAGAAGGGCATATCATATTGATTGCCTGTGTTGTGCCAAACACTCTTGTCCAAGCGAATCACCAAATGAAATCTTTGCTTCTCATCGCTATGCAATATAGCAAAGAATGCATTAGGATAAATACGGAAAGGTGATGGCATACGAGCAGTTCCCTCTGTGATCAGAGGCATAAGCTCTATCATTGCCCTACTGTCCATCAACCTGTCGAGAGAACGATCATGTCGTAGCATATAGTTGAGCCCCGTGGCTATCTTTCCATAATCGTTTTGCCTCCACGCGACTCTTGTTGCCACGAACTGCCTGCTTCTCTCATATTCATCCTCTTCCTCTTGGGTGACATAGCCAAGAGCGTATCTGGCAATCTCTGCGAACCACCGTACTCGAAAATTGAACTTAGCATGGTTCTCAGGTGCCAAACACATTGCAAGAATGTCGGTTAAGATCAATTCATCCTGCTCTGAGTTCCTATGGAACTCAACTGGAGTACGTGGGCGTCTCAAACGGTTTGCCCAGTTCTGAGGTTGTCCCCAAGGAACCTTTTGTGACCAGTTTCGAGCATACTCAAAGATGTTGACCAGATTGGACGCTCCCTGACCGGTCATCTCTGTTGATACAAAGTCCACCGGTCAGAGGCCAGTGTCCTAAGTCTTAGAAATGACAGGTAGTCAACGATGCAAGGCAATAGTCTTCGAAAGAAAAGTGCTGATCTTGCCAAGCTAATTTGAGCCGCAGGCACAAATTCATGAAAGAAATTCAAATTTCTCTCAAACAAAAGCACATGCATTGAATTCTCTCCTCTCACTCTCAGTGCAAAGAATCTCCAAGATAAAACACATCATGTGAAAAGTCAACATGTGTGCATACTGTAGGAAGCCATCCACGCATATATGCCTTGTGTTCAATAAGAGATCTAAAAGGTGGATGCGCATCGACTTCCTTCAAACAACCACTGCGTACTGCATCTATCAAAGCTTGAGGACTAGCAGACTTCTTAGTAAGACAGTCAGCAAGGCACCACTGAGTGCGTATATGTGACAAGTCAGCAATTGCACCAGAGCATGCTTCCTTCCTAAGCATTTGGATCATATGAATAGTCTCCTGTTGCTCAGGAACATGAGTAGTACTAGCTGTAGTCGCAAGATTGTTAGCATCAGTGCGCATGTGAATGTCAGTAGAGTAGCCTGTAATGTCCTTGATCAAGCCTCTAAGCATTTGGCAAGTGCCATAACACTTCATAAATGCATACAACTCTGCAACAGTTGTGGACAGGGTTGTTCTCTTGATCTTAGAAGATTCAAAGAAAATAAGTGAGCCTTTAGTGTTCTTCTGTTTTGCCTTCCTTTGCTCACCCATAAAAATAACCATCGCACGTTGAGAGGATTTATCACTGTTGTTCCTGAATGCGGCATCTGGCATAGCAATTAAACGTGGACTACCTTCAAGTGGCCAAAAACGTAACTCCATAGGGTCAGTCACGATTTGTTTGCACAGCTTGTTCAGGGCCTTACAATCACCTATTGTAGGTCCTGCTGATGCTGACGCTGACCTCGTGAATTGGTAACATGCTTGGAATTGTGTTCTGGATTGTAACCAGTTTATGCTGCCAAGAAGTGATCTGAAGGCTGTGTGCATGTCTTTGTCACACTTGTCCTCATCCTTCAAACCTTTTGGAATGATAATCTCAGTCAATTCTTGAACACAAAGGGATTGCTCTACTGAGATATATTCCTTCTTCTTGGTCTTCTCTTGCATCTTCCAAGAAACACGTTGTCCAGTAAACATCAGGTCATTAGTGTCCTCATGTCCAATCTTAAACTGTGACTTCACAATATCCTTGAACTGTTTCAAAAAGAAATCATTACCTGTCACAAAAAGATCATCAACATGTAAACAACACATACCAATGGGTGACCTATTCTTAGAATTACTGCCATGCACAGGGTCCATAAAATGCTCAAGCAACTCTTCCACAACTTCAGGTGTAAGCTGAGGCGTTTGTGTCACAGTGTACGTATGTTCTGCAGGAAGAAAAAGACTGACAAGCGTTTCAGCTTCTTCCTCTAACGTCACTGCATTCTTCTCGTTTCTGATATCCTTGTTTGTCTCGAGAAGCCACCAAACACCCTTACGCTTAACTATTGAAGTCCGAAAACAAAAGCGCGAACGCGAATACGTAGGTTCGGGAGTGCGAAGAGCTTTAGCGCGATAAGCGACTTGAGCATGGCCATTTGCATATTGGTGCCAACCTGCCTTGTGCTCTACAGAGTCAAGGAAATTCTGGAGTTCCTGATCTACCACAGGAGTCCATTTTCCATCCTCTGCCTTAAGCAGGCTACGCGTCACCGTCTTCTCCGACCTATTTCCGTAACACACCGAAAACAGACGTTCTTCACAGAGAAAAGACCTACGAACTTCCTCCGCTGCGTCGTGGAATTCGTTTGGCGGCGCACCTGCTAGGTAGAAGGATACCGGTTCCGGTTCGGCTGGCATCTCCTCTGATGAGTAGTTCACAGCCTTAGGAACCCTCAAACATCCGGAGTAGCAAACGTACGTGCACCGATCGGCTCGAGTCGGAACTAATCCGAGTGAGTGCAAAAACTTGTCGAGTCGATTCCACCAGCGACGAGGCGCATCACTCAATCCGTACACTGAACGGGTGCACAATCCGACAAGATACGGAGGCAATCCGATGTCGGTCGGAAGTTGAACGTGAATAACGCGTCGCTCGAGGTCGTAAAGTTCCCCCTGAAGAAAGGCAGTTTTCAAGTCGATGTGCAACAGGTCCCAGAAAGAAGAGGCTGCATGCTGACATGCTACGCGAAAACCATACCTGGTCGCGGTTGGCGAGTCTGTCTGGAGGTCCCATTTCTGGGCATCTTGGAAGCCTCGACAGACCCATCTGGCCTTAAACTTCTTAAAGTTACCATCTTTGTCAATCTTGATGGTCAGGACCCATCGACCGGTAACATAGTTATCGATCTTATGCTTTCTTCGGTCGCGATACTTCATCGCAGTAAAGTCTAAAAAGCTGCGAAACTCCTCTAGTTTAGCTTGCTTGATCTCCTTCGCATACTTCCGGAGCACTTCCGGAGTAATCACACTCTCTGCCTTTGGCGTCTTCTTAGCCATTGCCTTCGCAAGATACTGGCAGAATTGTGAAAAACCTTTCGGATCATACGAGTTAAAACTCGGAGGAGCTTGGTTCGGACCTATGACACAAAAATCCATATCGTCAAAACTAACAAAAAGATTTTTCTCATCGTCCAGATCCTTGTCTGGATCCTTCTCAAAACCTTTCACATCTTCTTCATCAAAAATAGGTTCTGAATCTGTTTCATTTGTATCAATCGTCTCATTGTCATCGTCTTCGACTGTGCTCGTAGGCACGGGAATGTCGGCTGCTTGTGGCTGATTCGAACTTGATGCTGTCGGATTCTCCGAATGTCCAGGAAAGAAACTTCTTGGCACTGACTTCGGAGGTGCCGGAATAGGTTCGTCATGTCCCGGTAACTGAACCTTAGAACGTTTTACCTGAAACTTCACCTTCGCCTTTGGCAAAGCATCAGTTGAGTCCACAGAAAGCTTCCGCATGTGCTTACTGTGACGTTCACGATTCTCCGGAACATATGGTTCTGGCTCCGGCGGGTTCGAATCTGGCGACGGTACGAACGGATGAACGGGATCCGTATCACTCGGAAACCCTATCGGTGGTTGACCCGGATCATCTGGCGGACGGGATTCACTCGTAATCTCCGGCATTGCCTCTTCCGGATCGCTCGATGGATATCCGAGTTGCTCCAAAGGAACATCGGGATTTCCGAACTGAGTCGGACCAGCTACGGAACCTGTCGGAGGTGGTCCCGGAGGTTGTCCACCCTGGTGATCATCAGGGTTGCCACCCGGTCCATCACCAGGCGGATACATATCTTCATCATCTGGATCAAAATACTGCTGTTCCCCCGAGACGGGAATCGGCTCATAAGCCATATCATCATCCATCGGTGGTCCGTAGTCTGGAGGTTGATCCTTTGGATCCTCTAGAGCTACTTCATCAGGAGTCACAATGCGCTTCACGGCGCCTGTCGTCTCTGCTTCGTAAACTATCATACTCCAATGATCTACCAAAAACTGTTCATGATGAGGAGACAGTTGTGACACAAACATAAAGAAAACCTGATGGTATTTTCCTGGCTTCCACATAATCAACACTGCATCATCCTCAGAGTTGAAGAGAGGATGCACTCTACCAAAAGTACCACGATAGACCTTACATCTCTCAAAATACATCTGTGGCAAGGTTCTTCGTCTAATCTCCTTCAGGCCTGGAATCAATGACACAATTCGAGAATCAGAGGATGTTGTCACATCAAACTCTGATCTCTGAGGTAGTGCATCTACCTGCCTCAAGGTTCTGATCAGTTCAGTAGTAGTGAACCTTTGTGGTAGTATGTGTCGAAGTGGAACCGGAATTTCCGTCGTCTCTTCCGTTCTTACGGAATTCAACAAAATTGACTGATGAGCTTCTCTCTCTAACAAGAGAGCTGTTCCACACAAACTTCCAGAGTCAAAGTTCTCCAGAAGATCTTCAATAAGGAACTCTGACGTGTATCTGAAGTCTCACTATAAGGAAGAAAACGATTCATCTCAACCAAAAATGAGAACGGAAACTTCTTCCAGTCAGGATCCTTGAAATACTGGTTGCTTCTAGTGGCTTGCACTGCTTTAGCTTGAAATGAACAGTCACCAATACCTTTCCATCCTTGGCAGGATGCATAGGAATGGAAGACTGTCACGTAACTCATTCCCTTCGGACAATAACAAAAACAATTCATATTCACATCAAAGTTAAAAATCGGATCCTTCAACGAAGAAATGAACTTCTGCAAGAACAAACAAAACTTGTTTCCTTTGGGAACAGTCACAAACACATGTTTCTTCCTTCTCAACTGCCACTCAATCACATTACAACATAGCAACCAAATAGAAGCTCTGTTCTGTTTGGGAGAAGGGTTGTTGATCACTATACAGTGGGGCTGCAATCTCTCCAGTTGCTGCCAAATACCATCTTGACCCTTCATAGTGGAAAAGTTGTATCCTGCCTTGAAATCCATAGGAGATGCAACTTTAACACCATTCTTTGAAAGGAACCAAGATAATCCACTGTTTCCATGAAGTAACTCAACAACATCAGGATGATCATCATTACAGAAGAAAAAGGACTGTTCTCCAAATTCGGCATCAACATACAGTTCGTGATCTTCCCGTAAGTTCTCCGGATTCTCATCGTCTAATGCCGGTATGGAAACATCATGCCACTCATCGTGATCACGTCTAACCTTTGACTGATTCACACGTATCACTGCCTTACCAGTATTGGCTTGGACCATAGCTCCTTCTTGTCCAAGTACTGTGGCACGAACCCAACGTCCTTTATCCTTGAACTTTGATGAATCCTGAGTCCAAACAAAAACCTTCTCTCCTTGGAAATAAGGACCGTCACTTGGCATAGTCCTTCTTGCAAGATCTGCTCGAAGGTCCTGAGCTTGTCGTGCTTCTTGATGAGCTCTCAAAGCCACACGTTGTAGTTCCAAATTTGTACGATCTTGTGCGGCGGCATTTGCTGACAATTGCTCAGGGCTTGCGGTCTCAAGGTCAAAAAGATCTGGTGGACGTCTTCCAGTTGCTATCTCTATTGGTGAATATCCACTGATAGTCAACTGACAATTTCTTGCCCAAACTACCTTCTTGACCACTTCTCTGACCGTAACACCACGAAAACGTGGGTCATCCAGATCTACCTTCATAACATGCCACATACGTTTGAACAAACGTACAGCTGTCTCTGCTCGGTTCGGCCAAGGAGTTCTTGGCCCACAAGGACATTGTTGTATACCATGGAACCTGTAGTATTCAACAAAAGCATCGGTGAAAAAGGCTTCGTCTCCTACGATGGCCTTTGGAACACAGTTGTTCTCATCAGACCATTGCCTCAATGCTTGGATGGTGGTTTGATCTATGAGGTCTTTCTGTGCCGTAGCCCAGAGAAGATTTGTGGCACCATCAAGAACAAGTAAGATGATATACTTGTTCTTGTGAAGTTCAACCTCACAATGATCAGCAAAAACAACATCACCAAAACATGAAGCTCTAATACCGGAGACTCTGGCTCGTGGCGGAGGTGCCACTGAAGTGTTACAAACACGGCAGTTCCTGACAACTGATTCATACTTCTCTAAAACAGAGTCAGGAAGCTTCAACATAGAAACACGTCTACGAAACTGAGTAGGACTCATATGGTAGTGCTTCACATGAAGCTTATAAAGCTCTACCTTGTCCTCCAGTCTCTGTAACATCTTCCTATATGCCGGTGTCATTGCAACAACTTCACTACCAGGTAATGGGATTGAAATCCGCCTAGGCTCAAGAGCGCCATCACCTGGTTCAAGTGGTTCATGTTTATCACTTGATGGTCCTTTTGATGCTTTAGGAATTTCTACAAGTTCACCTTCTGGCCTCTCAGGTGGTTCTGATGGAGCGTACTCCTCAAGATCATCACCCTTTAAATCATTCTGAGGCTCAGATGGTTTCGACTTGTGTCCCTTCCAAAATGGATCAAAACCCTTGGAAGTATACCGAAACTTTGGCGGCACAGGCTTTTCCGCGGCACTTGATGGTGCACCTTCCTTCTCTGAAGAGAAGCCTGGTTCCCTGTCCTTTGCAATGGGAACCTTCTCTGACGAGGAGCGCACCACTGCATCGGGATCACCAATGCCACGGTGCTCAATGCCAGCCTTCCTGATCTTTAGCTCTGGAATTTTGGCATCTGGCTTGAACTTAAAAATTGTTCTACCACGCCGTTCATAGCCAATTTGTAGGTCCTTCCATTTTGCCTTGCGCCAATCATCTTGCTTCTTGATCTCTTCTCCTCCTTTCTTCTTCTTGATGATTGTCAGTCGCAAGTCTTCCAGTAAGTCAGTGTCTACAGGACAGGACTTAGTTGCTGGAAAAAGAATCTTTCTATAATCCTTGTGGTGACGTATCAGTTCTCTCTTGTGAACATCTACTTCCCAGTAGTCAACCACAGGATATGCATGTTCAGCTACATCTTCATCACTATTGTGATCAACAGAAATATGACCATATTCATAGTGAGTGAAGTGAGAGTAAAAACTCTTCTCACGCCGAGTCTGCAAATTCACGTCAGACAGATACCATGCAATATCTTGGAAGTCCAAGACAAGATGAGTACTGGCTGCAACCTTCAACTCCAAATATTTGATACCAAGAGGCACCGATGTCAGATAAGCATGTTGAGGTGTCAGCCTGAGTTCAAAGCCTAAGTTCCTCATCTGTGGCAAGCTCATAAGCAAAGGGACTTCTCCTTCTTCCACTATGTCGAACTCTGTATGGTGGATCGTCCATGCACGATCATACATGTAAATCACCAGTTTCTGAGAGCAAGTAGCCTTCTGGGAATTGGCAAAGTAAAACTTGCTCTTGGTAGACTCAAAAGAGTTCCATAATCCACAATCTGGGTGATTTTTGACATAGTTGCAAAAATGGTCGACTGCTCGCCTTGATCCCATAGCTCTAGTGCATCCAATGTCCAGGATTGCAATAGTCGGCGGGAAGCGATTTTCAGTCAAAAATGAAATGGCCTGCATCTCCTCCACTTCTTCCTCAGCGCTCATAAGCGCAAAGCCATCAGGAGCCTTTGCGAGCATCTCCTTTGACAAAGAGTACCTCACAGGGGCACCCATGCCATTGAAGATCGTCCCACCATTGTTGACCGCGCAGTCAGCTTCATCTTGACATGAGGTCATCATGCCTGACAGCAAGTTCACCTCACTGTCATGGACTTCAGCTGCTGCTGTCACACAATGCGCAAAGAAACCTTGTTGACCTCCTGACGCTTGTGAAGATCTTGAAGGTGCAGGCAAAGAACGTGGCTGTTGTTGATTTGCATAGTTTGCATCTTGTGCGCCATCTCCTTTATCTTTTCCTTTTCCTTTCTTGCCTTTTCTCTTGCCTTTTCCCTTTCCTTTGTGGGAAAACCATGCTTCTTCAAGCTGTTGCCAAAAGTCATTGGCATCATCATATTCTCCTTGAAGATAGTCATTCATATCTTCGGCGAGAATGGCATCATATGCTACTTGGTTTGACTCCCAAGTGTCCTCATAAGGATTCTCTTCAAAGTACTCTTCTGGATATGTTGTCTGTTGCTCATCAGCATAATGGCCTTTACCTCGTCTCTTTCCTTTTCCTTTTCCACGAGGTCTGAAGAATCTACGGCCTGATCTTCCTTTGCCTTTTCCTTTTCTTCTTCCTTTTCCTTTGCCTTTTCTGGCTCTTCTTCCTTGGAATCTCCTTTGGAACCACGAGAAGTTTTGATCATCATATACCAAAAAGACATCGTCCAGGGCATCTAAAAATCCTTCAGTTCCATCTTCTTCATCTTCGGCCCAATAGCCAAATGTACCATCGAGTTCTCCTTCGTCTAGTACGAGAAATGATCTTCTACCTCCAGCACCTGTCGGCTGCGTCAAAGGATTGTCTACTGAAGTCTTTGTTGTGCAGAACATCTCAATGAACACTGTCCTCAACTCTGTTGTGGTGTATTGCTGCAGGACCCTGCCACGATGAGTCATCAAAGAAGTCAAAGTGTTTCGCTGGTCCTGAGACAAATCTGCAAGTGACAGCATGAGTAAGGCAATGAGATTTTCTCCTAGAGGAAATTCGTTCTGATGAAAAGTCCTCATATTGCCATTGATGGTCTGCATGATTTCCTGAATCCTTTCTGCCGTTGGTGCTACTCCAGTCAACGCTGCATCTGCCTGCATCTGAGCTAGGACCTGTGGATGTGCTTGAGTGACTGGTTCTAACATGTCCATCCAACTGCTCATAAGCCTTTGGAGTAAAATCTGGAATCTTGTCATCCATTTCATCATGTCAGCTGATCCTCGATTGAAGCGCACGAATTGCATGAACCTATACAGGAATACATTGGTTGATCCTTTCACGAAATATGGTCGTAGTACTCGTTTGAAATATTCTACGCCGGCTCCTGGTGGATCATTTGCCTTCAATGCATCTCTGTCTAAAACACGCTTGTATACAGCTGCTTCTCCTTCTAATCTGTTTCTCAATGCTGGTCCTCTCTTCTCATCTTCCAGCTCGGTGATATCACACCAATCGTCTATGGCATCCTCATAGGAAAACCATGAAGTCTTTCCATCATAAGATGGGGGCACCTTTGTAGTGACCTGTGTTGTCATTGCTATTGCTGCTGGTTCTCTTCTCACATGCCTATTCACATAGGCTGCTGGCTCATAAGCCACATCCGCATCAGGCTCTTCCCAGTCGTCTATCCAATCCATGGCTATTTGCCCACTAGCAAGTCTGTGCCTAGGAAAGGAGCTCACCTGGGTCTTCCAGGATCACTGCTCCGCTACCACTGAAAGAGTGACTAGGGCGTACACGGTAGAGGTGCAGACCGCTAGTGTCTTTTACGCGCAGAGTCTTATCCTCTTGCTCTTTGAGCCTTGAGCAGTCAAGCATGGACACACTATATCGGCTGTTGGAGTGGAACCCTGTACAGGTAGGCTCTACTTTTCAAGGGGAGGGGGGCCCCCTACATGTGAAGTTTTCACGTGATGCGGCGATCCCGAGGATTCCAGCCCCTCACTTGCAAAAGCAAGGACAACTCCAGCTAGCTGGTGCTAGCTTTCGTGATATATTGGAAGTAGGGCCTTCTTGGATTGCACTGCCTTTAAGAGGCTCGCCAAGATGCCAGGAAGGCACAAATGGCGAGGAGTCTATGCTGAAGAGAATGCTTTTGCCATTTGTCCAGATATGAGGTGGCCACCCTGGCTGCATATGATCCCGAACATGGGATACACCCCTGGTCTTGGATGAAGACATGCCTCTCTGACCACTATCGCGGTCTCACTGTCACTCATCAAGAGTCTGGGCGCGCGCTAGCTCGAGTCCAGAGTAGGCCAGAAGCCACAATAGGCCAAATTCCACGAGTAGAACTAGCTTCGGTTGCAAGCATTTCGGCACTAAAGCATCCGAATAGTGTCGCTCGGGAGGGCACAGCTCGATGCCCTAGCAAGCTCGGCCAGAGCCGGATGCAGCGCACCCAAACCGATGCTTGCCGGACTGCTGCTTTCTGGAGGCGGGCATTATCGCACTTGCCTTGCCGACAGACTTCAACAGGATGGACTCCACCGCCTGTGCGAGCCGCCAACAACTCAAACTGCTGATCCGTCCCAAACTGAGGATCACGGCATGAGAAGCCTTTCTCAAGTGTACCTCTCTACAGGAGGCTTCCACTCCTGCTTTACATAGCGCCATGCGCTTTTGCAGGTAGCATCGCAATTTCGAGCAATATGCAAACAAAGAAAAAGCAAAAACATGGCGAAGGACATATGCCCTTGACAAATGTGGGTAACTCGACTAGTCCGAAGGGCCCTGAGTTTTGCCGGCCGATGCCAGTGATCTATGGAGAGAAGACTTTCCAGAACCTGCACCAAAGACCAGCAATGCTTTCGCAACGGGAATGGTGGAAAAAAAGCCAGGAAGCTACGGCAAGTGAAAAGTGCAAACACCAAGCAGGGTTGCCAATCTCTTTTTCGCCATTCGCAATACAGTGAGCCAATAGGAATGAGAGTCTTAGCTCCTCGTTTCCAACAGGCGGGTGGTAGAGGGTGGCAATGGAGGATGCCCAGGGGGAACCTTGGTTCCCTTTATCCGACATTTCCAATTTTGTACAAAGAGGTACAGACACCATGCTCGGATAGGTTCAATGTCTCACCTGTTTCACACGGGCCTCGCACGCAACAGAACAATTTTCGCAATGACGCAGCACTTCTCGAAGTTAGGAGACACCCCGTTTTGGCACCTCTGTGTGCCAAAGGGTGCCAAGATGACCTCCCTTCGGGGAGGTGAGCCTTTCGCACCCTTAGCTGCAGGCTTTCGTCGTTTGCTATGGCCGCCATTGTCTGAACACCAACTATAATGCCTCTTGACTTGTATGTGCAATCAGTTGCATGGGTTGTGCTACAAGAAAGGTATTTTCCACGGCATGATCTACATAGCAACCACTGATCCACTTTGATATGGATATAACCTGCGTTAGAGCATATCAATGCCCGGAACCTGCATTGTGACCATGTTTTTGCCACACCGTGCAGTGGCTGCTGGTCACTAGTAATGAGATGAGAAGTCCATTTGATGACTTCTTGGAGATTTTGCTAGAACATAAACCCTCGCTGCCATGCTCTTCGTTCGAGAATTCAGGCCCATCGATGGTCAGCAGTCATCGTTTCACTTGTTTCACCTCAGCACAGAGGAAGGTGGAGACTCGCCTTTGGGCTGTGGTTGGCGGTTGTTTTTTGTTTGTTGTTGGGTTGTCTTTGTCCTTTTCTCCACCATCTGACTGTATTTCCCTTCCTTCAATGATGACCTGGGCACC
>CAXAMN010012470.1:0-11958 GCA_963970005.1 Durusdinium trenchii
TTGCTTGTGCCAAGTGGTGTTCGTTGGTGCCTTTCGGACCATTTTCACCTCTTTTTGCTTGGATCCTGTTGGTTTCCGGGCTCGTCTCCCTCCTCTTCGAACCACGAATCCAGGCGAGAAGAGCACGCAATGGACCACGGCGCTCCACTTGGTGAGCCAGATGGCCCAGCGGTCCATACAGATGGATACAGTTGTCTACAGTGCAGTGATCAGCGCCCTTGCACAGGTGCCGACCTGCGCGGCGCGGAGCCGCAAACGGGGCGGGAGGGAGGAAGGCTGGCCTGTTCAAGAAAGGGGGGATTCATGAGGGATTGTAACGCATTGACTCTTGATCGTTCAACCCCCCCGATATGAGATCATATGAAGAGTCCGATTAAGTGCCTGCAAGGCTGTTTCTCTTTTTTCAAGAAGGATGCTGTGTCTCCCAATTCACCCAGGGCAACACATCGAGCATAACTCTTGGGGAAGACCATGCCGTCATGCGTGATACGAGAGGGCGCCCCCCCTCTTTTTTAACAAGCAGAGCTATGCACAAACTGACTGAGATTGCCCCAAAGGGTTACAGGTCAGGCACTGGTCAGGCGTGGGAGTTTGCTTTCTCCCCCTTTCTGTCCATGATTGCTCTTGTTTGCATTTTCTGTTAAAACACCCAACAGGGGTGACTCGAAGTCTAGAGACAGACAGCGTCGGGAACCGGTCAACAAAAACGACGCGGTCGAGCGTCGGTTCGGTGGTTTTACCATCCAATTGGTGTATGATGTATTTCCTGAAAGCGCCTGCCAATTCATCGTCGTCGTCCTCCTCCTCTTCTTCCTCCTCCTCATCATCATCACACAGGTGGAGAGATGTAGGTGATGCAAGTGCTATAACACACCTACATAGAGGTGTTAGGATACAGGTGTTTAGATGCAGGTGTTTGGATAGAGGCGTTGAGACACAGGTGTAGAGATACAGGTGTTGAGGTACAGGTGTTGAGATACGGGTGTAGAGATACAGGTGTTGAGATGCAGGTGAAGTCGCCTACAAAACTCACCTACACGATTACAGACTACAGCTTCGACGTCTTCCTAACCTTCTCTTAAGGCAACAGGCTGGTCTGGCGAATGCGGAGATGGTGCGTGTCGGACGCGCGAAACTGTGGTATAATGTGAATCGTCTTCTGCCGCGGACGGCCGTTGCGGAGATCAAGCGTGTCGAGTGTTCAATGTAAGGTAAAGCGCGATTTTTGGCCAAAGTGTGTAAATGTCGTCGGAAAGTTGACAAACCGAATAACAGTCGTCGAAAATCGCAGATCAAGCTGGAAGTGGCCAAAGTGTGTATAACTGTTGTCAAATCACGGGACTTGCCAAGTGTGTGTAACTGTCGTGGAAGCTTACGAAGGGGTTTGCCAATTCAAAGCGTGCAGCTGTCGTCGAAAATGCTGGTGGAAGTTGCCAGAGTGTTTATTTAACAGCCGTCGAAAATCAAGGTGGAAGTTGCCAAGTAAATCATGGTGGGAGTGAGTGGGAGTTGCCAAAATGCTGTCGTCGAAAATCAAAGTGGACGGTGCAAACGTGTGTGACCTTCTTCAACTCACTCTCGCCTCAGGTTTTTCAACTTTGTAGTGCTCATGTACCGCGGGCAGCAGCTTCTGGGAGCTCCGGCCAGCCAGCTGGCAATTTTGTAGCGCAAATGCAGTGCAGGAAGTGGCTTGCGAAAGCTTGGCAACTCTGTATCTATATAGTAGTGCACATGTGGTGCGGGAAGCGGCTTCTGAGAGCTTAGGCGCACCGCGTGGGCCTCATTACGTCGTCGCTGCGCCATACAGTTTCGCGCGGCCTCGGTGGAAGCTGCGTAAGTTTGCGTGGCTCCCGCCTCCCCGCCATTGCAGAAGGGGAAAGATGCGTGTGCAAGCGCGGCATGTCGGTGGGGCGGGGGTGGCGCGTTCCGTGCCCTTGCAGAAGGGGACAAAATGCGTGTGCAAGCGCGGCATGTCGCTGGTGAGCGGGATGGTGTGTGGTGGCAACGAGGCTTGGTGTTACATTGAGAATTATATACGTTTGCGACGTCGCTGTGCCATGCGGTTTTGCACGGTCTCGGTGGAAAATGTTTTTGACTGGCTCTGTGCACTGGGAAACGGGAGCTGGACGCAGCGCGCCGCTGGTGTTTTGTGGCGTTTATGAGGCTTAGTGTTATATACATTGTTAGTATGCAGTCCGTGGCGCAGAGTGTGACCAAATTACGTATGTGATGTCGCTGTGCCAAGCGGTCTTTGTGCGCCCTTGGAGGCAAAAAATGCATTTGCGCGGGTCCGTTCGTGGGAAACGTGCGCCAGTGTCCCACAAGAATGTGTTACAAGAGTGTCGGCAAGAGTGAACTCAGAACTGCCTCACAAATGTCAAGTGATGTCAAGCAAGAGTGTTTACAAGGGTTCCCCACAAGCGTGTCTTACAAGAGTGCAGCACAAAGTGTGTCTTGCAAGAGTGTCCATGAGTATTGAGGTCAACGCATCTGCTTTATCTTGTTGAGATCATCATCATTGTTTTCCTTGATCACCATCACCACCATGGTCGCCATCATCATGGTCGTCATCATCGTCATCATCATCATCATCCTCATCGCTGTGTTTTTGGCCACACGGTCGTCTAGTTCTATTAGTCACCATCAGGCAATTGCAGGCATTGTTGGTACAACATTTGATCACGGGGGGACGTTGACCTACCATGAACATTTCTGAGTTTGGGTTGGTTTTCGGCACGTTTGTGTGTTTAATTTTGAGCCGCGTGACGTAGCCATAAAACTATTTGCAATCCATGATTTGTCAGGCCAGCCTTTGGCAGAGCTGCTTGTTCCTCCTGGAGGCAGCACAGCTTGGCAATCGCACAGGATGACATACCATCCCAACGTAGTTGGTCCAAAACTCTATAGCAACCCCAAACACCAAGATAGAACCGCTTTACAGCAAGATAAGCGGGTGTATGATACCCAGGGACTGGCGTCGATCAATGGGGGGTGGTCGACCCGGTGTCAATGATGTGCCAATCCCATGGAGGGTTTAACACAACAGTACAAATACTACTGATTTTTTTGTTCATATGTCCGATTGCGGGTGGGAACCAATGCGTGAAGTTGGACCTCCAAACTCCAAACCGGGGTTCTCTGGAATATCACCATCGGTCAGGGAACTTATCCCAAGAACGATTTTTTTTCAAATCATTTGGTCGAACTTATTCGCAGGCCAGTGACTCACCGCTCACCCATTTAATGGGTAATCGCCAGGAGTGAAGTTACGCCTGTAGTCTTTCCATTTTCAATTCACTTTCAAGTTACGCCGTCGGTGTCGGTTCATCGACGCCCGTTTCGCCGAAGTCTTTCTACTCTCCAAAGGCAAACACCTCAGGCAAAAATCATCCCAAATAAATTAGACACACATCCTCCCAAATCCAGGATGGACTCTGAAGAGGTATCTCCAACGAGAAGCCGTTTCCTTCACAAGACCGGGATGTTGGGATCGGATCGTCCTCTTTTCTGCGCCCTCATCACGTCCCACGCCATTCACCTCCTGCACTTGCCGTGAGCAAAACAAGCCGCCGCCGCTCACGCCGAGGAGCTCACGTCGCAGCAGCTGCAGCTGGACACCATCGCCGCCAGCGCGGCCATCCATGGCGCCGCGGGCGGTTCCCGCGACGGATGGCGCTGGGCCGGGTGGCTTCTGGAGACGCGGACTTCACTGGGCGAGCGACCGGTGTTGGGTCGGGCGAAGATGGGGGGGTGACGACCGAGAGATTCGACGAAGCGGCGGCACCAAGCAGTTGGACACTGTAGGAGCGATCCAAGGGATCGAACGTGCTCCAAATCCATCACCACCAATCCGCCCCCCCCGAAGGTGCTCCAGTTGTACCTCCTCACCGTAGACTGGACCCGGAACATGGCACCGCCCCGGGTCGTCCCGAACGAAGCTACGACTGGAGCCCTAGGGTCAAGAATCTGGGCCCTTCCTTCTCCGAAAGGCTTGGCTTTCGACGTCCCTGTCCCCTGACGTTGGGGTGGAGAAGGTCTGACGTTTGGGAAGAGGATAAGAGGTCCGAGGATTCGTAGGGTGAGTGGTGTGTGGCCTTCCGGCAGGGGAAGAGTTGAATTTGACCATTGACAATGACCTTTCATACTTTGCATGTTCTCCCGACCATCACCAGAGTGCCAAACTCATGATATCTTTGTGGCTCACGCCCCCCTCCCCCCCGCAGAAAAACAGTCTTCCTTTCTCCCAAAAGAATGTGTCTCGCATGGACATCGAGCACTGCATTCGCCTGGACGTCTTCCTTTTTGCATGCGAAGCCACTCGAAATCGCTGCTCAGGATGGGATGTCGACACGTGCCGTGGCCAGCAACACGGTGACCTTTAACTCGGTTCTCACTGCGAATGAAGCGAACTGGCAGAGAGCTGTGAACTTTTGGAGGAGAAGGGGAAGTGGAAGAGGTTTTTGGAGTGTCCATCCAACTTAATGTGTACAAGGTGCAATGTGACCAATTCCAGTTTGCAGAAAGAACATGAAAGAAGTCCTTCCTAAGGAAGGCATCTTCTCCTTCGGTTTGTGTGCTCTTAAATCAAGTTTTCGGATGCGGTGAAGAATTCTCTATTGGGCGTAGTTTCCACAAGCTTTCTGACAGATTTTCTTCTATGCCCGTAACAGGTGATCATCTAGTGTTCCCAGTTGTCGTCTTCTATTTTCAGGTT
Organism: Durusdinium trenchii; assembly: GCA_963970005.1. NCBI lineage: Eukaryota > Dinophyceae > Suessiales > Symbiodiniaceae > Durusdinium > Durusdinium trenchii. The sequence continues at coordinate 4,715 of CAXAMN010012470.1, forward strand.
TGTCACATCATCACTCAATGCTCAATGAGAACGCATTCAAGATTCAAGATCATTGAGGCAGCGACTTTGGAGAGAAATGGTTTTCGCCCTTGATTGTTTGAGGAGGATGAAGGGAAGCGCAGTTGACGTGGTCTCCTGCAATGCCATGATCAACGCTTGGGGAAAAGCGGGCCGTTGGGCAGCTTCTCTGTCACTGCTGCGTTGGATGGGTCAGTCGAGCCTCAAAGCTGACACCATCTCATGTTCCTCGGTGACCAGTGCCTGCGCGAGCAGCTGGGTGTGGGAGAGGGCCAGCCAACTGGTGCAGAGGAAGGAGTCCAGCTTTTCATACAACGCTCTGCACTCAGCCTGCCAAGGAGCCAGGCAGTGGCGAGTCTCTTTGTGTCTCCTGGTGAGGATGAATCAAAGGAGGGTATCTGCCGACACCGTCACATGCAATGCAGCATTGACGGCATGTCAAGAGGCCATGCACTGGCAAAGATGCCTCAGGCTCTTGTTTTCCGCAGCTGCTGACACAATCACATTCAGTGCTGCTGTCACTGCATGCTGTGAAGCAGCAAACTGGCAGGTTGCGATTCAACTCTTTGATTTGATGAACATGGCTTCCGTTGGAATGAATTCGGTGATTTTTGCCGAGCTTGCTCGTGCCTGTGCATCTGGCTTGCAGTGGGAAGCGATGCTTTCTGCTGTAGCTGAGATGGGGAGTGCAGGTTATGAGCCTGACTCGTTAGTTTTCGCATCAGTAGTCAATGCTTTACAGGAAAGTGAACAATCGATTCGCTTTGTGGAAGCATTGATGGATTTGCAGACTGTTGCGACATCACTTGTTGGCATTCCGCGAGGTCAAAGACAGTTTTTGATGCATTTCCGAAGTTGTTTCAGAGAAGGACGCTCGAATCGCCTGAAAGACGAATCTCAACATTTATGTCAGTCTAACGTCGCTCACTTTCTTGGCACCCCCCCCACTCCCACCGACTCTCCATCTTTCCGCCCAGTCATCGACACCCACTCCCGCCCTGTGAACTCGATCGGGGCGCCGCCCGGTGACCGCGCGCGGTTCCGACGTCCTGCGGCGGGTGGGAGCACCCACCACGCCGGGTCAACAGCACCGACCGTTCGCTGCGACCCCACACGACCTGTTTCAAACTTTCGCACGTTCGTTGCTTCGCGCTGAGTCACGGCGACCGATTCGCCGCGACGGCCCACGAGCGACCGGTGATAAGGGCAGTGAAGAGCCCATGGGAGGACGGTCCCGTGAGCGACACCGCACCGTGGGGAGGGGAGGGGCGCCAGGCGTGTAAGGAAAGCGCACCGTGGGGATGCCCGACTCGGGGACCATCCAGCGAAATACATCGGCAACATACCTGGACTATCATAATAAACAATCGAATTGATCTCTTCAAGTGCGCTGGCAAATGCGTACTTCTCGGTCCGGTGTCTTCGTTCTTTTCTCCTTCGGGATCCAGAGATCCTCTCTTCTCCGGTCCCGACGTGGCCGCTGGGGGTCCGCCACGAACTCACGGAGCGTTTGGGGTAGGATTTTGGAACCTCCCACATCTGAGAATGTCCCAAGGAACGGGTGTTTTCTTTTTTTTTTTTTCCCTGATATGTATACTGAGTCACCGATCGGCCTCCAGTTAATCCCGTGGGGCAGCCTAAGACCCTGCCACCCTGCCATTCTTCTTTCCTCTTCGACTCGAAGTGGTCACGAGGAGAGGAGTCGTCGTGTGGCATTCGCGACGTTTGCGCCCAACGCAGCTGCGACGACTGCAGCAAGTCCCACAGCGAGAGACGTCTCGATGCGTCGGCTGGGCGGATGCGAGCCGATACCGTCTTAGCCTGTTTTCGGCCGATGGTGTTCCAAAAGGGTACAGTCAGTGTTCGAGCGGGCCAACGGCCAACGGTACTTGGCCCTTGGTGTTTTTACCACCGCCACTGACCATGTCTTCTGCGCTTCTGCCGGCTTTCTTCAAAAGGATGTTGGCGAGCTTCGCCGAACCGCGTGGCCATGAAGCGTTCTCTCTTCCGCCTGGACTCCGAGCTCATGGCTGTCAACTGGACGGTCCATGGCTGTCAACTTTGGACATCTTAGATCGTTTGACTTGGGCGATTACTCCTTGCCCTAAGAACCCGGGCCTGAAGCAACAGATAGGATTTGGTGAGGGCCCGGACCCCTGCGAAGAGGTCGGGTCCGACCCCTGCCATGGAGAGCTTGCAAGGATTCTTAGGGTGGGTTCCAAGTTCTGAGCTTGAGGGATCTCAGGGCAGGCACGAGCGACCCTGATGACTGCCGCCCTCCCACTGTCCCGAATCACGCGGGCCCGCGTCATTGCGGCTGACCGCAGCCTGCGTGACCCTGATGCTGCAGTGTGACTAGCCAATAGTTCTTCATTTGATTTCTCTTCTACTGGCAGCCAGATGCGTTTGGAGGTCCCTAATGGCCCTAATTCAAACCCATCCAGAGATTTGACACCGTCCAGACGCACGGCAGTAGTGGAGCCTCGGATCCTTTCCTCGCCTCGGAGGACTCGGATCCGAGCTGCATCACCTCGCAGACAGACGATGCACGACGCAGCTCGCAGACATCCTCGCGAGAGTGTGGCGATGTGTGGCGGGATGCAGACTAGGAAGGTTACCCTCTGACTTAACAAGAGATGCTGTAGTGGGAGCCGTGGGAGTATGGTGCACAGTCTGGGTTGCCCTTCAGCTTCAGACTGCTGAGCAACGCATTGTGTGGCTGGAAAGGGATGCGGCGCGAAACTGGCTAACATCGTGTGGCTAACATATATTTGACAGCTGATATGTATATAAACTATATTTCTGTATATCGTTGGCAAAAGTCTGTCAACATTTGGACGTTTCAAAAAGTAACATATAGTCTGTGCCCCGACGAAACTGCACCACTTCATTTACAATTTCTGTTTTTTTTTCCAGAACGTGGTGAGCCACATGCACCTCACGTCACGTCTGCCCCTCGCATGTTGCGGCGCCAATCCCAGCGCAAACCAATGGCCCAAACGTCGCAACCGGCAGTGTTCAGCGCGCAGCTTGAAGGGCGTGAACCGATGCTGTTATGTATTTTTCATGTCTTTTCACGAAACAACCTTCAAAGGCACGAACAGAGTGGCACAGGTCGAGTCTGGTCGAACTCTGGTCGACTATATGAGGCGATGTGTTGTATCGCCTCTTGCGACCTCAACATCACTTCTTCGACGGTTTAGACTTTTGAGACGAGGCAAGAACGTCCAGACTCCATCCCACCTCTCCCTCCCCTCCCTCTATCTACACGAGCCGTCCCACGAGCTCACGAACTCACGAGCGGACGGGTCGTTTTCTCGCGGCCAACGGTCCGACCGCGACCCGCCGGCTCGCAGAGCGACGGCGCGGAGGTGAAGACGTGCCCCACTCACTGGACGGCTGGACCTTGAGAGTCCAAGTAGGTCGCCGGTGAATTTTTCTTTTCACGTGTCTTTTTCTCTGGATTTGGGGATTTTTCATGTTTTGTGTGGGATTGTCTTCGGCACTGACCCAAAAGGCCTCAAGCCTCAACCCTCAACCAAACCTTGTCGAGACCAGAAACGCGTCTTCCGTGAGAACGAGTGGAAGTTGATGTGCTGCCCCCAAACCATTTGCCACGTGCGTTCTGTGCAAAATACCGTATACCCTTCTTATCAAAATGCAGTCAAACAGAACAGGCGCGCTGGGGAATGTTGGGAGAGTCTATTTTTTGTGGAACACATGTTGCAAAAATGCATGTTCCACAAATGCACTTTGCAGATCTTTGCAATGAGTTCTTTTTTCATCACCCTCATACCCTAGGATTTTAGATTAACTTTAACACACATTTTTCTAAGTATTGCGGCAAGCACGCCACGGTGTTAGGTTTCCATTCGGCTACCTGGCCCAGCCCACAACAATTTTGGGAGAACATCGGCGCCTTAACTTGGAAGAAGGCGGTGCAGACATATTGATCGACTTTCTTGACGCATGTTGCTTGACACATGTGACGCGCGCAAAAAACAATGGTCTGCAAGTTCAGGCAGCAGGTCTGGCATGCCTGCCAGCGACACAGAATGCGACATTGAGAACGGAGGGGGCTCTGGTCTGGAATGTGGTTTGGCATCCTTTCTGGCATGTGTTGTGACTTTTGCCCTGTTGTCATGTCTGACATGTGCTTCACATCTCGTGTGGCATGTACTTCTGACATGTGTTCCTGACATCAAATGTGGCATGCGTTCTGGTGTATTGCGATTTGTATTCTTCTGCCATCAACCCTTCCATGTGTTCCGGTTTGTTCTGACATAGGCCTCCGCATTGGTGTTGATACGTGGTGCAAGATGTGTTCGATCACCCGCATGTATTCCGAGAAGTGTCCTGGCATGGGTTTGGGCATATATTCCTGCATTTGTTTTGGTTTTTGTTTCTTTGGCATGTGTTTTGACATTTGCTGTGGCCTTTGTCTGGGAAGTGTACCGGCGTTTTAGGTTTTGACATGTGTCCTGACGTCAGTTTTGGCAGTGTTTTGTGTTTGGGCATTTGTTTTGGCTTGTGTGCGGCTATGTAGTCTGGAGACCTGCTGGGGCCTTTTATTTGGCGGCCATCTCTCTGTTTCATTATTTTTTCGCGTGTCTTCTTGCAGCATACCCCAGCATTTTCAGTCGCATTTTTTTTGATTTTCCCCACCTGTCAGGTGAGGGTTGTTAGATTCTGATCCCGCGTCCTCCTCCTCCTCCTCCGCCTCCTCCTCCCTCAACAGCAGCCTCCAGATCACAGTGGGCACTCCTGGACCTCAACAGCAAGCGCCAGATCGCAGTGGGCACTCCCAGATCTCAACAGCAAGCGTCAGATAGCAGGCTCCAAATTGCAGTGGGCACCCCCGGACCTCAACAGAAAACTTCAGATTGCAGTGGGCAATACTGGACCCCAACAGGAAACTCATGATCACAGTTGGCACAGCCGGGCCCCAACAGCAAACGATTGCAAATTTTTCCGGGCTTTGGTGCAAGCATGCGCCCAGCCTATAGCATGGCGCTCGCCAGCCTAGTTTTTTGCAGGCAGCTGAGCACAACACTTAACTTTCGGCTTCGCTGTTCTTTTCCACCGTCTCCCTCAGCGTCCGTGGCCGACATGGCGCTCGGATGCAGCAGAGGCTTCCTTTGGTTGTCTATTTCGTGAGCTTGTACAGCAGGCACAGACCTTACCACCTTTCTGGTTGCCAACTTGAATGGCTTTGATTTTTTCAACGGGTTTGTCAAAGATTTTGGCTAGCAGGCATGCGTTCCCATTCTTGGCGACCCTTGATTTTGCGCTGACATATCATAGTGCGAAAAACGTCTTGATCTCGGACAACAGGTCAGGAAGATGTCCCGTTTTCATTGAATCGTGGGTTTGTCATGGTTTGTCGACTATGCAGCGCGATTTGGGGTTTGGCATTTGGGGGTGTGGATTTTTTGGCAAACTCTTGCACGGTCCGTCCGGCTCATTAGGTGGTTGTGTTGGGGTGGGCAAGATAAGAGAGGCAAAAGTTCCTGCACAGTTACGCACGGGGTTGGCATGTGTCAGCAAACCACACAGCAGCACTGGTTCTTGAATGGAATTTGATTTGCATGCCCTTTGCAATGGCCTGTGAAGGTGTGCGCGGTTGTTTTTTCGTTGCGCTTGGTGTGATTGCATTTTTTGAAGGTTTGTGGCCACATGGAGGAAGCTTCAGAAGACGAAGCGTGGGTGGAGGTGCATGTGGCAGTTTCACGTGTGTTTCAGTGGGCTGCGGTGTGTAGCAGGCAGAGCTGCAGCGGCAATTGGCCGCGGAGGATGGCCAACAGGCTCCTTCAGCGTCTCACTTTCTGAGTTGTCGCCACCTCACCAGTTACATTGCAGGAAGATGAAGACGAGGCCTTGGCAAAGTGATCTATTTGATATTCTTCCTGCTTCGCTACATTGGTGTTCAGTTTTTGTGCAACGAAGCGTTGGGCGGAGGCCGATGACGCGGACGACCACCGAGCGGAGGCGGATGCCGCAGGTCGGTGCGAGAGTGGTTGACTTTTCACGGCATTTTGGCTTAGAAAGCAAAACCACTAGGAATGAATTGCTATCCTTATTAAAACACATTTTTGGTTTGTTTTCGGACTCTTGGCTAGTCGTTTTTAATCGTGTTTGTGCATTTTCATTTTTTTTGTCTTCGGGTTCCTGGCTAACAACAATTTGACACACCATGATGTTGTTGCTACACCATGTTCCGGGAGCGTGCGCTGGAACAACCCCTCATTCAAAGACCTCAACGCCACGCACTGCAGGCGGAGAATCATCCGCCATGGCCCAGTTTCGCCAGTACGTGCCCTACATCGCCATCCGGGTTGTTTTTTCACATGTTCTTCGTGGAAATCCACCTAACTCATGGAAATTCCTGAGTACTCTGCTGTCCGACCCTCCTTTTGAATGATCCGCTGTTCTGGCGTCGGCTGTTTTACTCCAACCACTCAGGCTAATGGAACAAATGGAAATGCAGGGCAGCCCAGCAACGAGATGCAGTCCGGATGGATCCCATGCCGGGGGATGGGAAGTCGCTCCGTGGCTGAGGTGGGGCAAGACTGCCGTGTGAGACTCAGAACGGGAGTAAGATACATGGCGGGAATAGTGTGAGAAGGACCCCCCACCCCCCACAACAACAACAACACGTTGAACCGTTGTTTTCCCTCAGAGTTTCCTGTTGTTTAGACATCCTCCTGAAGGCTGACCACATCGAGGAGGCTTTGCTGGAAACGACGGCGGCCGCTTCCAACGCCGAACGCGAACTTCAGGACCTGACACCGATGGTGTGTTCACCTCGTTGAAACACTCGTTGTTTCTGGACCACGTTTGGAGTGCCAATACATCCCTGAAGAGTGGATGTATCAAGGATAACACTGGTGGGAACAGGCTCAAATGATGGAGGCAATGTAAATGAGGCAATGCCACATACTGTCATTCGTGGTGACGGAGCTGGCTTCTCATCAGGAAAGACCGCCGCCGCCTGAGCTGCCACAGGCGCGAAGCCCGACACGGGTGCCAAACTCCAGTATTCTCCAGTTTCGAAATGCCCAGACACGCCGTTGCTCTTAGTTTGGAGGCCACCACTTTTACGTCCGAGGCCATCACTCTTAGGTTGGAGGCCATCACTCTTAGGTTGGAGACCGTCGCTCTTAGCTTGGAGGCCATCGCTCTCAGGTTGGAGGCCATCACTTTGAGGTCCGAGGCCATCACTCTTA
>CAXAMN010012470.1:20651-78283 GCA_963970005.1 Durusdinium trenchii
TGGAGGTTTTACATGAAAGCTCCATGGAACTAACATGAACTACACTCCATATGAGGAACTCCATACGAGGTTTACATGAACTACATTCAATCCATGGAACCTCCATATGGAGGTCTTTTTCATATGGAACCCTTTTCATATGGAGGTTTTAATCATCAAGAGTCTACACTCCCTGGAACGTTCCATGGAAGTGGATGGCATGGCTCCATTTCCATGTGAGTTCCATACGCGGTTTGAAGATGCCGGGCCGGCGGGTGGTGCAGGGATGCCGGGCTGTGTCCTTCCGCCACATTGTTAGTGGCAGAGGCACGGCCTGTGACTGCGGCCACGGAGGGTGTGGGGGGAGGATGGTCAGGGAAGATGGCGGCCAAAACAACAGGATGAAGAGGCAGAAGATGGTTCTGGGTTCTGGATGGAAAACGGTTCTTGTTTGTCTCTGACACCAAGACACGTCTTCCTTGGCCATGAATCCAGATGCTCGCCACAATGGATGACCGATTCGCAGCTAATTACAGCGGGCACAATAAGCCAGACCCACCATTTGTCTCCATTTGTTGTGTGGCTCCTAAAGTCAGACTCCATCTTGGGGCCGGTTGAAGCTTCTCCGCCACATTTCATCACATTCCTCATTTTCTGAAAAGGTCACGGTCTCCAGGTCTTGCAGTCTTGCATCCCTTGAAGTCTTGTGGAGTGTTTGGAGCACGTCTGGATCAAGAAAGGTTCCTGATTTGATTGCCTTTTTTGTGGGGTCACCCGCAGCCAGGAAACTTGAGTGCAGCGCAGCACGCGTCACCAAGGGGTGGCCGTGGCAGGGTTTGAGGGGTTCGGGACGTCTGACGCGTGACCACCTGAGATGGCTCATGAAGACAATATGAAGACACGCGGCATCATAACAGCTCTTGTTGCTTGCGGGCTAAAAACACAGCTGCACTGATCAATGCCAATCCCCACGTGTTTCAGACCGTTTCACCGGCACTGGGACCGACAGTCCCTTGTGGTGGCAGCATGTCACTTTGGGCCCGCTGCTTCTGCTCCGCCGGCTTTTGCCTCGGCCAGTGGCTGATTTGTCCAAAACACCGTTTGGCAGGGGGTCTGTGGGCCCGAGGGCAACATGCTCGGCATGCCGAGGGGAGGGAGACAACTAAATCGATTAAACATCTTCAGGACAGTCTTTGGTGCCAAGTTAATTACAGCTATGCATCCGGTAACTAGGGATATTTCAGCGCCCTTCGGTGTTTTAATAGCTAATTAAGCAGCTAAAGCTATGCCAGGGTTCATCCCCGCTGTGAATACCTCAAGCAAACATCTCTCCTTTCGAGTCGCATCGAGTCGCAGTCGAATCTCCCCTTGTTTTGCGAAACGTTGGTTTCATTTTTGTGCGACCTTGATACCTAAGTAATTATAGCAACTGTGCAGAACTGCAGTAAGGTATGCGCCTGGAACCCAGGCTTTCAGTAAGGTGGCCCCTCCATATCGAGCCGCGTCTCCACCATCTCCAGCCGCGTCTTGAGGATCCACCGTCATCAGCGCCGTCGGTCGCGACCGCGGAGGAGGCAGCAGCGTTCCTTGCGGAGCTGGCTCAGCAGGCGGACCGACTGGGTGCGAGGGCTGTCGGCTCCGACTGGGTCGGCTGGCGGAAGACCTTTGGTGGCCGTCTCTGCGGGCCATGGATGGAACATACGGCAGATCATGTAGCCTCTTCATCAATCCCACCCAGCTGGATTGAAGAACCTCGTCATATGGTGTGAAGTATATATATATATATACCCTGGGAGTCAAAGACTATAAAAAGAATGGTCTTGAAAGGGGACCTGAAAGGGAACTTCCTTTACTTCAGCCGGTCAAAAGATAGTCTTTGGACTTCTAGCCAACGATGGACACCAGGACGTGACTGGGCCTGCTCGGGCAGTCAGACCCGGGATGCCTGCCTCGTTGACTCTGCGGAAATGGTTAGAAGTAGAACGTAGCTTTAAAGGATCCCTTTGCCCAAGACACCCACAACTCAAATGTTCAAAAGGTCAACCCCCATATCGGACTTATCCTCAAAAGAGCTTAGCTATATGCTGAACAGAATTCCAGTTCGACTTCGCTTCTTCCTAGGCCCGTGCAGCTGCGCTGGCGCAGCTCGAGCAGCGATCGATCCAAGAAGGCGCTCCATCGTGACCAAAATGCTCCGAAGAGGTCGCGGATGGGCGGAGAACGAGGTAATTTTGTGAGGAGTCTTGACCCCAGTTGTTTCCCAACATTTGAAGTGTTTTTCTCATGGACACATGCAGGACATGGAAAACATGGACACCTTCCTGACTTGGCATGTCCAGCAGAACTTGATTTTGGGGACCGTTGGGGGGGCAACTAGGTTTGCTTCGGCTTGGGCGGACTGGACACCAGAAATACCTCCTCGCAAATCCCTCGTCATAACAACTGACCCCTTGCCCTTGACCCATGATCCATCTACCAACTACTCCTGGCTCACCGCCAAAGCCCTCGCAGAACCCGAGCCATGAGAGCCAGATCCTGCCCTTTGAATCCCCAACCATCGAGTTGCTGAGTGGTTGCTTCCTCAACTTCCTCCACGACGGGCTACGCGGCCACCCTGGTCGCCCACGCTTCGGACCTCCCAGGCGAGCCGTCCTCGGTCGACCTGAACGGAGGTCCTGCGGAGGCCGGGGAGGCCGGAGGGTGGGGCAGAGAGCTGCCCAGCGCCGGCAGGTGGGTGGGAGTTATTTTTTGCGATGACATCCTCACTGATGAGGTGAGGAGCATTGTTGAAACATGGTTTAACACAGGTGACACAGGTGATCCAAGTTCAGGAAATGTCCTGAACACTTTCGGTGGTGCCAAACATAGTCGAACTGGACTTCGGGATTTGGTTTCTAGGGGTGGACTTGCAAGGATGTTGGATCAATTTCAGCCATTTTTTTTGGCAAAGCCCTTTGTGAAGCACCACCTGGGGCTTGTAAGGGTGCATTTTCATGGGTTTTTAGTCTATTTCCCTTCCTCCAGGGGGTCATTGCCTGGGAGGTCTCCCTATTTCAATCCACCCGTAGACATTCCATTTATACTTCCGATACCGGAAAGTACACCGACGACCTCTCCGACGATCGGTGCTTCCTGAAGGCCCCCCCCAAAAAGGAGTTCATGATCTGGCTTGATCCAACACCGTGGCATGTGTGGAAACACACCCCAAACTCCAGGAACTTTGTCATTGGAACCAACAAACCCTTGGACATCAGAGCAGAACGACCATTTCGGTTGATGGGGCCCAGGGCTATCTTCGAACAACGAGACCAGGACTTGTTTCCATCTGGATTTTAACAGTCGGCAGTTAAACGTTCACATGGGACTGGCATGTTCACCGAGTCTTCATCACTCCTGAAACAACCACCAGAATGTAAAGTATTTACGTCCACCCATGTCCACCCCATGTTCTAAGGTACCTGAGAAAACACATCAGCTTAATGGAATGGCTTATGGGTTCTTCAACTGAATGCAGGAAGCCCAGTCGAGACGATTGCCGAGCCCAGTCGAGACGACTCCGTCAGGTGAGGGGAGCACACCTCGGAGCAGGAGGGTTCAAGGACGATGGGAGAGCCACATGCTCCACTACCAACTCTTCAACCTGGTGAGTGGGGTGTATTCTAATTATATGACTCTCACGACTGTAATACAACTTTAGTCTTTAGTATATTGTTTTTTTTAATAAATGGTGTTCTAACACAATTACCGTTCTCAATTGATCTGTGTTTCTCTTCCAACTGCCCGCGCTTTACGCCCTTCAAGCCCAATTTTGTGACTCATCCTTTCCAGCTGTTTCGATCGGACGCATGGATGCGCAGACGGAAGCTCCACACGCACCCGGTCTATTAGGTTGGAGGCCATCGCGAGTAGGTCCACAAAGCCAGCACTTAGGACCGTGCACACTAGCATTCCACGGGACTGGAAGAATTAGGACCTACATGGATGAGTCATGTCCTTGAGGTAAAGGTGTATGATGGTGTATGTATACATATCGTATCATCATATTCCAGTCGCATGGAGTGTCTGGGGATATCGGGTGAATCATCACGGGTCTTCCAAGATTTTGTGACCCATCCCCACATGAGCGCCGGGATGCAAGCCTGTACTTGTCATGCAAGCTGGTCTCCTGCACAACCACTTGCAGAACAATGTGCAGCACTTGTTCCGCAGCAAGTCGTAAGGCCGACACCGTTGAGGAGAATGCTGAAGGCCGGGGCCATGTTTTAGGGCGCCTTAGCAATACAATCAGTTACACTCATGTTTGATACATTTTGACCCAGATGCAGGGCATATGACACTTTTTCCGGTGCAGTGGAGAAGCTTTGATGACTTGGTTTCATTGCACGCCCAACCTCCAGATCCACCGGAGAGCCACACTCGTTGTGACCCCAATAGGACTGGAAGACCGGTCCCATGGTTTCACGACCTCAGGTCGTAGGTAGCTTCACTCTGGAGGACTAGGTAGTGTGGGCCAACCGATCGATTGATTGATTGCACTTAACGATCGTGAGGTACACCGAGAATCCGATCCGAACAGCTTGATGAAGGTGATGAAGCTTCATTTGATGCCGTGGGCTCAGAATCAACTTCTGAAGGGAGCTTTTAAATCTTTTAAGATCATCATTTTGGGGACCTCAAAGAGCTTGTCTTCTGCTATCTGATGGTTGCAGCCTGCTGCTGGCTCATTCTTTTTTGCAGGCAGTGCACCTAATTAATCCTTCTCCCTATTCTTTCGGTTTGGAAGTTGGACACCCAAGCTGAGGGTGGGTTGTTTCTGCCCTACAGGGATCCAGAATCTGGGCCTGAACCTCCAATGGAAAGGGCTTGGTTCGGGTCCTTTTCCGTGGGTCTGATTCTATTTGGGATATAGTATACGCACATTTTGCAGTAGAAACTGTCTGCCTGGCTGACCCGAAGATGGCGGAACTTCCTCCGCCCCCGCGGCCGACTTCGGGGGGCCGCTCGATCCGTTCGGCGCGTTCGGCGGTGCGGCGCGTGCGGCGGTGCGGCGCGGCGTTCTCAGGCCATTGAGCGTCGGATCGAGGCGGAGCGGCTGGCCTGTGGGGCTCCTCGGGTGGATGGACCTCTCCGGGCGACCCTGGCTGGCGACGAGTCTGGTGACTCCCTGATCGGTCCAACAGTCAACCTGTCGGTCTACCGGGAGACGAGCCATTTCTGGAGTTCCATGGCGTGGGCCAGTCTGTTTTGAACAGCACCAGCCAGTGAATGGACGTTGGCAACCTCCTTCATTGAGCGATATGGAACTGCTGGTGTATATCCATGATATTGTGTAAGATGATTCCCTGGTGTTTTCAGGAACGGATGTTTTAAATAGAATCTTGTATATATATAGCAATCATATATGATGTGACCCCTCCATTAGGACCCACAAGGAGAGGACAAGATCAAGAAGTGGTTGCCATGGATGGGGGGGCGGCATTGCTCGATTGGAAGGGAAAGCGTCCGAAAAGGAGATTGGACCATGGCTTGGGACAGGGCACTTGCATCCGGTAACCCACATTCAACCCATCTGCAACTGGAACGACTGGAAAACGAACCGAGCGGACGTTTGGTATTCGGCGTGGTTGTTGTATTGCACCAGGATTACGTTTCGGTTCCGCAGGTGTGTTGCGCCATCTGTAGGAGCCGGAGCTGAAAATGTAGGTATTTGGGCTGTTCAGTCTACATCGCCTTCCTGGCTTGTTTGCGGCCATCTGCCCCACATCGGAAAAGGATCTACAGCATGTACCACGGTACAATCACACCTGCACCTTCAAAGGGGTGGTCAATGGAGATCCACAGGTAGCGTGGGGTAGTCCATTGGAGACCCCTTGGAAGGTTTTGGGTCCGCAACATGAAACTGATGGGGGTGGAGCCGCCGAACGATGTACTGCAATCTTTCACTCCCACCAGCACCCTCCAACAGGCTGTTTGAAGACCCTAACAGGTGGTTTCTGGGCACCTGTTGTCACCAGGAAACACCTGTTGGAGTGTCCAGGTACTTGCTCTATACATGCGAAAATGCTTGGACACGTGGAACAATTTAAATTCACGATGGTGTTGCTGATCTCGCTCATAACCTTTTGGAGTTTCTCCAAGCATAGAGAGTCCAGCTTGGGAGCTGTGAAACAAAAGGCTCTCCTTCACTCTCGCTAAACGCAGTGTTTGGGTGGAGTAATGGCTCAGCCGATGAGGCCTGCAGCTGCTGGAACGACAGCATCAGGTGGGGCCTGCGTGAGGAGTAGGAAGAAAGGCTGTATAAGACACAATTCTTGGCTGCAGCGTGGGAGGAGGTTTGTCCAAAACTGGTCTCAAGTTAATCAGTGATGTCCGTCCGCGCATTCAGCCAAGTCACCTTGCATCGCTTGATGATTAATCATGCTCGGGTCATGGGTCATGATCTTGTGGGAAGGACATCCTGACACATGGCTCTGGGTCGTGGCACCAGGAATTCCTTGCTTGACCTACCTGGCTTATGTCGGACACACTCAAAAATGGTGGACTGGTCGGGCATGTTTCACCGGGCTCCAGGTAATCATCACGGACCGGGCCCTCCATCTCCAGGTTTCTCACTCTGCTTTTGTTCGAGCGAGGAACTGATGGAGCAGATGCAGCGAGAGGAAGAGGAACGCCGCAAGGAGGAGGCTCCACGACGGCCCCTTCTGGCCCGCCCAGCATATCAAAGCTCCTGCTTGGACCCGAACCAACTGCTGTACAGGCTATATACATGTTGGTTCGGTCCAAGGCCCTAGTTGCGAGGGTCAAAAGCCTAGCGAACCGAGGGTCCACATATATCAGTGACGTTTCGTGACAAGATCATCAGTTCCGGAACCCTGCACCAGAGGGTGTAGCCTTAGGCGCGCCAAGACGGGGGGGGGGTCCGGATTTTACTATGACTTTTCTATGGGTTTGGCTTTCGGGTGCCAAGCAATGGGCCAGACTTCCTTGGTTGAAGCCGCTAGGGTGCGCGTCCATTGCCTGCCAGCTTGGAGCCTTGAACTCACCAGGCATGTCTGAAGGAACAGCTGTGGATGCACACAGAGGAGCGATGCCGCCGACGCCGTGCCTTTCGTGTTTCCGCTGTCCATCATCTTGGCCGTCTGGGGCCCCCCGATGCCCCAGGAAGACCATGGAAGACCTGCCCAACCTTTAGCCTCTGATCACCTGCCCCAAGCTTTTTTGGGGGGGCCGATTGGAGACATCTCACTCAGAGATGGAACAGGTGGAAGGAGTTTATTCTTTACACCTGTCAACTTCCGATCGATTCCCCTCCTCGACTCCGTCCCCGACTCGGGGACCACCATCTCCTCGACTCCGGGATCGCCAGTGACAGGAGTTGATGTGTCGAGAGCCCGGAGCTTGGATGTGGGCGTGAAAGATGACCAGCCTCCAAAACATCTTCCGAGCAAAGGCGATGGAAGATACTTGATCCTTTGCCAAGTGGGTGCCAAAGAATCCAAGAGATATGGCTTTTGGCTGTTGTTTAACATGTTTTCATCTTTAACCACTACCTTCAAAGGGTGTTGCGCACTCCTGAGGTTCTATTCCGAAGAGCGCCAGGCACAGAGACGAGAATCAAGAAGGATGAGAATGGAGGACAAGCTAAGCCGCGCTGCTGCCCAGACTTGTCAAGAAATCCGAAAACCTATTGCAGTCCACGATGTCGCTGGAAATGAGTGTTTCCAAAGACTTGAACCGTAGACCCAGAAACCCTGGTTCCTTATAACAATATTTATGGGATCCACGGGCTATGGCACGGGCACAATTATGGAAGATGAAGTGGAAGATGACAAACATTGCATTCCAGATGGAGCGGATCAGTTGGAGAAATCTTGATTTCATCCCCGATGCCAGTCGACTTGGATGTTGGGATTGGTTTTCATGCAGGGCAGAGGTGCCCCCCCATGCAAGGAGCTAGCCAAACGGATCACGGTCCTGAACACCTCATTGAGTTGTGTTTTGTGCACGATCAACTCCAGTGAGATGAGGTCCAACTGACCTGGAGGGTGGCCTTTCCACGCGGAGCGATACGAGATTTTCGATGGGATTCCGTCCAGACTCATTTTGCCCAAGGTCACGTTCAAGAGGAAGAGCAGCGAATGAAGGAAGATGCTGGTGCTCCCAGGTCGCTCTTGGCCTTGAGCTCCAAACTATAGTTACCTTCAATTGGTATATAGTAACGGGGTATACCCCAAATATATAGCATTACAATACCCTTACATACAGCCTCTTTGGTTCACAAGGGGTTTGCTATAACCCCCCTTAAGGTGAAACCCTTAGCAGAAGATCTAAGGACAGAAGCACACTCTTCAAAGGCTTTCTGGATGGCCAATTCGGCGACCAACCCATTCTGCACGACATCCACCCTGGTAGTCTGCCGCAAAAGTTTGTGATTTTTCCCTATACCGGAGGATCATGGTGAATCCTTTTTGGGAACACATCAACTAATACCTGGACCCGACTTCAAGTACCTCAGAAAATGGGATGTTTGATCCCATATAAACAGGTACGAGGACAGATGCGACCGGAACGCATTTTCTGAGGAGCCCGAACGGGGGGCGACTCTAACCGGTGCACACTTGGCACCGGTTCCTCCAACCACTCTGCGGGGCCCCAGCGCCATGGGACTGCCATACAACTGCCGCCCCATTGACCCCCAAAACCACCCCTGGCCGTTTCTCGGCATCTATGGCAGTCCCATGGGTCGTGTTTGGGCTTCTTTCTCAGGCCGAGCGTGCACGCGAAGCAGTCGAGCGTGGGCGACTGGAGCGAGAAGATCAATGGTCGACAGCCGTGCGGAGGAGTACGTCGTGTCCGTCGATGTCCAGCCGACACGGCCTGAACAAGCGTGAATCTTCTGGGGAAGCAGGGGTGGGTTCAGGTGCTCGATGCCTGAGAAGTGTCCGAGAAAACCAGGATATGTGAGTATATGTGAGTGAGTCATAGTGAGTCCATGTTGAAGGGCGCATGTGCCCACGTTCTGGTTTTGTGGGAAGGGCAATGAGGGCTGTGAGGGCAACTACATATACTGTAGCACTCGTCAAAGGTTTGAAGCACGCTGAACTCAACAGTTTGGTGAACTGTGCCTCCAAAGACTTCATGTCGACCTGCACTGCACGACCCAAAGTGGCCTCTAAGGTCTCAACCCAGAACCACCGGACCTCCTTCGCATTCCTTTTGGCTTTGCAGCTGTACATTCCGACCAGTCGGGCTACACCAGAGCATGGGCAGGTGATTGGCACTGTTTCGTCCGAAGCGGCCCCTTCTTTTCTGCCAGTGTTGGGGGGGGGCAGGTCGGCCAACAAATACGCGACTCACGAGTCATCACAAGTCCCAAGGGTCGACTGTACTTGAAAAACAGTCCTCGCGGTGTTTCAGCCACCGACCCCATCCGACCCGTACTCTTTGGCGTCGCCGGCCATCACATGCCATGGCGCTTGGGCCAACGTTGCTGTTTCACGCAGAAGAGGTTTTTGGCTGCGAGTTTCTGTCCGCTCTTGGAGCATCTTGGAGGTCGTGCCATGATTTGTTCGCAAGCAAACACGGTGACAGAACAAAACAAATCCTAGACGATCCATGGTGGCGCATGAATCACCTACATGATGGATCCTTTGGGCATGAATGCATCAGATTCAAACTTCAGATCCAACAATTCCCGTTCCACAACAAGACCAAAACGTTTTTTTTTTTAAACAATCATCATCGAAAAAAAAAATACACGAATTACCAGAGAGACCAGACATGTCGGTGATCATTTCTGAAACCAGACACGCGTGGCATTGTTTGTGCTGTAGAACAAGTGATGTTGTTTTCGGCAGTTGCATCTCCTGGTGAGCACTTGACATAAGGCAAGATATCATCCGCATGCGCCACAGCATCGACGAGCGGAGACGGAGTTATAAGGAGGGCCGCAGCTTGGATTGAACAATCTTAGGACCTTGAGAATCCAGGAAATAAATGGAAAGGGTTTTGACGGTCCAGACCCTGCTATGGAGTTCTTTTTTGGACGGTTGGACCTAATATATCTAGATCGAATTAGATCCAATTTGGTGACCCGCTGGCGGAACCTGGTAGAAACTTTTTGTTTGTTGTTCTTCACATTTCCCGTTTGGAGGGTTTGTACATGTTCCTGATTTGAGGAAAACAACTACCGCAGCCTTCGGGGTGGGCGTTGACAAGTCACTGGCACTTGTATGTGGCCCTCTCACTGGGGACCTCCATTCTTGATCATGCTTGCTATGGCAGCTCTGGCTTGGACATGTTTGGGCCCAAAACCACGAGTGTGTATTTTCGCAGACCATGAGAGCGACGGGAGCTCGGACTAGCGACTAGACTAGACCCTGGCCATCCTGGAAGAACTCCGACCACCCCTTGGCTTTTGGAACACCAAACCTCGACACGCCAAGCGCTGCGCCGCGCATCAAGGCCAGCGCTTCATGCGCGGCGGCAACTTCTCCTCTTCAGAAAGACCGTGGGCCGTTCGCAGATTTGGTGAGGAGAGGGAGAGAGACTTGGAAAAGTCGGAGAGTTCTCAGGTCACTCGGAGAGTTTTCAGGTCACTCGGAGAGTTCTCAGGTCACTCTTTCCCCAACACAGTGATCATGTAATTATGGAAGAGTTCGTTACATGGGTCAATGTATGGGCAGTTGTGTGGTATTGGCACTCCTGTAGTCTTTTGTTTGTGCCCATAGTTCATAGTCTGCCATGAATGGATGGCAAGAGTTGGGGTACGCTGGATCTGTTGCGCACGTCGTGCGGAGAGAGTGATCAGGTTGAACGGATGTGGTGTGAAGACGAACGCCCAAGGCACACTGTGGCACTAGACATGCACGGAAACAACCACTCTGCAGAGTGCACCATGCCCCGTAATGGTTGTATGTGGTTCTACATACACAACCCCAAACCATCCATGGGACAGGTCGGTGGCACGAATGATGTGTTTGAAAGAAGGTTGATAGAAGGGTGAAGAAAGGTGAGTTCAGGACTACAGGACGACTACTGATTGCTTGATCAAGCCCCAAAGAGGTGTATTCTTTCTTTTGATGGGGAGACCCCCCCTCACCAATGGGTTTTTGATGGCTTTGGTTTATTATATGTCCGTTCTCGGACGTCTCCCTATTAACACACATTGCGAATTTTGTTCAGGCTAACCATGTCGGCTTTAGCCATGGTTGGACCCAACTGCTACTAGATTCACCAGAGAATCCGGAGGCAAAGTGGCTCCTCCAACTTTGTTTCACATATTACTTTTGTTTTGGTTAGTATACCGGTACCCTTTGTCAGAAATGTGGCGTGCTCGCTCTCTTTCTCTCTCTCTTTTTTTCTGTCTTTCGTTCTTTTCTTTCGTTCTATTGAGAATCGCCCTTTGAAGTCAAGGACCCATTCGATTTCCCCCAAGTTTGAGGCCACCATCCACCCCGCTTCCTTCCGGACCCCGCTGGACCCTTCTGGCCCGTGAGTTTGTGGAGTCCCTGAAGGCCAAAGTAATTGGAGTTTACTGGGTTCTTCCTGGTGTTCAGTCTAAGGAATGAAGACGGAGGAGAGGAAGATCAAGCAACTTGAAGATCGCCTGGAATATTTGCTCCAACGCTTCCGACGGCACTGCCGATAGAGATCACAACACGTCGGTCAAGAGAGTTGTTCCGAGCTCAGAAGCACTTTGCAGAGCACTTTTGCTTGACTGCACGTTGCTTGTCTGTGGGTCCAAAGGAACCTTGCTGGACAACATTTTAAGGCTCCTGATCGTTTGTTGTGGATATGAACCAGCTATGCCCCTGCGTCCTACCTACACTGCACTTGCGGGCGCTGGTGCCACCAATATACATCGATGATTATTCTGCAGGGCATGTATGTATACAGGGTCAGTGAGCGAAGAACGAATCTATGCATGAAAACATCTCTTCAATTGTGATTCACTCTTTAGTTGCCAAGTCTCCCTATGCTGCAAACTGATCTCCTCAGCACATCCTCATCCAAAGAAGAACCGAATCAGAAGATGACATCGACCAAGTACCTCCAATCCTCTTCGTTTTCTCCCCCCAAGTCCACTGTCTTCAGAGAGAGGCCTTCGTGGTCGGACGACCGGCTTCGGCTCGCTTGGATCCCCTCCCCAGCCGGCAGAGGTTCGCACCGCCGATGACCGGCTTGGCGCGTCCGCTGCTGCGAACGCCTCGCCTTCGAAAGGGCGACCGTTCCCAAGAAATGGTTAGACCACATGGGAAGGGAGTTAGATGATGGTGACATGTGGTGATGGTTCGATTTCTAACATCCATTTCTTCTAACGTTAGATGATGCTTGGTTAGATGTTGGTGACATGTGGGGTGACATGTGGGGCCATTTGCATGGGGGAAAGATGTAACATGGTGTAACTTATTCCAGTCCCATGAATCAGGGTTTGGTCAAAAAGGTTTGTTTGTTGATGGACGAAATCGGCCGACTCCAAATGACGTCGGCAAGGGGAGTAAAAAGCGCGAGTTTCACAAGTACTTGCTGAGGATACTGAGGTTCTCTGTTGTTTTTTCCATGTTTTTTTTCTTCCAACATATTCCAATCTCAACATCACAGATTCTGAAGAAGAATGGCCGCATCCTTCATTTAATTCATCCTGCATTGCAGTACTGTGCATCCAAGAATGTCTCATGCTGCACCATCTTAACCTCACGGTGCACTGTACTTTTAAAGGGCTTCTTTTGAGGAACAGTTCTCGTTTTCACCACTTTCGGCGGCACCAGAATCAATCCCAGCATTTGATCATTCACCTCCTCTGCGACGTGGGTTGACTGAACCCGCGCGAGGAGGGCCCACGAGCAGCGAGAGGGCCATGCGATGGCCCTAGTCCGATGCCTGGCGGTGCAGGCTACGCTTCGAGTGGGAAAACTCGTGCTCCTTGGACTCAGGCAGCTGGGAACGCCGGGAGCAATTCGGGACTATCCATATTCCCAGTCAGATTCTATAGATTTCCCTTGAAACAGGGAGCTATGAGGAGCTAGAGGGAGTCCCCCCAAACCACTTGCTAGTCAGCGTCTGAGGAAAGATGAAGAGGCAGGGGTTCACGAGGGTCACGGCCCTCTCAAAGAATCAATGGAAGAATACGGAGCGGTGCTCTGTTTGTTGCTGCAAGTTGTGTCGATGGATGGAAGTGGATGACTGCAGTCTTACAAGGCAGCTGTGTATTTGCTGTACAATATTGTATATTAGCTGAAATTTAGCCGATAAGTGGTGATGAGTATCTTTCTGATTGAAAGATGTTTGATGCCGCAGACGGAACCCGCCCTTGTTCAGATGATGTGATGTGTGGAAGGTTTGTGTGGCGTGTGTGGAAGGTTTGTAGCTGTATATATATAATGCATCTCTCTGTGTGTGTTGTGTGTTGTGAAGAAGCACTCGTGGGCCATGGTGGTGCCCCAGTGCACCGACCGGTCTCGCCGAGGCCTGGCGAACGCCGATGCCGAGAGTCGCCGGTGCCGTGACCGGGCGAAGGAGGCGCCCGAACGACCCACGGTGACGGGGCTCGACCTGGGAGCAGGTGAAACACATGGGCAGCATGGTCTTGGTTTGTTGGGGAATCCGTTTTGGGGTGTTATGTTTTTGTGTTTTAAACGATGCATTTTTGTTTAGCGTTACAATTCAATGTGTTACTTGATGTTACATGACATGTAAATGTCAACATGTGTTTGGCCGATGAACCGTTTTTTTTCACTGATCAATATAGACCTTAAATAGTTCTCCAAGTATATAATGTGCTTAGTGAGCATTCATGATTTTGCGATGAGTCCTTTTCTTTGTCCAGGCCAGCAATGCGGGAAAGACATGATGTCAATTCAATGTGTAGATAACTGGTTGATGATGATTGAGGATCCAATGTCTTGTAGATCATTAGCCAAGCACATTTTTTTACAGGAAGAATACGGAAAAAGTCAAATCCACGCTGACGTGGCTATTTCCGCAACAGGTTGCCCCGCATTTTGTCCTATCCCAGCTCCAAGTAAGCATCCGAAGATCTCGGAAGGTACCACCTACAACCACCTTCCGAGGATAGATTCGAAGTCCCAGGCGATCCCCTCTCAAATGCTCCCAACCCAAGCCTGGCCTTGTTTCCCTGCCATCTCCGCACGTGACCCCCTTCCCCCCGCGTCCAGCGCGACGACAGCGGAGTGTCCAGCACGGACTTTCCCATGTCCGTGACCTGTTCGGCACCGAATCCTCGGGTCTGGGGTCACAAATCCGGTTGAAGTAGGGACCGGTTGGGCTCCCTAGGCCTCCAAGTACCTGCTGAGAAGGTGTTTGGGGTGGGTGCCAGGAGGGTCTAAGTACCTTTTGAGGAGGTACTTGGAGGTTCAGGGCTGTGAATGGAGCAGTTCCATCGGATATCGGGGGTGCTACGAGGGTGCCGTGGGACTAAACCCACCCCGACATGTGACTCCTGGAATGGAGCGTTTGGGTGGCATGGTGGCGCGGATGCCTGGAGTAACATGAAGGTGGGGTGAATTTTTGAGACGTCACGAGTCATGAGACGCGTGAACCAAATGCCTCCAGCGCCCTTTGCCCTGGGCCAACGAACGAAGAATCGATGTGCTCTGAGGACCAGTGTGACATCTCAGGGGCTGTTCAGGTGCAGAGCCTGTCAGAGGTCCAGTGGTTTGGGCTTGCCCTAAGAATCCTCGGACCTTCTCCCTCTAAGGTTTGGGGGAAAAGGACCTTCTCCCCCAAGCTTTTCCGGAGGTTCGGGCCCGGAGCCGTGGGAATCAACCGGACTGAACCAAACCCTGGCTGGATTGGATTGGTGTTGTGAGCTTCTCTTCTCGCAGGCGGAGGAGTGCAAGAGCATGGCGAGGGAAGACCAGTATTCCAGCATGTCCGGTGGCCCAGACGAGTGGGCTGACACTGTCTGCGCTGAAACAGCGAGGTTTGGGCCTTTCAGCGGAGGCGCTCAACAAAAAACACATTCGAGCAGAGTTCCAAGATCGATATGGATTTCGATGTGTTTGGGCGACTTGGACATCGGTGTCTCAAATTGGACCAATTTGGTGGGTCAGAAACCTCAGTGCTTCATGCTGGTTGACACCATCGCCACCCCTTCAAAAAACATCCTATCACATCCAATCACGGTAACTTGCGTATTCTCTGAGGAGGTGCTCTCCCTCCCCTCAAATGGTGATTTACCGGCTCCAAACAGTCCGACTGGATCCGGTCGTTTCCGCGTGGCGCCAGGCAGCGCATGTGCCAGGCCAGCTTCAAACCGCGGTCACCGGCCGGGTCGCCCGGGCGCCGTAGCCAGAGCCTCGCGGGTTGGGAGAAAACCACGTCAAACATCGCGAAGGGCACTTGTAATACCCAGACACTCCATGGGACATATGCCTACATTGGGGTGGTTTTGGGGGTCAATGTAGGCATATATTGCATACATGGAGTGTCTGGGATAGAGTTGTCTCCAGCCACTAAAAAAGATGACGAACAACGATGCTCACATGCCCGAAAAAGAAATTGGGATCAAGATCGCAAATCACCTAAGGAATACATGGCCTGTTTGAATCATCTCGTGATGAATTGACACACCGCACCCGGCCGTCTCAAGCTTGTCCGCACGTCCGAGGCCTTGGAGAAGAGCGCGGCACAAACGTCTGGAGTGCGGAACCCACGGAGCCGCGCGCGCTTTCCGCAGCAGAGATAAGGAAGTGAGAAGTGGCCCAACCAGGTGGGCCCCGAAAAGGGTCCACTCTGACCTGAATCATGGGGGTGACATGGGTAGTGCAATGGTATATATTCACACTTGCATTGAGCTTGCGGTTGCAAGTTTTATGTTCACGAAAACTCACTAAAATGTCCCACCGAGACATTTTGGCTCAAGTTGGGTGGCAACCTCGAGTGAGTTGCCAACTGTGATTCGGACACCTGTTTTCTGGTGCGGTTTAGGTACTTGGGATTCACCCATAGGCTTTTTGCTCTTCACGCCCATCGCAATGGCGCAGTGGATGGGGTCTGGGGAGGACCCATGCATCTTTCAAAGCACTACGACAAAAGGCTGCTTGCTGCTTTTGTTGCTTAGGGATGTTTTTGATTTTTGGGTACATATTCTATATATATAAAAAACTTTCATTGGAAAGAGCCTGTTTTCTAAATTAAAAAAGAGTCAAGAAAGTCAAAAAAAGGCAATCCCAAAAGTCAAAGTCAAAAAAGTCAAATCAGCAAATTTCAGAAAGTAAAAAAGTCAATTTGCCCAGATTTGACTTTTTGATGTTTTTTTTGACTTCTTATTTTTAGGACTTTTTTTGGTGACTTTTTTTGATTTTTTGGGGACATTTTTTCGACTCTTTATTTTTTGGACTTTTTTGTGACTTTTTCGAGCTGTGGTCTACGGTTGACTTTTTTTTGACTATTTTTTTTGTTTGACTTTTCTTGACTCCAGTAATCCGCCAAGGCGAGGAGCCACAGTTTTGACTTTTTTTTTGATTTTTTTCGACTTTTTTGGGATTTTTTTTTTGACTTTTTCCAGCTGTGGTCTATGGCTGACTTTTTTTGATTTTTTTTTGTGACTTGTTTTTGACTTTTCAATTTGACATTTTTTGACTTTGACTTTTCCAGTTGACTTTTTGTGACTTTTTTTTAAATCACGGATTCTGGCCTTACCATATGAAAGTTTTTTTATAATTCTATATAACATGGATCTTCCAACTATTCTGATTTTTTTCCAAGCTTGGCTTGGCTGGTTTCCAAGTTCGGCATAATTTTGGCACAGTTTTTCATGAACATGCAAGAACCCGGTTTGAGATATATGAGATCTATATTACTTGGGAGTGGTCTGACCATTCATTTTTGCCAAACAGTTTTTGCCATCAAGGGTCAAGGCTCGAAGCTGCAAAGCAATGACCCTCGACTTGGGATTTAGCCATGTTTCGCCGGAAAAACGGCCACTCCGAGTGGTTGATGTCAGGGGTCAATGTCTGACTCTTCCAGTCCCATGTGAGGTGTTTAAGTATTTTAAGTACTCTTGGAACCTAGGCATTTGAAGCAAAGAACACTTTTATTCACTGTGAACTCTCCAACAATTATCTGAGACTTCTTTTTGTGCCGCCCATCCCACCCGGTTCAGGTCCTTGTTCCGCTTCGACCGCTGCCAGCTTCATCCGATCTCTCCGTCCGTCGCCTCAGAGTGGACCGAACCAGGCAACTACATCCCCAACAAACCTCACCTGTCAAGTCCGGGGTGATACAACTTGGTTGGTGGCGGAATGGGTGCTTCATCGGGATACCATTCGAAGGTCCTGCCGTCTCATCTCGGCGATCCGGTCTAGCGGGCTAGCCCGGCCTTGACTCATGTGTACGAACATCGGAGACCTTCCCCCGTGGAAGGTTCGGAAAATCGACCTACCCATTGGTGATGAGGGGTTTCCCGGACCGAGTTTTTCATATTGCATTCTTCTTGGGCCAAGCATTCCTTGACCCTCCAAAGTATCTTAGAAAATAGGACTTGAGTTGATGCCCTTCGCACAGTGATTCTTCCATCCTCCAGTCGATGAACATCTTCCCAATCGGGAGGCCTGGTGTGCGGCGGAGATCCTCAAGTCATCCAAAATGCTTTGAAAGGGCCATTCATTCACCTCAGAAGTCCAGTTGACGAATCGAAATGCCCATGGATCCACAGCGATGTCAAGCGGTGGATCCACAGTCACCACCCTCTTGCACAGGTCAGGTCATTTCTTCTGCCCTTTGAGGGAACGACCATGAAAATGGGACTGGTTACTGGTTACACACGGACTGAGCCCATGAAAATGACATCATTTGGGTATGTCCGACGTGTCCTGTAACAGTCGGTAAAGAAGAACATCACGGTTTTAGAGATGGAAAGGCCTGCAACTGAACCATAATCATCCACTGGGCCCTGGTCATGGCCATATACCCAACCTATAATGTATATAATACATTATACTATACACTATTCCATACATGGATGGTTTGAAGTTCCACTTCGTATCCCTAAAAAGATCTGACAGCAGCTTGGAAGCAGCAGCCTCGACCAAGAGCGGTCGAAGCATTGGCATTTTTCGGGTGTTGGTCTAGCTTTATTGCCCTAAAGGCTCCAAACAGTTACCAAAGAAACTATACCAACACCCGAAAACTGCCACCAATGCTTCGACCTCTTGTCGAGAAAACAGGCCGACCGGTCCACGTTTCGACCATGTTCGACCACGTTCAACTCAGAGGATTCCTGTCCGGCCCCAAAGTTGGAGGGTCCAGGGTTGCGTTTGGGTGGATCTTTTCGTGTGTGGGGCGATAGATGTGATAGTGGGTGTGTATGAAATGACTTAGAGAGACCTCCCGACAGGCAATGACCATTTGGAAGAAGGGATAAATAGACGATATATAGCCAAAAAAGGGAGTCCCGCTATGGCACACATGGCAGACTGACCAGACTGACAAACCCAGACCATCCATGGGACTGCAACAGTTGTAGACGTTTACCCCCATTGGCCCTAACATACCCAGACACTCCATGTATGCACCCTAGGGATCCAAGTACCTCCTCAAAAGGTACTTGGACCCTCCAAACCCACCCCAAACACCTTCTCAGAGGGTACTTGGATCCTTAGGGGCAATATATACCTATCAGATTGACCCCCCCAAAACCACCCCAACTGATCGGCATATGGCAGTCCCATGGAGTGTCTGGGATACATACCCAGATGGTCTGACCCAAGCTGACCAGACTCGTTCGGCCTCAGATCCTGGCGAAGATGGTGCTTCCCATTCCGCAGCAGCCAGGCCGCGGCCGGGCGGAAGCGCTTCCGCGACCCCCCAGACTTGGGGGCGCCTGTGGTAGGGGGGGGACTTGGGGGGGAAGTGTTGATGGAAGGGTTTCAGAAATTCAGCCATATGCCCTGAGAAAACAGGCATGTTGACCTTGGCGAATCCTATTGAATCCCCTCAAAAATGTTTTAGAGATATACAGACCTAAACCACCTCATTTGAGCAATCATCTACCTGAACCTTCCAACGTACAATCGAAACTGGGTATCATGTGGTACCCCATGTGGTACCTGGTGCTTTGTTCGGGTCATGTCCTACTTCCGGTACCAACGGCTTCGTCCTGTCCGGACACCCAACGACTCCATGTATGTACGTAAGTAAGGGGTCATTTTTCATGGGGTAAAGGTGTAGCATTGTATAACATTCATTATGGGTCCACATACCCTTTGAGAAGGTGAGCAGGGAGACACTTATGTAGGCTTTGAGGGTCCAGTCATACCATCTGAGAAGGTACTGGATCCTTAGGGAATGTATAACATCGATTAACATCGTATACAGTAATTGTAGAACTCTTCCAGTCCCATGGTGTGTTTTGGTGAAACATGAACTCATGCACCATTGCCCATGGTTGCGCGTTTTAACAGCGCACAACCAACGGCGCAGGCTCTCCTCCGAGAAAAGGCCAGGCGAGTCTCTTTCAGGGGTTCTCTCCGGTGTTGGTGAAGATTGTGAGAATTCTGATCCAGTTGTTCCGTGACGGACAATTTCTGGGGCTCTTTATGTATATATTACAATCTACTGTATTCAATACGTACACTGTACTATTCAACTGTGCTAGGATGTGCTAGGTATATGTTTGAATTGGTCAAGAAATCGGCCTCCAGCCTAGCATCGCTTGGGCTCAAGAATGCCAAACGCAAGCGTCGACCACATTGAGGTCATGTGGATGAAGCTCTCCTGCACCAAGGATTGCGGTCGCCATCCTTAAGACCCCAAAGATCTTCCTTAATTTCTACCAGGTTGAGGTCACTTAAGCCTCTAAAGGGTTACCAGCTGGGAAGCTGGTCACGAACTGTCATCTTCAGCTGGTCGATCCATCGCGCTTTGACACGTTCGCCATGCGCGCTGGTCGACACCCCATGTCACTGCGATCCCGATGGCTGTGCTGCTCGCTTCTGGTCACCTGGTCCCTCTGCTTCGTGCCACTGGCCTCTCCGGGCGCGCAGTACACCGCGCCGCGCGGCGGGCGCGAGACCGCGCCGCGCACGAGGGGCGTCGTGTGGCGCCGTGCCATGGACTTGGAGGAGCGGCGGGCCAAGTGCCCCTTAACACGGGAGCAATTGGAAAGCGATCATGGAGAGAAGTGGGTGCCTTGGCCACTTTGGGAAGCATCATGGTGTTTTTTTGTTTGGAGAGGAACAGGTTGGTTTTGGCTCAGAAACCGGTGAACTGGTCAGAAAGGCGTTTTCCACAAACATGTTCTTCTTCTTCTTCTTCTCAGGATCCGGAGTCTGCGGTGCGTTTCTGAAGGATCGCTCAACTGGCCCAAGTCACCTCCAGGATCGCTCATCCACCTCCAGGATTCACGACCCCAAACGGTCCTGTGCGGTGGATTTTTTGGGGAACCCAAAACAGTCCATCCGTTTCTCGGATATCCTGGCTGGCCCCCCCAAAACCGACGGTTCTCTGGTTTTGTACCATCCGAAAAGGAGCTATGACCTGACTCTGGGGTGTGTTCTTAAGAGGATGAGGTGCCGACGTCTGTCGGATCAACTCACCACTCACCACTGGGTGAAAGTTCATGCGTACGGCATTGTGAAGGTTCACAGCTCATCCCACTCTGATCCTCAGGAAGACGTGCGCGACATCTTGGTGGGACTCCGCGCGACCTCCCCGGAAGCGATCATGCGAGTGGCCTGGCTGCCAGCGGAGCCTGGGGGGAGCCTTGGCCTAGCCTGCCTGGGCTAGGTGAGCAGCAAACCAAAGACGAAGCATCAGCACCACCAAGGACCACAGAGTGGATGGTCCCTCATTTATGTCATTCAGTTCTCGGAGCCCTATATTCCCTATGGATCCACAATGATCCACATACCCTTTGAGAAGGTCAGCAGTGAGACTCTCTTATGTAGGCCGGAATGGCGCCTGGGTCGTGTCCAGTCCTACCGAACCTGAGAAGGTGGATCCGTGGAATGTCTATGATAGAGAAAATCTCTTCGATGAGACGAACATGCTTTTGGGACATGGGGCCGGCCACGAGGCTCTGCCCTGGCTCGCATGCCTGGTTTCGGTGTCCAGAGCCTCACATCCTGAGTCCTCAGTGAAAAGTGACCCTTACAGGGTTTGGCACAGGACTCCATCCTGAGTCCTTAGGCCCTCCACGCCCCCCCCTGGAATAAGGAAGAACCATCGAACACCCGGTGGTTTCTCCAGTTCTTCCATGTTCTCCAAACAAATACGACACCCATCATGGGCGTGAGGCCATTCACCGCTGAGGCTCGATTTACAGCGTTGAGATTTCAAGATCCGCAGTTCTTGGCCTCCACAGACACCTGGTTTGGCAAATCAGGTGATTTTTTTTTCCATATACTGTACCAGGGCATACCAGGGCCCCCTTTTTGGGGTGGTTCATAGGCACGCATAAAGGAGCCATTATTGGACACCTTTTAGGGGGGCCCTGGTCCCTGGTATGGTTAAATCCTCTTCTGGTGCACATAATTGCACAATATTGCACATACCCTAGGCCTCCAAGTACCTGCTGAGAAGGTGTTTGGGGTGGGTGCCAGGAGGGTCTAAGTACCTTTTGAGGAGGTACTTGGAGGTGTAGGGATATTGGATACATCTTTGGTTTATTTCTTTCCAGCTTTCTCTTTGGCCAAGGAAAAGGATGAGAGCCAGTCGATCCGGGAGCGCTCCAAGCAGTGGTCCTACACATTGGGTCTGGAAGAAATGCCTGCGAGACTCAGACGACCCATGAGGGAGCCGTGACATCGGGAGACCAAGAAACCCCAGTAATACCTGGGGTGGGAGACTTCCCACCCCGTAGACTACTCTCCCGACTTCCCACCCAGTAAGAAGATGTAAGAAGGAACATGGATTGGTTCGAACCCAACGACCGGGGAGAGTAGTCTACGACAGAGTCTACGAGGTTCCGACCGCCTGGATCCATTGGCATTGGACGGTTCGACCCCACAGACTCCTGACCCAAGGATTCGGGTCTATGAGGCGACCCGAACCTGAGATGGGCCAGGAGGCCAGGAGGCCTAAGGGCGTTGTCACACAGTGTCACGCGTATCGGCTGGGCTATCCTCATGTTATTTTTAAATCAACTTCCAAGCGGGGAGAGAGATCTGCGAGCCGAGCCGAGCTGGATCCGCTCCAGCCTTTGGACCTCCGATTGGATTCCATCCGCCTTTTAGCATGTTCGTACATGGCAGCTACGACACACCGAGATCGGATTCCAGTTCGATCCTAAGGGTGGACAAGTTCCTGAACCTGAACAATGATGCCTTCAACTTGCAGAAGCCCATCTCGTTTGACGTGCTCGCCGCCGAGGGCGAGTGGTTGGAATTTCGAATCACATGTCCCTTGGGTCCGAAGAAGACATCGGTGGAAGGTCCTTCCTGGAGCATGTGTTATCCAGTCTCCAGTCTCCTGAGTCTTCTGGTCCAGGAATAGACCCGTCGCTAACATGGAGGGTAAAACTGGTAAAACCTTTTGATATCGGGCAAATGATGCTCAAGAGTCTACATGCCCTACGGATCCAGTCGTACCTTTTCAGGTGGTTGAAGACACTGTTATTATGTAGGTTTGGAGGGTCCAAGTACATCCAAGTACCTTCTGAGAAGGTATTTGGATCCGGCTGAGATGACACCGACTAACATTTCGATGTCCCCGACAACACTGGAGAACAACACTGGCTGCGTGGCTTCACAAGATCGACGGCGGTGAAGACCGTCTCGACAGGGAGACGCATCAAAAAACACATAGAAAGACACGAAGAAAGGACGAAATGAAAGAAGGAAGGAAGGAACAAAACAAGAAAGAAAGGAAGGAAGGAAGGAAGGAAGGAAAGCAGGAACAAAGGAAGGCAGGAAGAAAGGAAGGCAGGAAGGGCTAGCGGGAGGAAGGAAGGGAGGAAGGAAGGAAGGAGAGCAGGAAGAAAGGATGGCAGGAAGAAAGGAAGGCAGGACGGAGGGCAGGAAGGAATGTTGGCTTTCGGTGGCTTTTTGGACAAATGAGAGAGCCAGAGCCTGACAATTTCTGGCTTCCACTGTGAAATTGAAATGCGATGTTGCAAAACTTTGCCCAGATGCCCAGCGCAGAGACCATTGCAGTTGTCAAATGAAGATTCATTGGGGAAACTCCATGATATCTGTTTTTGGGTCGTGCCAAGTTACAATGCGGGGGAGGCGCTGCGCCCTCCCCCGCGCCCCTTCCCGCTTTTTAATTTTGAGCGTAGAAATAGTTTCGGGTATAGCTTTCTAGACTTAGTTTTTGGGTGGCAGTGGAGTTTGGCTTTTGGTGGCTTTGGCTTTGTAAGAGTTTTTGTATATCGAATTATATAAATATATAGGTTGATTTCCTGTTGGTTTTTGGATGCGTCTTGGGATCACTGCTTCGAATGGAATATGGCTCCCTCCGCACGTTTGGAGCCCGTCTCGACACGGCGAAGACCCTCAGGCGAAGGGAAGACCCTTTCGGAGAAAAGCCGCTTCATCCAAGACAGGACCGTCACCGAAGGGGAACGTCACGCCTCGGCGTTTCGGGCGGGTTTCGGACCCAGTGACGCGTTCCAGCTTTCCGCCAAGCCCCTTGGTTAAGCCACAGTATGCCACAGTAGCCTTTACATAAGTTTGTAGCTGATCTTCCAAACAGTGCCAACAAGAAGTGCACTGTTAGATGACTGAATTCTCAACGAATTGGAGCCGAAACCCAGCCCATGGGCCTCTTCATCCAGATTTGCCAAGAACATGAACGAAGAAAACCCAGCTGCTCCATGTATGGACTATTTATCCTGTTTACCTACATTGACCCCGGATCAACCACGCTGACATCGTGAATATCTACCTGGACCCGACTGAAGCAGGTGTTTCCCGGTGGCAAGTTCGGTGCCCAGAAACCGACCTGTTAGGGTCGCAAAACAGCCTGGCCAGGAGGGTCCTGGTATGGAAATATAGTATGAAATTGTTTCCAAGGTTCTATAAACTCTAGACAGTGTAATTTGGGAACCAACGTGACGAACACTGTTCACGTATCTTCATGTATTCATTGTTCAATTTGACGTAGGTCTTTTCTGACCACAAGCAGAAGGCGGGCCATTTCTCTCTCCAAAGCAAGGGCTTGTGTTGCTTTGCACAGGAAGTATGGCTGGGTCTACGGCGGCGAAACCGAATACAGCCGATGGACTTAATCCGCTGGACCCTGAAGCACATGGACCCTCATGCACTGACTTGCCTGATCTTGGCTGTGGGGTCATGGCACCCGTTTCGCCCGTTTCACTCCCTTCTCTGTGGACCTCCCGCAGGTCGTCGATTCACTTCATGTTCGGGAGAAACACACAAACTATGTAGGGTCCCCCCCGGTTGAAACAGCCACTTCAAGTTTCTGGAACATCCAAACACAGAGTGGTGCTGGAGACTAGCGGCCAGCTCCAGCGGCCAGCTTTCGCTCCAAAACGCGGATCGCGCAAAAGCATGTCTGCCGCGGGGTCCCGTCTGCCGCGGTTGAGTGTGGGTGAACAACAAGTAGTAGAAACCAAACGAACAGTTGGTCAGATCTTGGGTATTGTAGACTCTTGATTAATAACTCTCCCCCCATTTAGATTGAACAGCCTCTTCATGTGGGGGGGTTACGGGGGTTTATCGAGTCTACAATGACATTACATGTTTTTGGTGCAGACCATTTGGACCAATTACAATTGCACGATTGGATGGAAGTTGGCCAGGTGAGCTCAATCCATGGGACAGTGCTCCCAGCAGCAGAAGACGCGCCAGCAAGGCAAAGGAGGCACCGGTATTTCTGTATCTTTCTTTCCAGCACTGCGGAGTAGTCGCGAGACCTGTAGATTCCAGCTTCCCCCCTCCAGCCATTTATTCATGCTGAAAACTCCGGGCTCTTGCTTGATCCCAACGAAAGTCCATGCAAACGCACAGGGATGTTCCTTTTACCAAGCCAGCACCACCCAGTTTGGATGGTGGAATGAACATACAGTACAATCCTGGCATCCTACTGTTTCACGGAGCCCCCGTTGGGGTCTGACGTTTTCTTTTTTCTGCGCGGAAGGTGCATACCTGTGGCAACGCGATCTGCATGAAGCTGGCAGAGGCGGTTTCCTGACCTGGATCCGACCGATCTGTGGCATCGCTGCTAGGATCCAGGGAGCTAGACCCGAGTTGCGGGGTTTGTTTTCCACCCTCTACGAAGAATCATTCTCTTTCTGAGGTACGGATGGATCATGACTCCAGTTAGATCGGGGACGGAGTCATGGCATTGTTCGCCATCCTCAAATCATTCTTGGTGGTCCAACAGTGTGCCCCCCCCCAAAGTCTATAGTCTTCCTTCCGGCTCAGTTGGCTCAGAGTCAGGACCCCCACCCCCTTCCGACGGTCGGTTTTTGACTGAAGAAAAAGAGGTCACACTGACGTCGGGTCACGGGTCCGGACTGGTGAGAGGCGCGTAGCCAGGTGTCAGGAAGCACGACCGTCCTGACACATCGAACCATAGCATACCAGGGCCCTTCTGGGCTCCAAGTGCCTCCCCAGAAGGTAATTGGCATGTATGACTGCACCCTCCTGGCACCCGGGCCCCCAGTCCCACCTTCTCAGAAGGTACGACTGGAGCCCTAGGGAATAGCTAAATTGCGTTGTATGAAGAGAATCAACACGAGAACCATTGATTTGTTGGTTTCTACCTCAGTCCTATTTGTGTTCGGGTCATGTCCTATTTTCCTTCGACTCATACACCTTGTCACACCCAGCCGTGCTCATAAGACTCAGCCGGTTCGGCAGTTTTTGAACATACAAATTCCACGAAAGTTCGAATGAAAACGTACATCCAGGGTTCTCAGAGAAGACACTGGGCGCAAACATGCACGAACCGTATCCAGGGCGCGAAGCGCAAAAGAGGCCCAGTGGGTGCATGTGAGTCGGATGTGTCGATGTGAGTCGCAGATCGATTCTCAAAATGAGGTGGGAACTGGGA
The DNA here is from genome assembly GCA_963970005.1 of Durusdinium trenchii. Taxonomy (NCBI): domain Eukaryota; class Dinophyceae; order Suessiales; family Symbiodiniaceae; genus Durusdinium; species Durusdinium trenchii. The sequence goes on from CAXAMN010012470.1 coordinate 46,614, forward strand.
ACTTCTTTTCGAGGCTCCCGGGGATGCGAGAAAAAATTAGAAAAACACAAGTTGTATTAATGTATGTTTTTTCTCGACTAAAACAGCCTTAAGATTTGGTTTGCTACATCCCCAAATCTTTGCAAGCTTGCAAAAGGATCAGTTCCATTCCCGTAGCCTTCACAAAGTGGCCCAAACTGGGTCTGCTGGGTCACCCAAATTCAGAAGAAGAACCTTGAGTCTCAGTTTGTGCCTCGGAGCATGAGTACAGTTGTACCATGTCGTATCTGTTTGTTCGGGATTCGGGTCATGTCCTATTTCTAAGGCACTTGAAGCCCGGTCCAGTAAGAAAAAGATCCAATCTGCGGCTCCAGCCCCAACAGGCATCAGGGTCTTTCAGAGACAGTCCTGCAGGAATTGAAGAACAAACAAATACCGCCGAAGGCCACTGAAAAACCACGGCTTGCGGAACTTTGGGGACCCTGGAAGTTGAGTTGGGAAGTTTGTGCCAACAAGCTTAGCCGACCTCTGCTGGCCTGTCAGCTGAAAGGGCATGTATAAAAGATGATCTTCTTGTTCACTTGAGCAAGTGAACAAGATAAACACGTTAGTCCACGGTGCGGGTGACGAACATGAAAGCACCGTGCAGCACTGTTCATCTAATCCTAGGATTGGGATCGACTTGGTAGAGTTTCAAGACGCAAACTGCCATCTCCTTTAGTTGCAAGATGTTGCAATTAATTGGAATCAAGTACACAAGAAGTGGGTCAAGTGGAAGACAGAAGAAGCTAGAAGCTTCTGTGTGGGGGGTGCCCCTGTCAGAATTCACGGCCCCATCCGATGGGATTCCAAATCACCCCAACTCCACTGCTGGTAGATGGAAGATGATGGAAGACGGAAGCTTCTTAGATCCTCCACGGATGTTCTCCCGACCTGCCTTCTGGACCTGCCTTCCCAGCGCCGACACGCGGCGTTTCGGTGCACGCGTGCCGGCGCCGCGTTGCGTACGCGTGCCACCATGGCCCTCAGCATCTGGGACCGACTGGGATGGGGCGGAAGACTCGAGACAGGACGGGGCGAGAGGAGCTAAGAGTACTTCGAAAGAGGAGAGTGGGGAGAAGACCTCCAACTACCTTGTCAGAAATGATTTGGACCCTCCTGGCACACACCCGGGCCCCCAGTCCCACCGATTCTCAGATGGTATGACTGGAGCCCTATAGGGTTTGGAACTTCCTGGTAGACTTGAAGATGAGAACGTCGATCAGATCTATACACCAAGTCTCCGAATCCCCAAATCATAAGTCGACATGTCATCATGCACAGCTTAGCAGAACAAGTCGAACTGGCATCATCTGTTGCTTCAGGAGTGCCTTGCAGTGCGGAAAACATGCAAAAGCACTAGACTACCAAGGAGGTAAAGGGCCAGGTCTGTCGTTGGACTTGTAGGGTTTGGGTACGGCATTTGGCTTGGTCTTCAGGTGTTTGCCTCCCATTTCACTACGTCTATCTTTCGACCATCACTTCGTTTCCACCGTTCTGGAAGAATGGCCCAACCACCGTTCCACCATTCGGACCGGTGGCCCAACACCGGCCGTCTACGACCACCGTCCTGGTCGACCGACGACCGACCTCCTATTGACCTCCGTTGAAAGGAATCACCGCACCTTCGGACGTGGCGGACGGACCGTGGACGGACGCGCCACAACGTGGCGTGGAAGGGTTTGGTCCATGAGCGTTCTTGGAACTCCGTTCGGTCCATGGACATCTCTGCCCTGGGAGTCAAAGACTATAAAAAGAATGGTCTGACTAGGGAACCTGAAAGGGAACTTCCTTTACTTCAGCCGGTCAAAATATAGTCGAACTGGACTTCTAGGGTCTGGGTGTCTCTTGGTGGTCGCTACGACTGGGCCCCCCCCAACTGGATGTTCTTTTCGAGGGACGAAGCGGGTCGACGAAGCGGGTCGACGAAGCGGGTCGTATGGCCCATGTCGCCTGTCGAGTTTGACAGCCCAAACTCGACTTAGAGTTCTTGAGAAAGGCCTTTACTATGAAGCCCTAGGACTCCAACTACCTCCTGAGAAGGTGGTTAGGGTGCCAGGGGAGTCAGTCCCCACCGAACCTGAGGATATGGGCCAGGAGCCCTATAGGGCCCTGGGGACCATCAACATCATCCAGAAAGGCTCTGGGTTCCTGGGACATAACCCAGGCGACTCACTCGACTGAGGTATTCTTACGCGCCGGCTGCTCTTCTGCTTCCTGCTCATTTGGGTTCCTGGGACTCTGCACACGGTCAGGGCATCCACTAAGCTCGACCAGGGAAGAACACAGCACTGAGGGCACCCAGTGGCCAGACCATTTGTAGCTCATTTTTTTGAGGTTCAGTTTTGTTTAACACAAATAAACATGCCCAGTGGCGGGGCACTGGGAACACATCTTGCACTCAGGGCGCCAGTGGCCAAACGAAGCATGGGTTCCCTCTTGGGGTTCTTCAAGGCATTTAGACACATGTTGCGCTGGATTCCAGTCCATTGGAGCTCGGTTTTGGGTGACCTTTGTGCGACATCAAGTGCTAGAGGCACAGTCAGACGGTTTTGGGTATGGACAGAAGGCTGCTGATTTAGCGACTCAAAGCCTCCCAAGAAAGACAGCTAAGTGGATGATATTGCTGGGCTTGATCGCCCAAAGCATAATTAGTTGTAGTTGTCCCAAGCTCTCACCAATAGAGCACACCTTCATTTTCCAAACCCTGGGTTGAGTCGGTTGAGAGAGTATGATTAGGACGGGTCTGACCCAATCTCAAGATGGGGGCAGAGTCCAAGATTCAACCATGTTGAGGGAAGATTGAATCAAATCATCAAGGCAGTTTTGTCATGATGCGAAGGGCGCACAAGGCCAGAGAGGCCGTGTGAGCAGGGGTTTACAGGACGCTGGCCGTCAGCTTTTGCGGGTCAATCTCCCATGATCTGGATTTCTTCCTGCTGAGGCGGGTCTGGTGATCTATCTCTTTCTAGTGCACCAGGAGATGGCTCTGGTTTTGTTGGCAGGTTGCGGCAGGTGTCAACTTCTGTTTGGACTTCGTTGACTCTGCAGGAAGGCCCGGGGCCTTCAGACGACCAGTGCATGTGATGAAGATCCTGGGACATCCCCTGAAACCACGGCCATCATAGGAGCGTAAGGATGCTACGAACGGGGCTCCTGGCCATCTACTAGGAGCAATCGGCTACTATATTCAAACCATGTCGCCAGTCGCCAGTAGGAACCTTTTGTATGCCCCTGGCCATCCGCAAGGAGCAAGTCAGCCATGAAGCGACCAAGCACCAGCAGGCGGGTCCGTTCCACAGCCTTGCTCCGCGATGCCAAGTGTTCCGCTCTAGTGCTGCCTTTGTGTGTGCGCGCCGCAAATCCTGCTTGCTTTACCTTCAAGATCGTTCATTTGGGTCCACCTGATGTTGATGTTTGGGGCCTGGGTGCAGAACACCTGCTCTCAAAGTTCCTTCCTTGTGAACCTGTCTCAGAGCCGCTGCCAGCGACCCATAGCGACCCATGTCGACCCGTCTCGCGGATGCACCCCGTGCATCCACCGCAACCGTTCGCACTTCTCAGGAGTTCTCAGAAAGAAAGGACGCAGGAATTCTTTTGCACATGGCTATTTATATACCTCACACCTCCAACTACCTCTGGGGTGGGTGCCAGGGGGGGTTAGTCCCCTCCTTCTGAGGATATGGTTGGAACCCTAGGGACAGATCAAGCAGAGGCGATGTTTGGTACCATGTAATTATGTAGGTCCAGTCCGACTTAGGTCCAGTCTCGTCCTGAAGCAGACCTCAGCAGGAGTCGTGTTTTGGAATGATCACCTCCATACCGGATCCACTGCCCTCGGTGAGGACGGAGACACTTTGATGGGTCTTGGAGAGTCCAGTCATACCGAACCTGGAGCCATCATGGGCCATCATAATGAGGTCCAACGGACCAACTGACCTGTATCCCTTGTAGGCGGGGAGGTCTTTGCATCCCTTGACCGATCGGGAGTTTGGAACCTCTGAAGAGGTGAGCTGGGAGCAGCGGCTGCATTTATGGCAGCATAGCCAGCGCAGGCGGGAGTGAAGTCATTCGCTTTTGCTAGGTATTGGCCGGAGCTGGGCGCTGTTCTGATCAACAGGGGAGTATCATTTGGATACAATTGGCGATTTGTGCTTGGAGTTCAACTTGTATAGGTTCTGTCCCATTGACCGTGCCTGTAAAAGACCATGTCTGCGTGTGAATCTTCGGAATGAGGCCCCCTACCAGCCATCGTCCACAATTTGCACGTAGGAATTGCAATTTTACTCTTTCTACAGTTGGCCCAACTACCTGGACCTCCACGTCGGGGTGCGCCAGGAGATGAGATCCATCAGAGTAAGGGCTTCCACCAGAGGTGACCCTTTGACTGGGTCTCACGCCGCTAGGAACAACAGCTGGGCAGGACCCTGCACACGCTGCGAAGAAGGCCATGTTGCGAACGAAGCCTTCACGGACTCCGGTTGCGGATCGCTGGCGAGGAAAGTGGACTGCGGATGAGGAGGTCTGACGTGACGATGGTTGACTGTTTGTGATGATGTTCCTCACATCAGGCTGTCATCACATGAGGGATGATCAGATCCAACATAACACCATAACATCTGTCGTGATGATCCCTTATCCGTAGGGATCCACTGAGACTGATCCACTTGGTATGACTGGACCCTCCTGGCGACTGCCTACATGTCTCAGTGTCTCCGTCCTCACCGTACCTCAGACGGTGGTAGTGGATCCATAGGGTTTGGAGGTCTTTGCCCCATTCGAGGTAGAGAGAAACACATCCGAATGACCCAGGATCTTTGTGGGTTCATTAATCTGACCCCACGCAACAGTCACAAGAACAGGGCGGAGTTCATGCGGAAGAAAGCCGGTCTTTGGTCCACCACGTCGAACCCATGGGTCGACTCCACGGGGAGACGACTCCGCGCGCGCGCGCGCGCGTCCGACTCCAGAAAACACGTTCACCGGAAGAGTGAGCTCACGAGCGCAACCGGGGTGCTTCTGCAAGGCCTTCAAGTCTTGAAAAGATTTATAAAGAACATCACAATTGCTATGTCTGATGGAGTTACCATTCAAGTTGGTCTTTTCATGTCTTTCCTATTTCATTGCTCCTTGAGAATTCAAGAAGCGATTCCTGAACCATGCTGTCAGAAACTCAAAAGCGCTGTGTGGGATGAACCTTTGGTGCAAATGCGCGGTAAGGGGTAAGGGGTGTGGAAAGGACCTGTTTTTTGGACTTTGGAGGTGTGAAGGACCGGCTTCAACCCATTTGGGACCAGAAAACTCTACCAGCACCACCCAGTTTGGGTGGTGATTGGATGGAAAAGAGATGGACAATACATGGTGAGGGGGGGTCTATGAATCATTATGAATCACCCTAGCCCTAATTAGGTTGTGTTGGTATCATAGTCCATCCCATTCCATAGTGGCTATTTGGGCCAAAGGCCGTCTTTCATAAGGTCATTTCCAGCATCGCTCAATCCTAGAGCCGCCCATTTCAGCAGGTGCCTGCTGCTGGGAGCTGCGCAACCGAGTACTGCGCGCCGAGTTCACCGACCGGCCTGGGAGCCCAAGCGGGGCCCTGGCGGCCAAGACGACCAAGGTCCAAGCCACCCGAGGCCGGACGTTGTTTGGGACTGTTTTGCCCCACCCATAGACGATCCCATAGACCCTGAGAATTGAATTCACCCAGACCGCTCCGTGAAAACAGCTGTCTCCTGGTCCCGAACCAAACCATGGGGATTGGTGAGAAGGTCCAGACCCCTCCAGAGGAGTCGGGTCTGACCCCTTCATATGAGGGTCCAGGGTTTCGTCTGGGCATGACATTCCCCCACCCAGTGGTTTCGGGGTTCATGCAGTCCTTTTGCAGGCGAGTACACCCCAGGGATCCATAGTAATGACCTGGTCATTGGACCCTCCAAGAGCGACCGCCTACATCAAAGAGGGTATCGTATCTATGTCATATATCGGGTGGTTGATTTCAGGTCGAGATCTGGGGCGGTCCCAGACAGGTCTTGGGAGGCCAGTGACCTGGGAGTGCACCAGTCCGGTGTCCGCTGGAACTCCACGTGCTTCCCATTGCTCGGCTCACAGCCCGGCTTCGCAGTGTTTGAACTCCCCAAACCCAAACACTCCATGGGACTGCCAGCCCGGACTGCCAGCCCATTGACCTCCTTTCAACAACCACCCCTGGCCGTTTCTCGGCATCGCAGTCCCAGACGGGTCGTGTCTGGGAGTAGTGGGTCGAGGCATTCCGGTGTGCCGGACCCCAGACCCGACCATCACCGGGACCGGTCGGTCAAGGTGAGTGAAAAGAGTTCAGCGCAGACCACGCCAGTGGTGACTAGACGCTCTCAGGGTCGGTGGTCGCCCCCCCAAAAAACGTGCAAACCAACCGCTGGGAGGGACGGCATGGAGGTTTTGGGCACCGTTTGTCATGGGCACAGATGCAGGTGAAGGGCACAGATCACGGAGTGGATCCAGTTTTGAAGCTATGCTTCAAGTGTCACATCATACATGATCTGCTGTCCAAAGAAGGATCGACATCGGAACATTGAAGACTTCGTAAGGTTGGAGTTCCTCTTTCTCGGTGGTCGGAGAAGTGTCCTTGAAGGTGGGATGTCTTCCAAAACAGACGAATTTCCAGAGAGACAAGATGGAAATGACCTCAACCTGCCCCAACTGCAGCACTCCATGGGACCGGAATAAACAAGGTCACGCCCCAGAACGACTCTTGCCTTAAGCACCCCAACTGGTAGATATGCTTTTAACATTTTTTAAACATGCCATACATGGATGGTTGGGGCAAGTAACCCCAACTCCCAGCCTAGTCTTTTCCAGTTCTCATCAGAGACCCTATACCACCTAAACACGCCGCCTCTAGACACACAAGCTTCCCCACCCCGAAGCTTCCAAAGCTAGTAGGTTGGAGGCCATCGCAAGTAGGTTGGAGGCCATCTCTATTAGTGCCACCCCGAAGCTTCCAAAGCTGGCGTGTTTGGTCCATCCGATGTAGGCCGTACCTGCAGTGGCGGAGCTTTCAGCTGACGGACGAGGCACTGCATCTGCCGGCGCGGAGCCCGGGTAGTGTTCGGCCCAACGGTCTAGGGTGGATTCAAGGCACTCAGCTTCTTGGGCTCGACCTCTTGGCAGGGGCCGGACCCGACACCGAAACGCAGGGGGAAAAGGGCCCCTTCACCAAACCCTATCTGTTTGATACATTGACCTTCCTGCGGACGGGCCCACAGGCCACGTCCAGGACCCCAAACATGACCGTTTGCCGGGGGTACAGCATGTCCATGGGGCCTTTATATCTTGGGACAACATATGTGTTTGGTGTATTTACATCATAACTAGATTGATATTTACATATGTCCAACATAGAATTCCTGACACATTTAATTGTGCATATCCATTGCCTTGCGGAGCCACAGCCCCTCTATGAATGTTCATGCACACCCAAGCTTGGCCGGAGTCTCCACTTGGGATCACCAGGTTCAGGGGGTCTCTTTGCGCATTGGACTTTTAGGGTTTTTGTGCACAAAGAAGACAAGTTGAAGATGGCTGTGATGAACACTTGTGGCTTTCTCGGGCATTCTTGAAGTACATGGGATGGTGCTTTTGGTGACTGTGATGTACGAACGATGCAATTACTTAAGGAAGGACTCTGGGACTCAACCTGACATCTTTCGATCTGCTTAGACTGAAGACTGAATTCATCAGTCGGCCGCTCACCGATGGCAGACTGATGCACAGACTGATGTGGTGGCCTTTTCGTCAAGCGCGAAGTGAGGTTGCGACGTTCCCACTCTTTCGGCTATTGCCAACAACCCAGGCTGTGGACTGTGGAGTGGATATTTGTTATTTTTTCGACCCAGATCCGAGAAGGACAGGCTACCAAGTGGATCAAAGCATCAGGGGCTCCACCAGTTGGCCTACTCATTAGAGGAACTGAGGCCATAGAGAGGAACTCCTTAAGATGTCATCAGTTGACTTCTTGGACAGCACACATGAGTCAAGATGTCCTGGACGATATCCCAAGCACAGGATGTGTCATGATGTTTCGATGTCATGGATGAACAACACTCAGTGGACGACTCATTTTGTTGAAGAACTCAGCACAAATCCCAAGAGACAAGAACTTCAGAGTATTTGCGTGTGGGTCAAGACGTGCATGAGCCAAACACCTAACCGCCTTGCAAGCTGGTCACCGCCGGAAGCTGCTTGCCAAGAAGCGGGGGGAAGTTCTCAAAAGCAAATCAAACATCGACCAACTACTAGTTTGCCTGACACAAAACGGCTAGGCACAGCATATACAAAACAGGGGTATGCATTTGGGCCCATTGGTTGGTGTCTTTTCATGTTCCTTTGATTGAATCAGCTTAGAGATCAGGGATGGGTACCCTCCGCGTCACTACCATGGAAGTGGAACATGCTCCCTGGGAAGACTATTGATATCCTCTACAAACACGGGGGTCCGTTATGTACATTTTCCACTTTCATGTGATGTGTTCGTGGGAGATCGTGGGAGTGTATATTCAATCGGCCTTTCAACGTCAAAGCTATAAAGCTTCAGAACAGGACCTTGACTGATGATGATCTAAGCTTGCTGCTTACCCCTTGTGGTCAGTTTCTGGTTAAGCAGTGCAGGCCACCTTGTTCGGAGGCCGCGCCTGCGGCTGCAGTGCACGTGGGTGGTTTTGTAGTCCAAACATGTGCAGCTCGCCAAAGATGACGACAGGCCACCTACGAAGTGCTTCCCATCTACCCTCCAACAGGTCTCCTCAATGGAGGCTGAAATGGAGACTTCAAAGTGGTAGTTGGTGACCTGTTGATCGTCGGGTGCTAGTATGCACAGCACATGTTGCCCTAAACACCACCGGGATCCATGTGAAAAAACTCGCGGTTCCATGTTTCAGATCCCTTCAGATCCAGGATTTCAGCTGCAGCTTGCAGGACCGAGTCACGTCGCCTGTTTCGCTCATGTGTTTGGATGCAGGGGATGGATTCCTGGATGGACCATCATGAACATAGCCTAGGGCTCCGACTACCTCCTGAGGTTCGATGGTTGGGTGCCAGGTCTGTCTAACCTTCTGAGGATATGGGCCAGGAGCCCTAGGGATATACCGAGACCCAAAGGGATGGTGTTGGAATCCGCTTTTAGGTGGATGCCTATTCGGCATACCTTAGCACATCCTTATCACCACCAAGCATACTGGACAGGGTCTGCTGGTACCTGGATCTTCTGTTTTGCAGAAGTTCGCGCTTTTGCATCCATCAACACCAGCCGTTGATATAAACATTCTGCCCAGTTGAAAGATCCAGCTGCACTAGACCCCTCTGTTCCATCGTTTTTGGGGACCAGGGACAGGTGCGAAACCGTGAAACCAGCTGTCCAGCTGGCCTAGCAGGGCAACCGTGCCATGCGAACGGAAGAGATTCACCGTTTCGTCCACCCGAACGAAATCGGGAATCATTTGCGAGTGTTTGGAGAACCTTTCAAATCGATTGTGGATACGACCCTGACCCTGGACACTCATTGGGAGGGATTGGACCGGGTTGGGGTCGAACCAACCCCTGGATTTTGAGGGAGAGGGGCTGTTTGCAGCCGCAGGCGAGTAGGTTAGCAAAGGTTAGCAGTTAGCAGTTAGGCAGGGTGTACTGCACATGGCATATGAATTGACATGCAGCTACTCATAGCCACTCTGACCCATCTTGTACTGCCCCTTCGTTTCAAACTCGCGCGACACGGAGTTCTGCACCGTTCAGGGAGTGCGGAGAAACGGATCGCTCTCCCTGGAGTTCGACCTCAGTCACCTGCCCTCACAGAGTTCAGTTGTGACTCCGTTGATCCCGGTAGTGGTGTTGATGATCCATGAGCATATCTCATACCCCGACGCTCCGTGAGAACAGCCGTCTCCTGGTCCCTCAAAACCTATAGGGATTGGTGAGACCCTGGTACCCCTCCACATGAGGGTCCATGAGTATATCTCTCATAAAATCTGGTTGAACTTCAGAAGGAAACCATAGGACACCCCGGAATCCATCTTCCCTGAAATTGAATCCATGGATGAATCCGTGTCAATTGAATCCGTGTCCAAACGGATGCTCCTCCAGTCGCACGGTGTTCTCGGCTGCGTTTTCAGCACGGTGGGACGAGGTGTGGATCTGTGTGGCACAAATTCCGTTTGACCAATATCCCGTGGCTGGCCTCCCTTGTCGTACCGAACCGGGTCGGTTCGGTGGGACGACCGGGGCCCGGGTGCCAGGAGGGTCCAGTCATACCGAACCTGAGGAGGTACGACTGGAGGTGCAGGGTATATCAATTCCCGTTCGTATATACAGGTTCGTATCATTATTGATTGTTGAACAGTCTTGCACGTGCATGTGGGTCTTGCAAATGATGGTGTCACATTCCCTTTTTTTCCCACGTGCATATGTGCCGCGGGTCACCCAAAACTACCCTAAACCCTAAACACCAATCCCGGAATGGGTAGACCCCTCAAGTTGGCTGGACTGGATCCACAAGACGAGAAGGGCTTGGCTGCGCTTAGATTGAAAGAAGTGGGACCCAGCGCGTAACGTCACCAAGGCAATATTGGATTGAATCATGTTTTTAGATTCAAATGTTTATGACAGCAGGGGACAGGTGCAAGATGGTGGCTTTCTATGTCAATGATAGATGTTTTTCTGGTTTTTGAAACCCCAAACTCCTCCTCCCTGACAAGCCCCGCACCCTTCCCATCCCGCACCATCTCAGGTTGTGATGCTGGTTGGCAGGTCATCTTCCGGGCCCACTTGCGGCATGAGGACTGCGCCCGAGACTGACCTGCCCCACCGAGCGAGGAGCCCGTGCAAGAGCCAAGACTGACAGCCGCGAACCTGGTGACCGAGCCCGCCCCAAGAGCCAAAGATAGACCGTCGAATGTATCAGGACCTTCCATATTTTGCTATCTATGACTATAGCTCCTATACCAGGACCCACAGTCGGGGTGGTTGATGGACACCCCTTAATCACCTCCTGGCCGGGGCTATCAATGGAAGCCCCTTAGGGTGTCCTGGTCGAGGTGGCCATCGGGGTGTCCAGCTCCACCTGGGCTCCATGTTTGGTTCGCTCTCTCCGGGTCGGTCACGGTCATCCCGACCCATCCAACGGGCAACGAATTGGCGGCGAAAACGGGGTCGAGAAGCTTTGGGGTGGCATTTTTGGTGCCGCTTTTGTTCTTAATTGTTAACTGTTGTTGTTGTCGTCCGCGGAGTGTTTGGGTAGAGGCCAGTGGGACCTCGGTTTACTGGGGAAGAGTGGATCACCTGCCAGGGGGATTGGGGAGTTCCCACTGGACAAGAGCCGGTGGAAAGTTCGGGAGTAGGAAGAAGGGAAGTCTTCAAGAGAGAGAGAGAGAGAGAGAGAGAGAGGAGAGAGAGAGGAGAGAGAGAGAGAGAGAGGGGGACAGCACAGACTTCCAATTTGGTGCCCTGAAAACCCAGGAATGAGTGGAATCATCTGGGCATCACCCTGAACAGACTCCGATAGGCAGGAGCCACAACCCGAGAGGCGTTTGCCCTTGGCTTGACCGACCTCGGATTGATGGGTGGTTTTGCACTTCATGTTTAAACCTGGGGGTGGTTCAAGGGTCAATGTTATTATAGATGATCCTACACTGGGCTTGGCTACTATGGCAAATAGAAATGACACATCCCCGAATGTTCACCATCTTCAAGGAATACGACCCAGGACCCGAACCGGCTGATTTTTGGGGTGGAACTTCAACTCGGCAAATCCCAAACACGTGGCACAGTGAGCCTGTGGCATTGGGCAACAAGCAAAGACGTGCTTTGGCGCTTAGAATGCTGAGATACGACAGCGGTATGATAGTCGAAGCGCTTGGAGATTTTACACAAACACTTTTGGTGGTTTACAGTCCAATAGGTGGTATATCATATATCAAACACGATTGCACTTCGGTTCCCATTTGTGTCGTATGGGCTGTTGTTTTTTTTTCTCATGCAGGACTCTCACTACATGCGTTTCAAGGCAGGGAGACCCTCAGCTGGGACTTGGGACTTGCAGCGGGCCTGAGGAGAGACCGTGACCAGAACTGACCCTACACCGACTTCGTCGTACCGAACCGAAGAGGTTCGGTACTCAGGACCCGAACATGGCCCCCGCGCCCCGGTCGTCCCACCGAACCGGTTCGCGCTTCGGTACGAAAACGGAGACCTAGGATGAATGATGAAGTGGCTTTCGGTGTCCTGAATGCGAGCTAGGCTTTCGGCGAGCGATTGAACAAGTCCCAATCCCCATGATGGGCTATACAGAATTACAGAATAATACCGAAAAGACCTTCCATGATCTTCCAACTGTGCAACATGTGTTGCCTAACTTGGCTGGTTCTGCAGATGAAGTTCGGCAGACATTTTGCAAAGATGGAAGATCCAGGTAGATGGATTTTCCAGAAAATACCACACAGATCCTCAAGGTCCTCATGGGGTGCTGGATGTGAACTTTGCCCAGCAAGCGTGATGAAATCATGTGGCCAAGCAAGAGGCGCAGAACCTCATGTCACAGAATTTAGACTTCAGTCGACCTGTTGGTAGCTCGGAACATACAGTACCAGTCAGTACATAGCCTGTTTGTTTGTTCGGGTCATGATCCCATTTTCGACTCCGTCCCTGCCGTGAACCGTCCCTGGGTCCGTCCCCCCTGCTGTTCGGTTCGTCCGTGCTGATCGGGGCGTCCCGGTGCTTCGTTCAGAAAAAGGACCTGTTCGCTTCGCGGAACGAATCTCCTGATGACGGCGCCGATCCGGAAGCCGAACGGAGCCCTATGCTTGGACCGAAACCAGCTGGTTGGACTGTAGGGTGGAGGCACTACAAGACCCAGATCGTTTCCATTTGAAACATGGTGAACAACGGACTTTAGGGTGGTCGCACTGGTGCCGAGACGGTCGAATGACGGTCTGGGAGTGTTCAAGACACATGATTGGTTGTTCAGTGGTCCCAGTTCTGTTCAGATTGCTGCAGATTATTGGAATGTTCCGAAAAAAACAAATACGAGAGCAAGACCATCCCGGCTTTTGACCCCTTAGTCAAGATGGTGCGAAGAAAATAGCCTCCATGCCGATGGCCAGGTGCATTTGGTGCACTCGGAAGATGTGGTGTGGAAAGGTGGTTATAGGGAGCAGGCAGCTTAGTGAGATGGGAGCACATGTGTTTGACTGGCTCAACTGTATGTAGTTCTTGGTCACTTCCGTGCTCTCAAAAAAACAACGACCGCGTTTTCATAAGATGTCCCAGGCTTGGATATTTCTACTGAACAGGTTGTTTTGTTGAAAGATGCTTCTTGATGAACTGCTGCATCTCACCTTTTCTTCAAAGCATCGCCTCCTGGAACCGCCCGCCGTCAACGCGGGGGTGCGAGCGGAGTGGGCGGGCGACGCATCGCAACTGAGGTTGCATCTCTGGAAGCTGCATGGCTCCTTGGTGATGTTTCCCTAGGGCTCCTGGCCCATATCCTCAGGTTCGGTGGTTAGACCCCCGTGGCACCCACCCCAACCATCTTCTCAGGAGGTGGTTGGAGCCCTAGGGTTTGTTCCTTTTTGCACTCGACTCCTTCGGGTGTGTATGAAACGACAGGGAGTCCCACACGTTCCCGCCGCTGAGGCTGGCTTTGGTTCGGGAAATAGATTTCGGGGAACACCTGCACCAAAACCGAACCAATCCCACTCGTGACTGGTGGTCTGGGCATGGTGCTGTGGATGCTGATCGCACCTGAAGCCCTCGAAGAGTTTGGGTCGTGGCACCGTTTTTCGGTCTCCGTGTGTCGCTTTTGATGTCACCCGTCCCACCGGTCACCGCCCTCGTCCCGAACCGGTCACCGGTCAGCGCGCCAGCGGGTGAACGAGTCCGCCCGTGGGTCATGTCGTGGACAAGCGAAGTCAGCCCGTTTTCACGAAGAACGGGGAAGGGATCCAATTTCGGATCTCCGGTTTTCGTTGAACAGCAGTCCTGACTGCTGAGAAGACTTCACTTCCGACTTCCGCACATGAGCATGAAAGAACGCAAGTCGATTGACAATCACTTAGTTTTCTCTTCAGGTGCACATGGTCCTCGATCGCCCTCGATCAACAATTTCCTATACCAAACAGCTCCTTCTTGGCTTCAGCCGAGGTTCGAGCCATGTTCAGGAGACCAAGCTTCCACAGAATGAGGAGGATTCGGCCTGGGAGCTCGTGAAACCGCTTTGTCTCGTGGGTCGACTTGTGGACCGAGGTGGCCCTTCCCCGTCGATTCTCCGTGCATTCCCCGTCCGGATTCTTTGCATCACATCAGGACACCACCGGACCGGGACACCAGGACCGGACCGGGTGACCTGGTGTGTTTGGTCCGAAGCGGACGCTTGTTGAGACCCGGAAAACACGGGAAAAAACGTGCGGATCATCGAAAAAGTGGAACTAGAGGCAAAGGCATGCAAAGGCCAAATTACAGGCAAATACCTGGTTTTGCTTATAGGGATATATTACATGTTGTTATTGGGTCGACATGGATCTGATGGGTTTCATCACGGGCTCCATCCCCTTCTGCGTTTTCTTCTGTTTGTTTTCCCGGTTAAGGAACCGCCAATCCAAGAACCGGTGTCTGGGATCGACCACCCCGGCGAAACGCCAAAACCTCGCTCTCGTATCTTCGAGTAAGGGTAATTGCGGGAAGAAGCCGGAAGAAGCCAATACACGGCGAATGTCCGCAAAGGTCATGTAGTCTCTGGATGAATTCATCCTCAGCCCTGAACCCTCGGGATCCAGATACTGCTCAGAAGGCACTTGGACCCTCTTGGCACCTACAGAACAGTGTCAAACACATCACCTTCTGAGAGCGTATCTGGATCGATAGGGGAAGGTTTGATGGTTTTACAGTTTTACACATTTTCGGTGCAGTGTCTCACGGCGACATGAGCCAGAGTGGTTGAAGAGGTTTTACATGGTTTTACCATGTTTTACCATCCATGTTGGAAGGGGGTTATAAAACAAGAGTCTATACATTGTGGAAACTGATCATAATTAGTATTTCCCAGACACTCGGTGGGACTGGAATACAGACCTTCATTGACTCCTTAAAGCGCTTAAATCATCTTAAATCAACCACCCGGATGTAGGCCAATATGCCAGTCCCGTGGAGTGTTCTTTTTTCGTCTAAGTCCAAGAGGAAACGCAGGACGACGGTGTCCACTTCGGCCCACTGTGAAGCTTCTCGGCACAGCTGAAGCGCCACAAACACCTTGGAAGCGGATCGTTTTACGTTGTCCCACGCACTGAGCTCGTGAGTTCGTCAGCTCAGACAGAAACGGGCCCTGCATGTTCGAAGAAACGGTTTCTCCCAGCACAGGAAAGAAAAACAAGTTCTCCCCAGGTTCGGGTTATTGGACCCTCTCTTGGGAGGACTGGTGATCGACGCGTCACTGGTACTCTAAGTAGCCACTCGTGAGCCATGGGCGCCTGCGAGTGTGTGGAAGTCAAGCGTGGCGAGGCACGCATACCGGTGGCGCTACGCGCAGTTCGGAGCTGTATGCGGTGTGGATTTTACTCGACCGGTGGCGGGAAACCGGCTTTTCCTCCGTCCAACGTGTCCAAACAAGTTGCCTAAGCCAGGAAGTACGTGGATAACCTTTAACTTTAAACCTTTTTTTTTGGGGGGAATTCATTAAGACACAGATGAACAGATGGAAAAGGGTGGTGACACGTTCATTTTTATTGTCCAGGGTAAGTGAGCATGAGGAAGAACATCAGTTTCATTTCCCAAACGCTCCATGTATGGCATACTTGTACATTGACCCCTGAAACTACCCCAATAATAGGTTTCTATGCCACAAATCTTATGTGTGTGTGGGTTTGGAACATGTTTGAAAGCCATCAGCAATTGGGCTCAAAGACTGAGCCGAGTTGTTTGGTCTTCCGACACTCAGTTCCAAGAAATGGGCGCCTGCAGCTCCAAGAAATCCACTGCAGTTCACCCCATCGACGTGGTGCCTTCCTCACCTGCGGCTGCACCGCCTGGGACTGCGGCGGCGCCAGCGCCGGCGCCCGTGGCGGCGCCCGCGGCGGCGCCGGCGGCGCCTGTGGCGCCTACAGCTGCGAGCCGTGTGACACCAAATGCGCAGCAGACTGCTGGTCCTGTGGGGGCTGGAATCGTTCCGCAGGCCTTTTTGGGATTGGGGTCCGTGGCTGGTCCGGTTGGACTTGGATTTGGGCTGAAGGTGAATGAAGTGGATTCTCCAGCTATCCAAAGAGGGCATCCGGCATCCACTTTTATCTCATGTTTGGTGCAGATATACCTATATGGGTACCTACAGTGTATATTTATGATATTTTATGATTATTAAAGTAATAATGGCAGTGAAACTTAGATGCTTTTTCACATCAAAAAAGACTATTGCAAACCACTATCATCATAGAACATCCGCTGAAATGGGGCTAGTATATAATCTAAAACATCATCTTGGAACTTCACAGCCTCACAGCCGATTCTGTCCCAAATGTTCTAAGTGGATGGCTGTAATGTTCTAAGTACATGTTCCTCCCAAGGCCCAAGCTCTTCTTTCTCCTTCACCCCAAGCTCCCAACTCCTAAAGACACATGCAGCACATGCATCCACGATCCTGCAAATTCAACCAGCGTTGCAGAAATCACAACTATATTGAAAACATATATTTTATTACAATGTTGATTCCTACAATAAGGCAATCCTTTCGTTGAAAGACATGTTGAACATGGCACATCCAGAGGAAAGAAAGGAGTTTGGAACACGAGGTGAACAATGTCTTCGCCAAGAGGTTCCCACTCCATCCTGTCCACCAAAAATCCAGATGGTACCTCTTAACGAGGGGCCTAGTGGGAAGCGCTTAGCACAGCGTCTCGACCGCCAATGGCCGTCTTCGCGTGAAAGACGTCCAGACGTCCTTCAGTCAGACTAATGGCCAAACGAGACGTCCCGTCCAGACGCCCTTCAGTCCTGAAGACTCACATGCGAAGGCGAAGGCGAAGGCGAAGGCAAAGCCAAGCTCCTTGATCAAGGCCATCAAGTGCAACGACCTCCAAGTCGTGGAGGAGTCCGACTCCGAGTCGAGGAAGGAGGAAGAGAACCAAAACGAGGTTTTCGGAGGAGTCGACTTCCGTGTGGTCGACTTGTGCCCAGTGTGGACGTTTGTTTGTAAAGGGGAGACTTGCAGTGGTCTTGGCCCAGGCTTTTTCCAAAGATTAGCAGCAAGCTCCAGCAGATCGCTAGTAGGTTGGAGGCCGCTAGTAGGATCGAACGAAGGAGCCTTTTCAGTCGGCTTTTGCAAAGAAAGATCGTCAGGAGGCGAACTGGTCAAGCTGCATCACCGAGTTCGGATGGTTTATAGACCCCCCTTTGAGCATGTATTTACCATCCAAGAACCATCCGACCTGGGTGGTGCTTATACATCGAGGGCAGTTTGGTAACATATGGTCATGATTTTTTGAGAAAGGTCTGTACTCACCATCATCATCCACGCGTCTTTGGTCATGGGATATACCCCAATTGCCATGGTAGACATACATCTCTTAATGGGTGTTTTTGGGGTCATAGTTATGTCATAGTTATGTCCAGTGTGTGTCCCATGACCAGCTAACAGTCCTTCACGGGGTCACCCGTGATGTTCCGCAAGGAAGCGGTTCCTTCTCCTCCGTTTCCATCGCTTTGGGTCGGGGTCGGGTCATGGTCACATCGGATCCACAGATCTAGTCCGGCCTTTCGGTGATGTGGCAGTTAGACACTGCTGTGATGGGACGGTGCCCAAAACGTACCCATCTGCGTCACTGATGATGTGTCCGTCTGAAACGCGGGATCTTCGTTTCTACCGTCCCACCGGCTTCTTTTCGAAGCGCCCGCTGGTGACTGGATGCTGGTGTTTTACTACACGAAGTTGCTGGGACGGTTGGAATGTGTTGAAAGAGGGAGTTGCCCTACACCTCCAAGTACCTCCTCAAAAGGTACTTAGACCCTCCTGGCACCCACCCCAAACACCTTCTCAGCAGGTACTTGGAGGCCCAGGGTTGGTTAAAGGAGCCCCCCAGTGCGTTGGTGTGGAAAGGGAGTCCCCCTAAGCACGCACAGCTCCTTGAATGCGAAGACATGTGGTCCACCCGCAGCTGCACAGCTGCAGCGTCGATCATGCAGCATCTTTCCTTCCAGTGCGCCAGTGAAGAAGTCGACGACAGTGCTGCACGGAGTGTTTGTTCTCGCTGCTCTCATGGGAATGAGAATCATAAATGTTGAAGGAAAAAGACCGATTGCCAGGAAATGCTGCAGGAACCTGACTGTAACCTGGAGATGCTAGGCGGGCTTTTCTTGGGCGGATCCAGTGGAATGTCAAGTCTGGCTCTATGAGGAAACTCGTGCAGGTTGGTTTTTTAGAGGAAATCATGAGTTCACTATAGGAGTCAACAAACTTCAACACACCCTGAGACCCTGAGACCATCATCCTCCAACTGGCTAGACATGCCAATAGGATATCAATGGACACAAAAACCATCAAACGCATGGTACTTGTGGCCATTTTCCCAGGGGTAAGTACAGGGAGTACGGGAGATATATACAGTCAGTCCATAGTGAGAGACATCGCCCTCAGGGTTGTTTTTTCCAGTTTTTGTCGTCCTGTCCGCAGGCATGTGGGATAATACTCCCCTCCTCGCTGCCTGCATGTATGGTCACAGCGAAGTCGCTCTAAAGCTCATCGAGCGTGGGGCGGATGCTGGGCTCAGCCTTTGGAAGAAAAAGGACAAACAAACACATCCTACAGACCTAGACCTCCCTTTGCTATATACTCTCAGATCCGCACAGCCCCCTTTTTTTATCGATGAGAACTGCTAAACCATGTTAAAACCTTAGAAGATCTAAGGACAGGCTCAGAGACTGGGGTCCACCATGGTCAACCTCACTCGGACATGACCATCCGACTGTGATGGAGGTGTGTTCCTCTACTGTGCGGGTGGACCCCGTCAGGTCCCTCAGGTCCCCCAGACCAGAACCCCAGTTCGCCAGTTCTCTGGGTGACGGCACGAAGCAGTGAACTGTCATCCGAAAGTCGTCTTGGTCGTTTTTTCCAAGCTATTCATTGAATCGGTCGGTCAGAACGTACGTGTATGAGTCTAGAGGAGATCTATGCAGTTTTTTTTTTCCACAGTCTTCAGATACATCAGGCTCCGGGAACTTCCGTAAAACGGACACGTATAATGGGTCTCTGGACTTCTTGTTCACTCGGTCACTCCGCGAGTCCTACCATACAACTACCGATCAGGCACTTGGGGACCCTCGGGGGGTTCAGAAACCTGTGGCAGATCTTCCTGTCCCAGGCAGGTCGTGTTAGGGCCATCATCCCTAGGGCTCCAGTCGTACCGAACTTGAGGTTCGGTGGGACTGGGGCCCGAGTGCCAGGAGGGTCCAAGTCATACCGAACCGCTTCGGAGGTACGAAGTCTGAGCTAATTAGGGCTCCAAGATCCTGAATCGCCTGGTACAGACCTGAATCGCAAACCAGTTCTTCTCATCACGCGCAATGCGAACGATCACGTCCGCAGCGACGAACGTTGCCGAGGACGTCTTTGCGCGGAATGAGCATCGCGCAACGGCCTTGCACTACAGCTCGGTAGAGGGCTGTCTCGAGGTGTCAAAGGCATTGCTGAGCAAGGTGGAGGAGGGTGAACGTTCGAAGCTGGTGACACGTGGTGAAAGAAAGGGAGAGCTGGCCCAAACACTCCATGGGACTGGCATCAAGTGGTACCAGGGCCCCCGGAGTGGGGTGGTTCATAGACACCCATTAACCTCATGCGGAGCTATTATTGGACACGCCTGGCCCGGGGGCCCTGGGGTGGTG
The DNA here is from genome assembly GCA_963970005.1 of Durusdinium trenchii. NCBI lineage: Eukaryota > Dinophyceae > Suessiales > Symbiodiniaceae > Durusdinium > Durusdinium trenchii. The sequence goes on from CAXAMN010012470.1 coordinate 66,537, forward strand.
TGGTCAGCCGAAATGGGCCGATGTCGGTGTAGCGGATGGATCTGGGGCGAAAGCGAGAGCTCAGCTGGCTCCGGTCAGGAGCCCCGGTCCAGTCGTCCAGTCTGACCCAGGTCCAACCCTGGTCGACTTGACCTCCTGAAGTATTGATTTTGCATGACCATCTCCAGTATTTCCTGAGGATAGTTCCTGACTTGTATGGATGGATTTTGTTGGATTCCCTGGTCACCTCCGTCACCCTGAGACGTTCGTTCGTTGAGATTTGGTGAGGGTTCGGACCCTGGAGCCTCATAAGATGGAGGGGTCCTTCTCACACATCTCCATGGATCCCCAGCGGTTCGGGTGCTTTTCGAGGGAACGGTGAGGAGAGCGGTTCTCACGGAGCGTTTGGGGTGGGTGGAGGTGGAGAGAGTCCTTTTTCATCCTGTCATGTCTGAGTTTCAGCGGAATGTGGCATGACTCGACACGGCGCGCTTGCGCCGTTGCCTTCGGCCCCCCTATGCCCATGCACATTTAGCAAACAAACGATCACAGATGTGTGGGTTGACCTGGGTGGGAAGAGTCGCAAACACCATCCATTGGGCGCCCAGGAACTGCGGCATGGCGAAAGTTTACAATCGCCACCTTGATTGCTATGGCGAAAGAACTCCATTGGCTGCTGCTGCTGAGAGTGGCTTCGAAGATTCTACTGCTCTTTTGCTTCTTGTTTGCAGACAGAGTCAGACTAGAAATACCATTGCCTCTTGAATGGGCTTCTGCTGCCGTTTCCAGCAGACTGGAAGTAGTGTATTGTCGCAGATGCTTCGGAGTCCTATGACCACCTCATCCTGCGACCACGGTACGCTCGAAAAGCCGCAGCGCTGAGGCTTGCGGCTGGAGCCACGTTCGAAGCGGATGACGAGGGTCGCACACCGCTCTGGCTGGCTGCCCGTCATGGCCGGGTCGAGGTGGTGCAAGTGCTCCTGAAGCACGGCGCTGACGCATCCCAACAGGAAGCTTGGCGCTGACCGCTGTCCCACGGGACCCTGTGGTGGAGAGATCGAACGCGGAGGTCGCGTGGCGACCGGGCTGGGTTGGGAAACGGGAAGATATATTGGTGGGGGGGGGGAGTATGCCTAGAGGAAAATACATACCCACATGTTGGTCCCAAATTCGTTTTCTGAAGCGGCCAGGGACCATGAAGAGAAAAAGCTGAAAGGCCGGCCTTGGGGCTGGGACCAGTGCCTTCCCCCAAAGTGCGCATCAACGCATGCCGCCAACACTCAGGCCATCTCAGACCCACCTGGTCTTTGGTGCGAAGGCTACCAAAGAAGAATGCCTTTGGACACCGTCGACACCTACCAGCGTCCAAAGGAAGTCTGAGGTCTCAATTGGGCCAAGACAGGACCCAGTGGCAAACCACTGTATACCTAAAGATCTACCAGCTGTGCAACATTTTATGCCTCTTGCATGGTTGATGTATGCCGGATGAAAAGGCAGCAAATTCTGCACAGTTGGAAGATCTGCAGGTGTATATACCCTACACCGACTTCGTCGTACCTCCTCAGGTTCGGTATGACTAGACCCTCACATGGCACCTGGGGCCCCGGTCGTCCCACCGAACCTCAGAAGGGAACCTCGTTCAGCCTGTGGAACCTTTGTTCGAGCTCTGGAACGGAAAAAGAGCTGCGACATGCCCTGGGATGCCCTGCAAGTCTCGAAAGCGTCGGGGTCTCGAAAGGAAGCGAAAGGAGATCTCGTCTCCCCCTCACCTGAGCTCCTTTGCTTCCTCCACTCAGGACCAGTCGGGTGTCTCCGTCTTGAATGCCAACACTGGAGGTGGTCGCTGTCATGAGGATCTGATCTCCTTGCTGCTGAGCGCCAATGTGGATGTGAACCAGACCAGCGGCAGCCCACTGTGCGATGCGGTGAAAGGCAACAAGAAGCAGGTCCGCTTCCAGGGGCGGACCAAAGGGGCGGACCAGTTCGCGCGCGGGTTGGGTCATAAAACCCCCAAACGAAAGGCCTTTTCCGGACCTTCCATGGTTGGGGTGTTTCCAAGCGGTCCAAGCGCGTGGCGTGTTCGTTCGGGGTGCCCGGAGCCTTTCCGTGGTTTTAAGGGTTGTTGGTGGAGCCCCGAAGGGAAGCAGCTGCTTCAAACGGGTCCCCAAATGTGGAGCCATGGAAAATCTCAGAACATCCTCTCGAACATTCTGCGTCCTTTCGATGGGCTGCGTCCACTCGCAGCTCCCTCGCGGCTCCCACGCATTTCTTTGAAAAGGGTGGAAAGCTGATACCCTGGCGCCCTGAGGTTCCACCGGAGCCCCATGGAGAAGTGTTTCACATGGTGCACCTTAGGACCCTCATATGTCTCTTCAGCTAGGTAGCTTGCTAGGATGAGCATCCAAATCGGACACATTGGGCATTTCTACGAGACCATGCCAAATCCCAGGGTGCTGGAGACCGTCACCCATGTGGCCCAAGTCCTCCTCTCTCGCCGTGAACCATATCGATTCGCTGCGAGGTGGTCGAAGCTTTGTTGACCCATGGTGCATCGACCAACATGCCCAATGCAAGCGGGACAACCGCCCTTCATGCGGCCTGCGAAGCTCTGCTCAGAAGTTGCCAAGTGGTAGCAGTAGTAGTAGTAGTAGTAGTAGTAGTAGTAGTAGTAGTAGTAGTAGTCGTAGAAGTAGTAGAAGTAGTAGAAGTAGTAGAAGTAGTGGTGGTTGTTGTTGGGCTGCCTTTAGCTCTAGTTTGGTGAAGCTGAACCTCGTGGGCAACTCCCACAAAGATACGCTGACTGGGCGCCCCAAGTAGTCTGCCACCCCAAGAGGGCAGTTGAATTGGTCACGGATTAAGACCCCTTAGAGCCTCAGGCAACAACCCCCCATTTCGGAGACCTGTTGGAGAGTGCTGGTATGGGGTTTACACATACCAGTGGATCCCAGTTGCCACTACAAGGAACCAGCGATTCTAAATTTCAGCCTTTGGAACCACTGGTTACTAGCTATAGTGGTAACTGGATGCCCTGGACACTATTACGCTACTGTTCCAGGTCAACGTCGGTCCTTTCTAACGTCGCAGAACAGGTTCACCGATGGAGTCGGGCCTCCCCGATCCAGTTTGGGCACCGACAGCTGCCAAACAGGAATATATGCCTAATCACTACCAGGGGCCCCGGTTCGGGGTGGTTCATAGACACCCATTCACCTCATGCGGAGCTGTTTTTGGACCACCTGGCCCTTACAGGGTCCTGGCATATATTATACACATTTGAGCCCTGAAACTAGCCAAATGTAGGCAATCTATGCCAGGACCTTCCAAGAGGTGTCTCTAAATGCCCCTCTTAGAGCTGATTCGGGGTGTCCAAGAACGACCTGTTGGAAGGTCCTGGTACATACCTAGAATAGAACCCATTTGACCTCTTTCTGATAGAGAAATACACAGTTTTTGTTCCACAACAGGGGTCAATCAGGCCCCAGGTAGAAAATATACTGTTTGGCGTGGTTGGATCCAAGATCTAAGGCAATGGGCACAGATTGGTCGTCCATGTCGAGTCTCACCAAAATCTCCCAGTCGATTTGTGCATGATCTGAGTTGGAACAATCACTTCAAGTCACTAAGACGACTGGTGTTTTTTTCAATCTTCCCCCCAAAAGAACACAGCTCCAGCCGTGCTTTTGCGCCCCCAGACTTCCGGGCACCCAAGGCACCCAACAACCAAACCCCCCCCAACACATCGACCCAGCTCGTCCCAGGAGCGTGGTGATGAGTCGTTGGTGCAATTGCTGGTTCGCTTCCGGGCGGATCCGGGCGCCGCCAACGCCGCAGGATCGACGCCGCAGGAGCTGCTGCGGCGCCGTGGACTGGCGGATGCTTGGACTGGCCGCCCTTCGCGGAGGGACAGCGTAGGGACCGGATCGATTTGGAGGTCGGGAGGGCATTATATAGTACCCCAGGGAGTCCCAGCGCGTTGGTAACTGATGTCTTTATAAGAACGTACTGTACCCGTGAATGGGGTGCCTTTCTTGTGCAGCCATGAGTTTCTTGGTGGGCTCAGCAAGACTTGACAAATCTTGACAACATGCATGAAATATGTCATGATTTGGTACACATCTGTGCCACAAAATCGTTTTTTTCAACGTTATACTCCATGCATCTTCCGTGCAATGCCTGGCTTGCGATCAGCAGTAAGGAAACGCCAGGAACTTAGCTATATTATATGGTCTATTTCTACTCAAGCTGGACCCCATAAATATTGAATCCTTCGCTTGAGGCAAATTGGATCTCAAAAGAGATCATGGACGAGAAATCGAAGGAGGTGCCATTCGTATTTCCATGCCGCAAGTGTGCACAGTTCTCACTCCGTTCTCGTGAATGCATGCTGTATATTTTTGCTGAGCCCACATTATGAATTGTGCTATGCTGGCTCACTTTAGCTAGAACTGGCGTGCAAATCACCAGGCACCAGCATTTAACCTAGCTACAAGGGCCACTTACCAATTAATCCGCCCATGCCTGCCATCCCTTTAGCGTCGTCTTTTTTCTGCACGCCCGGATCCGTTGTGGCTATGCCGACCACGAAGCCACTCCTGCAAAGGATGAAGATCTTGGAGGCTCTAATTGTTTGATTCATGGGTGCATCGTGGAGCGCTATACTGAACAATTTGCTTGACATGTTGAACAGGCCTTCTATCAGGATATCCTCACCCCATCTTTTCGCAAAGAACGATTTGTGGAGTTGGGGAAGCAGGCTGGCATTGGCCAATCAAAAGTGGAGGCAATGCTTGCAAATTCCAAGGTAGCTTGCACGCGTTTGAACTTAGCATGATGTTGATTTCAGAACCAAACACCTAGCTGGGATAACAAAACATCACGACCTGTGCCCAGGTTCCGTCGATATCATTTTCGTTTGTCGATTTGGACTTTGAAGAGAAAACCCGTTCACGAAATGGATATGGTTTGTCCGAGAATGAGGCCCAACCGCTGCATGTTTTCAACACTGTTTTCAACAACTTGGCAAGTTCGATCTATGTGTTCTCTCTTCGTCTTAAATTTATTAATGTCACGTGTCAGGTTGAGAAACCACGCAATGCTGCATTCCTCATGCGCTGGTTGGCACAGTTTGCTGCCGACCCACCAACAATCACCGAGACTAAGGCCTTATGGCGCATGATTATAGAATTTATTATCGGTCGATCGATCGATAACCGCTGATCTTGCCAGGAAGTGTTGTGCAACATCGCTGTTGACTATCACTTGCACGCTGACCGTACGAAAACCCTACCTTTGCAGGCGAAAGGACTTTCTTTGATATCGATCGATCGATCGATCGTATGTGCATCTTGCGCAGGATTGGGCTGAAAGCGAAGCAAAGCTCCATCGAGCTCTGCACAGCTATTGTATCATGCGGCATGGGCGAACATCATCTGCGAGGTCACTTGCAAGTATCAATCAACGCATATAACCACACCCAAAAAAATGTGTGCAGGTCCGAGGAGAGCAACATGTACAAAATCAAGAAGTTGATCTCTGCGGTTTACGAGGCCACTTGAGGGGAGACCTCATGATTCTACAATCCCTTTTCTTCGGCAGGCGAATGGCATCACCAAAAAGAAAAGGCAATCGACAGAATCCAAAGGCCAGGGCCTATGTGTGTTTTTACAGTGATTGTGCTTTTTAGTTTGAACAAATTGAACAAATTTACTAATTTGTCGGGCAGGTGAAGTTGCTCCAGATGGTGCCACACCGTCCGAGCCTCCTGAGAAGAAAACGAAACGTGCAGAATCTGATGGAGAAACACATGATATGGAAGTCAGTGAAGACGAAATATGCATTGAAGAGTGCATTGAAGAGGAGGAATTGACTGCTGATGAGTGTGTCGAAACTCCTGAGCAGGGATCACACGTGGCTGAGCCAGTCCAGGGATCACATGTGGCTGGGCCAGTGCAGACTGCTCAGGGTGGTCAGGAGGTGCCAGTGAAGGCTGCTCAGGGTGGTCAGGAGGTGCCAGTGAAGGCTGCTCAGGGTGGTCAGGAGGTGCCAGCGAAGACTCCTCAGGGTGGTCAAGACAAAGATGCAAACGACTTGGCAGCACCTGCCAAGTGGGAAGGCTGCGAACAATTCATCGTTCCAAATATTTTTACGATCCCTGCTCAAGTACTGAACCCAAGCCAATTTGGATCCAGTTTGCCACGCCTTCCAGCACTGCAGAGTACTTTGCTATTGTATTTTCCTTTGACTTCCAGAAGATGCAATTTCCTTGTGGCAGGGACTGAACAGGTAACCAAGCTTGAGGCCATCCAGAGCGAGGATGAGAAAGGTGATCCCAAAGTAGCACACAAGGACACTTCCGTGGACACATGTGCACATGCATGCGCACACACACGCTATACATCTTGCGCTTATTTCTTTAATCAACCCGATCCCAGCTCATAATGCTTAAATCCCAGGAGTCAAAACCCTTGATGGCCGAGATTCCTGACTTTGATGAGGAGGAGTTTCAAAAAGAGGTTGACAGGGCGTGCCAAGAACTTGCACGATACAAGCTATCAGAGGTGTCACACGCCACTTTGTTGGTAGCAACATGTTTGCATTAGTAGTACGAGTGATTGCGTAGTAATGCACGTGAAGTATTTGCTTTCACGTGTTTGGAAACACCTAGGCACAAAGGAAAATGCGTGCAGCTCTGAGGGCTGCCGAGCAGGAAGCCGAAGAACAGAAAGCTAAGAAAGGAAAAGGAAAGGGAAGGGGAAGGGGGAAAGGTAAAAAACAACAAGAGACTCAAGAGACAGCACCAGCAAAGGAACTAACAATGGAAGAAGAACTTGAACAGGAAGAGAACAAGATCAGGCGTGAGATTGAGACGGAGGAAATGAATGATGCACCAACAAGGAAAGGGAGAGGGCGTGGTCGTAATGGTCAGGGAAGGGGAAGGGCAAGCAAAAAGGCAAAGGTAAACACATGTGGTGATGCACCAATGGAGGTTACACCTGAAGCAGCACAAGCAAGCAATGCAGATGCATCCGATGACAAAGCAGCAGAGGCCATTGCTAAGGAAGGGGCAGGATCGACAGGGCCAGCAGCCCCAACAACACCAAAGAACACATGCACAAAGGCAGCATCGAGTGACGCGAAAATGGCAAAGGAAGCACACAGTTCGGGTCATGGTAATGAGGCGTGAGTTTTTGTATGCTGCTTTCACATATTTTATCATATGGACTTTATGTACAATGCAAAATCACGTTCCCTGTCTTTTCGTTTTGTATCGATTCGTGTCATGTATGCAACATCTGTCCTTCGATCGCACAGGTGACAAGCGGATCAGCACAGGCAATGCCTGCAGAGGCAGTGCCGGCCAAGAAACCATATCTCAAGGACGTTAGGACCTTGTGTGATGGACGATGCCATCATTTCAAATGCAATAGTTTTTTTGGGCCAAGGCCACCAAACAAAAGAGTGTGGAGTTGATTTACGCGAACAAGCAGTACTTGCCTGACATGTGGATTCCGTCGTCAACCGATACCGTTTCGCAGCTTCCCAAGTCAGATCTTTGCTTTTCGAACCAAACTTCATGAAGTAAAAGTTCCTGTAACCGTACACTTGAGGTCCTGGACTGTGAGGCCTTCTGACGATCTCTTGGAAAAGAACCGTGATTTAGGTTCTATTGGGATCATGCTTCTTGCCTTGTCTCTTCAATTCAACCCACCCGCATCCACTTATAAGCCTTGTCTCGGCCAAGGCTGGTGGGAAGCTTCTATATCTACAAGCCCAGTGCCAAAGGTTTGGCCGACTGGAACGAGTCGGGAAAGGGTCCTGTATTAAGGCAGGGTATGATTTGAGAATACGTAGATCGATCGATAGATTATATCTATTCAATTCTATGTGACCAGGCAAATGCCAAGAAAGGAGGATGCACCGTGACATGGTCACGATTCAAAACGTTTCCGGAAGCGTCCCTGACCAAGTCATCCCATGTGTTTGCAACATCCTAGGCCTAGGTTTTGTTTTGCTTAGGTGGGCTGCAGCAAGATCTGTGGCTGGATGGTGCTGATTCATAGCAGTGAGATCAGCTAATCTTGGGGTATGTTTTGCTATGGAGCAAAGCAAACGAGTTTGAAGGGATCACAAGAGCTAAGTGGGGCCTGCACAATGCCCACTGTCGAGAGTCAAAAAAGTATACGCTGCATGAATGAATTCACATATAAGATCGACTTTTCTACATAGTACAGTGCATTGAAAAAAACGATTTCGATTTCCAGCAGGCTCACAGCTAGAACAGGGGCCTGTGGCACAGGCACAGGCCTGCGGATCCAGGTTTGGGGGGACATGGTCGCTGGTTGGAAGCGATCACCCTTGGCACTAACAGCCTTCACGGCAACCCTCTTGCTTCAGTTTGGAGCACCTCAAGAACTGCCTGGGGGCCAAGCTCTGAAACAATAGACGCGTAGGCTCACAGCTCACCTAATAAATATACATGATTGGGGAAGCCAAGGTTGGATTCGGTGGACTATGTGGTTAAGAGTGTTCATGGCACAGATCTTGATTGCCGTGTCACTGACTCAGTATGAGTTTCCCAGCATACATCGATCTATGATACCCGAGTCCAGGATCTCTTCAACTTCGACGTGTTCAGCGGACAATCTGCCATTTCCAAAAGCTTCAGCCGTTGCCCCAACGACTCCTCCAGCCTCATCATTTCAACCCGTGCATTTTGTCCAGGGCAAGCTGGCCTCAAATCGTCGAGGACTCATGATCTTAAATTTATAGTATATGTCCCTCAAGCGGCTCTTTATGTTGAGTGCTGAGGGATGACTTCGATAAAGAATTGCGTGATGTTCAGAATGACATCACAACTGTGTGGGGGTGCCCAACTGGCAAAGCCTGATTCTGGAGAAACGTCGGCTAAAACAACGCATTGTAAAATATGGAGTCAAGAGATTGTGAAGGACTATTTTTAGGAAACTGTTGGATGTCTTGAAAGTAAATTTGCACTGCAGCACTTAGGCTTGGATTCTACCGAGCGATCTTGGGGATCCTTCGGGTCAAAGAGGACAGACTTGTACAGTTGTCCTGCTTCATATGATGGTTTACCTTATTTGGATTCCAGCCATTTCCAGGACGGGCTGGTCACCATGGGCCCCCCGTGTAGCAGTTTTACGTTCTTGAACCGCCCGACGAGCGGGCGATCCGCATCAAGGCAAGTGGCAGTATATAGTGGGAGTGGTGGAATCGAGCTCGATGTCCTGGGAGGCCGCTAGGATTTCAATCCAAGCTTTACATCAAGCAGGCCAACTTGAAGCTTGTAACCAATCCTTTTTGATTTGTATGGCGCATACATGGCAGCTAGGTCATGCATGTATTATAATACTCTGGCATCCTAGGATAACAGCACGTGCGCTTCTACTATGTCTTCTCGCAACAGCCAGAGCAGTATATGTATTTGTGGAACAACCGGCTGGAAGCATTATGACAGCTTTTCCTTACATGGTGTGGATGCAAAACATTATCTCTCGCTATGTGATCCGGTGGCAAAACCAGTTTTAGTCGGTGACCCAGCTGGTCAATTGGTTAGAAATTTAAAAGGGATCAAGGAAGTGAAACACAACCCATGTCTTTTATATACCAATCAAAAACCCTATCCCGAAGTTGGCAAACTAAGTTGGCTTGGCCACTGGGGTGCTACAAGCTGCAAACCATCCCGCTGCTTTGGGACAGTGCTTGAAACTCAGAAGACTTGTTGCAACTTAATTGTCGATCGTTTATCGAGTTCGTGCAATACTTATCGTATTCAGGCCTTGGGCAGCTGACCTCTACAAACGCATGACAAAGCAATTCCGAAAGTCATTGAGCAGTTCCGGGATATCGGTTGTGTATTTCAACCAAAAAGGGAAGAAAGTTGTGTCATGAACTCAGCTTTATATGAGTAGCTAAATCATGCTAATATGATTCTTCCATGGCTGAGGCGAGGTGGTCCTTTGTTAAAGTCTACGCAGGTGTACCCAATGGAATTTGGCAAGCGCATTTGCACTCTACATCGACTTTTGATGGACTGCCTTTGATTTTTTTGCAAACCAATAAGAATCGAAATCGATAGTAAAGTCGACTAGTCCACAGCACTCCACCATGAGGCTATCCGACTTTGCAGGAGAAAAAAGCCTGTGTCCTCAAGGCCCACTTGAAGGCGGCGGCCAAGAAGCTCCAAAAGAATGGCGTCACTGCCTCGAGCTTTGCAGTGAGTTTAATTTACATTGACGTCGATGTCTAAAAACTATCGACGAGGTGAAGCATCCGCCCTATGCTTGGAAACATGTTGGTCTTGGTCAGCTACGCTGGTTCTTGAAGGAGGTTGAGTGCACAGAGTTCCTCAAGTCAGCTCCTCCCCGACAACTATGTCTGGTCCCCAATTGAAATTTGAATTAAACTATGAAGATAGGTGTGTCTGCAAGTATTGATCAACATATTTGGTGACTTGTGCAATAAATATTCTTGTGGCTGAGGCCTGACCTAGCTATGTCCTGTCCCCAGCAGACTTTCTGAGTAGTCACGAGCAAACGCTTCAGTTGTGGGGTCATGGATTCGAATCTATATAATCGATATTCATCGATATAATATATGCCCTAGATCCATAGAAGTCCAAAGACATATATTTTCACCGACTGAGGTAAAGGACAATCCTTTTGGGGTCACCTAGAGGCCATTTTTTGAATCGTCTTGGACTCCCAGTGATATTTCGGGTTTGTGATATCGATCGTTCGTGCTGTGTGCTTCAAAAGCCTGATCCCTCGAGCAACTGGCCTTTGTGGACACCGATGTCTGCCAAGTGAGGACCTGCCAATTGAGTCTTCTCTCAGTTTGTTCCAGTTTCAGAAGACTGACGCTTGCAAACACACTGCAAGTCGACTCCAATGAAGAATATTGAAAAAAAGGTATGCGTGAACTACCCGTGAAATTTGCGTGAAGCGCGTACTGTACCCGTGAAGCGCGTACTGTACCCGTGAATTGAGCGTGAAATTGAGGTGCTCAGATTTGAGTGTTTTTAATGTGTGATTGTTGTATGGTTGTTCATCGAACAATGTATGTCGACATACTATTTGCATGTCTTGGTTATTTTTTTGTCTGATGTCAGTTTTGCATATATATGCCACAGCAACATTTTGTTGCCCAGTGCTGAAGTAGCTACTACTTGTGCGAAATGGGAGAGGTTGCAAAGGAGATTCAGGATGCAATGGAGGCAGCACGGGCCAGGTCCCAAGCTGTCTCTGGTAGTACACCTGGAAGTTCTATAGACCGTCAGCGAACTTTGCGATATGGGTGTCGCTGGCATCGTTCCGATGATTGTTTCTTCCATATAATATACGAGTATGCAAAGGAAAACACTGTTTCAGCTATTTCAAAATCGAAGCCAGGGAAGTTGAAGAGGATCCTGAACCGGAAGTTTCCCAAACTCAAGAGCCAGCACAAGGTGAGCAGTGTGATATTTGCACATGTGTATTTTGATCTATGCATGATGTTATTAAACTAATTGACTAATCGAATTCTACGTGTATCTGCATGCACAAAAGAGGTGAAAAAACAAATACGGAAGAGAAGACTAAGAAAGTCAAGAAGATAATCAAAGTCATCAAGGTGGTAAAGAAACAAGCAAAAGCGGGTGAGACGAGAGAGGCTGATCCAAAAACACCTTGTGATCCAGTGCCTGGCCCAGAGACCAAACCAAGTGAACCTTGTGATCCAGTGCCTGGCCTAGAGACCAAGCCAAGTGAACC
>CAXAMN010012470.1:78293-98620 GCA_963970005.1 Durusdinium trenchii
CTGCCCCCGAACCTTGTGATCCAGTGCCTGGCCTAGAGACCAAGCCAGGTGAAACAGGAGAGGCTGCTCGTGATTGTGAAACACCTTGTGATCCAAAGCCTGATGCGGAGACCAAGCCAGGTGATCGTGAAACACCTTGTGATCCAAAGCCTGATGCGGAGACCAAGCCAGGTGAGACAGGAGAGACTATTGATTTGACCGAAGACCAAAAGGACGCGGCAGGTGCGGATTTCGACATCAAGGTGCATCAATTGACTCCACATAGCGCGGCATTGTATGAGCTTGCCCAGAGTCAAGCTGAAAGTTGGGCCAATGGTCACTATAGTGATGATCTTCCCGACTTTTGGTACCACAAATCCTGGGAAGATGCAGGTTGGTACTGGACTGGCTGGGACAGCCAGTGGAGAAATGAGCAGCCTTGGAATTGGAAGTACTGGGACAAGCCTCAAAGTGGTTGGAGCCAAGGCACCACCACTCCTACATCCACGCCACACCGTGGAGAGTCGAGCACTTCCCTTGATTCATCACGTTCTCCCTCTGTGCGGGTGTCACCTGAACAAGTGGCTGAACAGTTGAGAAGGGCCAGCACGACGGAGCAGTTGCAGGAATCAGGCAAAAGGGTGGCTGATTTCATGAACAATGCTGCCACTCCAGAGGGTGAGCCAGCAGCAAAGAAGGCAGCTTTAGTGGAGCAAAAGTCCGAGAGCAACAACCAGGGTGGGCAGCAGGGGAGTGAGCAGGAGAAGGACAAGCAGAAGACGCCTAACGAGAAAGAGCAGGAGACCAAATCTGCTATCGAGCTACAGCGCCTAGAAGAGAGGAAGAAAGCCGCACACGCCCGCTACATGCGATACTTCAGATCGGTCCGGAGTGCTGCACTGAGCACTTATGTTGCATCTGCATATGATGTGCACTAGCCCACTAGCTGCTAGATGGCTTTCTTAGGTCCTAAGGCCCCCCCCGAGATTCGCAAGATGGGGTTTGAGGCCACTGGCAGCCACGTGCTCAGTGAGTTTGTGGATTTATTTCACAAATTCCAGTTTGGTCGGCATTTAGAGTATTTTGTCGGGGCCTAGGTCATTCTATGAATTCGATCTTGTATGAAGCTTGGTCTGGGTGCGATGAAGGCAAGTGGAAGGAGAGCAAGTTTTACAAGAGCATTCTCGAGAGGCACACCAAGCGCAGGCACATGGTCAGGAAATGGTTTCTTGAGGAGGAGTTGAATGTCCGCTTCGGGGTCAAGGCTGCCAGCTTGATCATCCAACGAAAGCGAGACAACCCAGAGTTGGCAAAGACTGAAATCAGACCCTTTCCCGAACTTCCGGACTGGCTTGAGTTGTTTTTGCAACACTGATATCCAAAGTCGATCAATACTGTCGACTCTCAAATCTAGACTCCTTTTTGTTCCTCCTCAGTGACTGTGATTGCATGCTCCAGGATCTCGAGCAGTTCCTTTGTTTGGACGAGGAGAGTCAGGCTGACAGTTGTGAGGAGACTATGGAACACTTGTTCCAGTGTTTGGACGCGGACTCGTCATCTTCCTCATCCGGCTCGAACAAAGACAAGAAGGAAGAGAAGCCAAAGGATACCAATTGCCGGCACATAGCTAGCGTAATCTTTGCCTTTAGACATTTCGATGATATTAAAGGTCAACTAACATATAAACATGTGCGTCATTTCGTGAATGGTATCACCAGGACAAGAAAGACAAGACAAAAGGGAAAAACAAAAAAGACAAGAAAGACAAGAAAGACAAGAAAGCCAAGAAAGAGAAGAAAGATACGAAGGGCGAGAAGAAGACAGCAGAGCAAGAGCAAGCCGAGAAAGAAGCCAAAGATAAGAAACAACGATCACAGGATGCAAAAAAGGCCCATGTCTGATCATGATAAATCGATCAGTATTATGTGCATGCATGCATGTATATTTTACTTGATCGTCACACAGGCTATCTCCGCCGCAAGTGCAAAGATCAAAGCTGGATCTGAGCAGTCCAAGAACATTTACACCTTGCATGAATCTCAGCATACACACAGCTGCAATAGTATATATACCCGATCTTCACTAGGTCTGAGAACCTACGTGCGGCTGTGCAACGGGATGTGAATGCTACTTTGGCGGATTTGGAAGCAGCGCGAACCGAACTTCAACGCTGCCTAGACAACTCGGAGGATTTGTGCTTTGGTTGCCTTGCACAGTATTTATTTTGTTTGGGTCCAAATGCAGGACAGCAAGCTCCAGCAATCGATCGACAAAGTGAATGCTACTCGCAAGTCGTACGAAAAGGCTCTGGAGCCTTGCAAGGCCAAAAAGGCCAAGACAGCCAAGACTGGCTAGATCGAATCTAGCTAATTTTGCTACAGCTGCTTTTTAAAGCTGGTGATCAATCTGTGGGGTGCAATCTTGGTAGACTTGGTGAGCTTTTGGCCAAAGAGAACACGCAAATGTTTTGGACTTTGAAGAAACCACAATTTCATGGAAACAATTGTATTTTAATTGTCTTCTAGATCAAAACGTTGTTGAGTTGTGCAATGAGCGTGTTCAGGGTCCGTATGAGTTCGCATATTTCAGTGATTGCTTCAAGCCTGTGGCAGTCATGAGTGGGATGAACTCTAGCTGATTTGGGCACTAGTGCACCACCAAGCCCGAGAGAAGCTTAAAAAAAAGAGTGAATTCATCGGATCACGTGATCACGTGTAAGAGTCATTGTTTTACCGCAGCCTTAACGACCTTTTTCAAAATGAAAGTGTTTCCACACAGGTGCTGAATCCGAAGAACTTGGACCTGTGCAACAAGATCTACTTCACAAGTTAGCAGCTGGAGAAGCTTGCATGCACATATATAATTGCACAACACTATTATGCAAAAGTAATCGCCACAAGCATGCATGCATGTGCAGAATTGTTTAACAGCTAAGGCAACGAGTGCGCAAGCTGCATTTTCATCCGCACAGGCAGCTTTCAAGGCGATGTATGCAGCTTTACGGGAGTTTGATTAAACAAAATCATGGACATGAGTGCGTGCATGAGTGTGCATGCATGCACCTACGTAGCTGCCAGGAATCCAAAGGGGGGCGCACCACTTCTTGGACAAGGAAACTCGCGTCCTACCGATCGAAAATGAACAAAAGCCGTGATTTCTATAGGAACTTGAAACTACCAGTTGAAACTCGATCTGAACAAATATAATTTTGTTAATTTCGTTGCCGAAATCGGTTTTGTCGTACATTTCTTTTGGGATTTGATCTGAGGAACCAGATTTGGTGAAATGCGAGGTCAACACACCAAAGATGGATGGATCCACCATGGAAATGGATTTCCCGCTACTTCTGCCGGAGAAAGTTGTCAAGTATTTGATTGAGGATTGTGGTTTGCAAGTACCACCTTCCCGATTGAAAGAATATTGGGAACACCTTGAATCTTTACATGATCCGTGGGCGCTGGAAACAAAAGCTTACAGGTCAGCAAGCGAAGTTCCTGTCATTCCTTTGGGATTTTATGGGGACGAGGCAAATATGGGCTTCATTGGAGTGCAAGAGAAAATCATTGGCTTAACATTGAACCTGCCATTATTCCGGCCCAAGAGTACAAGATTTGCCAGGTACTCCATCTTTTCGATTCGATCTGACTTAGTTGTGGACCCGGTCAGAACATTCTACCCCGTCTTGAGGCAGATTGTGATTAGCTTCAACAAGCTTAGCGATGGGTTTGTGAGCTGTGCAAATTTCTTGGTTTCTGAGATTCGCGGAGACCAAGCATGGTTTCGATACCTTCTACAGCACAAGGCCTATTGGGCAGGCAATGAAGTTTGTTTTCGGTGCAAGGCCAATGTTTTCAAGAACTATGATTTTACGGATTATTCAGAGAGTGCTGGGTGGCGAACCACCTATCGGAACACAGCTGAGCTAATTGCAGACCAGTTACCATTACCACTTTGCAACACAAATTTGCTTAGAAACCTTTGGGCCTTTGGTCGGTTATTGATGCTATAAGAACAAAGGTGTATGGTTCGTGGCACCCCTAAAAATCAAGAGTTGATTGAACAATAGACACGCCCTATTTGTTGCAATGGCTCAGGTCCTTAGGTCTTTCTACGTTTTTTTCACATCGACCTCTTCATGCATTGTACCCTTCACATTGTGAACCTGGGTCTACTGGCTACATCCAATGGTGGATCTTTGATTCTAGTCTGCGTCCAGGACCAGCTCAACCCCCAAACCACGCCTTCATCGTTTCTGCGTTGGTTCAGGTCGATCTTGGGGTGCCCATCCAGTCACCTCAGTGGTACCGAGGTCGATGCTCTTGAAGATGAAAGCGTTTGACTCGCTTCAAAGTGCCTATGAGGACTTTCAAGTCTTTTGTCGAATTCACAAACTGCGACATTCTCAGCGAAGATTTACTCATGGGATGCTGTACAAGAAAGCTCACGGGGCCTTCTTAGCTACGAAGGGCTTCAATGCTCGAATCATTTGTGAGTGGATCAGGGACTGCTTAACTCGTGTGGCCCATCATGTGCCAGTTGATGCCCCTCGAAAACTCAAAATGGTTCATGCTGCAGATCATGATGAACGGTTGAGACACTGTTGCATTGCAACGAACCTTGATCACACTGGCACATTTTTTCCCTTTAGGCACATCCTTTTTGAAACGGGTTTTGTACTAGTAGCATCCAAGGACTGCCATGTGCCGCTACTTTGGACTTACTGAGCGCGCGGCTCGACACCTGCTGCTTGGCCACGATGTCCGTTCAGCAGCACATAGCCCGCAAACGATCGAAACCCGAGGCTGAATGTTGTGCAGAGTTCGATCTTAGGTACCAAACTGTTCGGCGGCCTCTAAGGACCAGAAATGAATCCAACCAAATCAGCCAAGCAGGCCACCTATTTCTACAACAACACTGGTACCTCACCTATCTGTCATCCAGGAGTTTGCTTTCTGTTCAGGTACTCCGACCAATGCATCTCAAAAAAAACACACACACTTGAATTCATGAATATTTGCTGAATGCCTGGGAGGATGGACGACTACTCTTGGGTGATTGTTCCAAAGTTTCACGATCCTCAGACTTTGCTTGGGAAATTTCTTTTGTGTTTGCAAAGGTCATCAGAATTTGTCTGATTCCCTTGACCTCAGTTTGTGGTGCGTGTGACATCTAAGGCCTTTCAACATTGTCTTTTGGATACAGTTCTGAAAAGAAGAACTTTATCTGAATTAAGAAGACACCCAAAGTGAAACGTGTTTTGTTGTTCGATCTGGAACCTTGAAATGCATACATGCATCATGCACTAGTAGCGGCCTTTGTTTATCGGAATTAGCTGAGGAACAAATCCAAGATTCGTTCACACGTTTATAGATGAGGACTCGATGAAGCTTTTGAAGGCCGTTAGCAGGCGACAATCCAAGAGTCGCATGGAACGTGGCAATATTCGAATTGCCCGGATACGTTTGTTGTTGCTGAAAGCAACTATCGACGATCTGAACAAGTCTGCCAGGGAGCGGCGCTGAGAAAGAAAAAACACCAAGCGTGAATGACCGTGAAATTCTTGAAGGTATAACAACGACATACAGCGCGTAGGTTACTGATGTCTTTGGATGTTGTGGGGTACCATATAGTACCCTATACACTGACCCATCGTACCTTTCACCTCAGCGGTTCGGTATGACTAGACCCGAACCTGGCCCCGGTCGTCCCACCTTCTCCGCTTCGGCCGGTCCCATCGTTCCGCGGAGACGACGGAGACGAGTCGCTGGGCGACGGCCCAACGACCGAGGTGTGGGATGGCCCAACGAGGGAGTATGAATTCAGCGCCGAAAAGGTGCTGAAATCAAGCACCCCAATGTGTGTACCAATCCCGAGTGTGTGGGCATGCAACAACAAAACATTCGGGTAGCTGGGCCGCTGTGAAGAGCGGGGGGTGTTGGAAGACTCTAAGAGTCACGACTTTCCCTCTACCATCCTTTACCCAACGCACGAGCTGGTTTGGGTCTCTGTGTGCGATTCCCAAACACTCCATGTATGCCATATATGCCTACATTGACCCCCCAAACCACCCCAACTGATCAGCATATATGGCAGTCCCATGGAGCGTCTGGGTTTGCTGCAGGGCTTTGTCCCAGCGATCCCTCTAAAAAATACCGCCAGTCGCCATCGATCCATCGATCCGCGAAGTGCTGACACTGGCGTCAGGAACACCTGGTTGGGTGTAGTTCGTTGCAGCTCTTCTTGAACATGGATATTTGATGGTATTGGACTTTACATGATTTTATTCTTAGTCCTTTTCGGATCGAGCCGGAGGTACCACATGGGAGAGTATCTCAAAGTCACTCCATGTGCCATTGGTGTTACATAAATTCTGGTGCTTTCACGAGTCAATGCAGTCTATGGAGTGTTTGGAATATGTTGAAATCGGGTGTTCGAGGCGCAAGTGTTGGAACCCTGAAATCTTCAGTCACCTGTGCCTTCCCATGGTGCTTCCCTGGAGTGGACTTCGGCCTGGTTGTGGACACGTATGAGTTCGGCCATGCACCACTTGACATTGAACCCACCTTCATCGAATCCGGTGCTTTTGTGAACGCACCTAGCTGAATTGCTTTCATAGGTCGATGATGGTGCAAAACATGGCAAAACATGGCAAAAACCATGGTCTTGTGTTTTCTGTTGTAGCATGTTGTAGCTGTTCTGGTGGCCATGAGACACCACCAGCGACAGCCAGGATGCCAAGATCCTGCAGCTCTTCAGCCCTCCAATGGGCAGTGGCGATGGCGGCACTGGCAGCCAGCCCTGAGCGATGCGTGAAGACAGCCGTGGATTGCACTGAGCGGTAGTGTCTTTGGGGAGAAAAAGACGGTTGAAACGAAGCCAACCGAAACAGGTAGACAGGTAGATTGATAGACTATCAGTATACTATTCATCTCATGTTCGGTGGTGCTTTAGGTATCGATTGGAATGTTGGTATTTTTTGTCGATCAAGACTCAAGACGATTTTCTCCAAGACGTTTCAATGACGGGACGGTGCAGAATGGAGAAAAGGATCGATCAATGGGTTGAAGGAGTTGAAGGAATTTTGGTGGAAATGAGTTGAGTTATATATATATATATACACCCTACCCTACTGTACACCTCCAAGTACCTCCTCAGAAGGTACTTAGACCCTCCTGGCACCCACCCCAAACACCTTCTCAGCAGGTACTTGGAGGCCTAGGGATAAGATATCTCCCATATCCTCGGAAGGTGGAGACTAACCCCCCCTGGCACCCAGCCCCAAGCATTTTCTCAGGGGTTTAAAGACCAGTTGACTGTTTGGTTCAATTCCACAGATTTTTGTTTGTGGGCTCAGCATTTGAGCATGGAGAAGCGACAGGAGATCGCGGAGTAGTAGACTTGAGCCAGCGATTACGATATCTCTTGTACCGCAGCAATTCTCAGAAGCTGATTGGAGACGTCATGTAGGTTTGGGGGTCCAAGTACATTCTGAGAAGGTACGACTGGATCCCTGTCTACCAGGACCCTCCAGTCGGGGTGCCCTGTCTGGAAGCCTGTTGGGGTAGTCCAGCCAGAACACCCCGACAGGAGGGTCCAGGTGACCTGACTGACCTGTGCGTCGTTCACGCACGTGGTTGACCTGACCTGGTTCCTCGGATGTGAATCGCTTGGACGTTGAGTTGATAGGATATCTCCACCATGTCCCGCAGGGTGGGTGTCCCGGAGTCACACGGCGCATGGGATACGGCGCATACCGATGTATATTGCAACAGTATACCTTGCCATGCCTAGGGAAACATCCACGAGACACTTTCTCCGCCCGCCCTTTTTCAAGCCTGGTTTTGCTTAGCGATTGTTTATTACTTTCTCTATGGGTGAATCCCCTCTGGGTAATATTTTTATTTATATCTTCCCCCAGTTCCTTAAGCAGATCCAAGAAGGGAGACCAACCAAAAAGGCTGCCCATGTTTCGATCGTATACGTTATACGACGCTCGCCATGAGACACCTCGCCAGCTTGCCGCAGGTCGGCCCATTCCCGGCGGTGCGCGCATTGAAGTCGGGCACCCTGCTGCCAGGCGGGCGTCGCTCGCGGGCGTTGGGCGCGGGCGTTGGGCGCGGTCCGAAGGTGACGGCCGTGCACCGGGAGGACCGAAAGCGGTAGGGCGGCGGCCGTGGCTGGTGACGGCGACCAAGGTGTGCCAAGGTGGTTGGCCATGTCCATGTCCGGAAGAATCTGACATTCGGAACAGGACCTGCAAGTCGACGCGTTTTCGTTTACACAAAGGGGTGCAAGACAAGTTATACCCAGACACGACTGATGGACTGCCATTATGCCGATCAGGCCAGGGGTGGTTTTAGGGGTCAATGGCGCGGCAGTCCTATGGCAGTCCCATGGAGTGTCTGGGATATAGGGATCCAAGTACCTTTTCAGAAGGTGATTGGAGGCACTGTTATGTAGGTTTGGAGGGTCCAGTCGTACCTTCTGAGGTTCGGTACGACTGGATCCCTAGGGATGGGGGTCGTGTCCTATGTTCCAAGGTCCGGACCTATCCGTCGGGTCGGAGGGTTCAACACTCCTGCGTGGTTGG
Source organism: Durusdinium trenchii (assembly GCA_963970005.1). NCBI lineage: Eukaryota > Dinophyceae > Suessiales > Symbiodiniaceae > Durusdinium > Durusdinium trenchii. Next base: position 86,863 of record CAXAMN010012470.1, read on the forward strand.
TTTTTCGGGCTCACCTTCGGTGGTATGGTGTGCTCGGACCCTCCATGGCGGCTACAACGATCGTCTCCAACCACCTTCTCAGAAGGTATCGGTGAATCCATAACACCATCCAGGATACGAAACACCTCCCAAGTGTGTTTCTGACAACACGGCCTAGCCCTGCGGAGCGCGGTGCGAAGCGGCTGCAAAAAAGACTGTGTCGTACTGTAATTGTTGCTGTTTAGTTTTTGAAGCTCTCTCTGGTTTAGTGAATCACTTTCCATTCTGTATGCATTTTTTCCCTTCACATGAACGGGACAGAAGGCTCATTCCATGCGAGTCAGACTGGGAGTCCAAGATGTGCCCTTGGAGGTAAGCAAGGCAAGCAAAGCAAGCTCCTCCTTCCAATAGCGAGCCTGAGCGACATTGGCGTTTTTTGGGACCGAGCAAAGGGACGAATCGTCTCGGGACGATCTGACCGATGTGGAATGGTCCCGAACTGAAGATCCGGTCTACTTACTGGCCTGGCGCCAGTGTTGGGGGACTCTTTTTTGTTTTGTATTCGCTGCAGATAGCAGAGGTTTGGAAGAAAAACCCGATGTGGGCTTCCGGAAGATGTCCAAGTCGAAAATCTCGCGACTGGTCGCGAAACCCCGGCAGGTCGCAAAACCGGACGTCCACAAACGACCAAAACCGTGCGACGCGCCAACCGTGCGGAACGGCGCCCACCGTACGCCGCATGCGACGCCGTTGGCGCCGCGCGGCTGAACACCGGTGTTGAGCCGAGGAAGCGGAACCCTCCAGTGGTCAAGGAGCCCGAGCAAGTTCCACAGAGCGATACTTGGCTCAGGAAGTCCCTGAAGGGATCCGTTCTTTTTCGCACAGGGCGGGTAGGTGATTTGGTGGGTCAGCATGGTGCATGCGACCAAGAAACCTAGACATTTTGGTGCGAAAGAGACAGGTTGCTGAGGTTTTGCCGTCAACGCGGGGAGAGCGCGAACGATATACCGTGGGTGATGACGGTATCTCTACTTGTAAAAGGAATGGTCTGACGACCTAACGACCTAACCCCTGGCCATATTTTGGAGGGTTGGCGGTCCAACCTAGAGGCCACCCAGGTTCTATAGGCATCTATTTCCTATTCCCAAAGGCTCATTGGACCCTCATAGCCAGGGTTTTCACCCTCACAGCCAGGGTTTTGGACCTCAAAGATGTAGCAGTTTGAGGGTCCATGAGCCTCTGAGTTCAGACAATGCCGCAGAAAGCCTTTCCTATCGGGACCCAAACAAATGGCCTCTCTACGATCTTCATGGTCTATGGCGCTTGAGGCCCCGGGCGTGGGTTGTCCTGGACATCCTTCACCTGGCAGGCACCAAATGGGTGGAATCCGAACATGGAGAGAGGGGGTCGGGTTCCTGGTGCCATGACCTGACTTCTTGTGATGACTTCAATGAAGTCATGGAGTGTGGATGGTGGAAATCCATTGCCCATGTACCCAATATATTCTTTAAAGAGAATGGGTGATCCTTGGGTGATCCTTGCAGAAGTTCTGTCTCGAGATCTTGGAACTGACTCTATCTAGACCCGGACATGGATAGAAAAGTAAAACCATTCGAATGCACCAGGAGTCACAAGTCGGGGTGTGGGTGCCGAAGGAACGGAGGTAGTCGGGGTGCCCAGCTACTCCAATCACTGGCTGAGAGCAAACACCACCCCCTAGTTTGTGACCCCTGGTATTGGACAGTTTTTCCATCTCTTTGGGGACCATAATGATCCATAATGCCTCCCGAAAGAAGCAGATCTCATGAGAAGCAGTCAGCAGCGTTTCACTCCATGAAACCCTGAACCGCGGAACGAGATCCAACACACTGAAAAATCCATACCTATACAACCTGAGTGACCAGAAGATGGTCTTTTCCGATGAAAACAGGGGCCGTACACGTTTGAGCTTTGGGTATGAAATATGTCATGTGGGGAGCATCACCAACAGCATATATGCACGCAGTACAGAGGGTCCCACAGAGATACTCCAATGTGAGGGATTGCAGTCCTGAAAACCTAGTATATAGGAGCCGGTCTTTTTTCCAATCGTTTTTGTGCGATCAACGCCAGAAAAAGGATGTCAGTTCCTGACCTGTAGGGGTCAGTTCCTGACCTGTAGGGGTTAGTTCCTGACCTGTGGGGGTCAGTTCCTGACCTGTAGGGGTCAGTTCCTGACCTGTAGGGGTCAGTTCCTGACCTGTAGGGATAGGGCTTCATTTTCAAGGACACCTCTTAATCATCCTTTCTTCACGTCCGTCCCTCCTTCGAACCGACCAGTACAAACCGGAGGACGCCGTCCGCAGAAGCCGACGATGAGGTGCCGATGAAGCACCGGGGTGACACGTGAAAGAGGGGTGAAGTCAGGTGCTGAAAGCGGGTCACTCCATGTCCGTCCCTTAGACCCCTGGGTCAAGCCGGGTGGGGGAGACGAAGGTGGGTGGTGTCAAGCTGGGTCAGTTTGGACCTGTCAAGCCGGGTGGGTGGTTTCAGCTCTGAGGGTTTTGAACAACGGACCGTCTGTGCTGCGCAGTGCTGCCCCGCACTGCGCACTGCTTGGGATGGGATTTGAGGGCACCCGACGGAGAACCCGACGGAGACGGACGGTGAATGATTAATATTGGAGATGGTACCGGTCGCACTTCCAACGGGTGCCCTGTCGTGAGACCTGTAAGTAGGGTAGGGTAGTCTTTTGGATACCCATTGGATGACCCTAATCTAGGGATTCAAGTAGGGAGACACCTACATAACATAGTATTGGGTACACCTACATAACAGTGTCTCTCTTCTTAGGTAAGGATGGAGACACTGTGATTTGCCGGTGCCAAAACGTCGGGTCCAGGAGGGTCCTTTCTGAGGAGTTACGACTGGATTCCAATAGAGGGTCAATGCAGGCAAGGCGGTGTCAAGAAAACCACAGGAACTGAATACACTGCAGTGCACTGCAGCTGGGCGAGCGCGGCGAAAGATCCAACCGAACGGGCGAAATCAGATCCCAATCCCAGATACTCCATGGGACTGCCATATATGCCTACATTGCGGTGGTTTTCGGGGTCAATGTAGGCAGATATGGCATACATGGAGTGTCTGGGAATTCGACTGGAGGTACTATAGTACTCCACTACTACCAGCACCAGGGTTTAGGGTTTAGGGTTTAGGGTTATATAATTCATGGAACATAGATAGTCAGGGGGTCTAGAAACCACCCTTTTGGGTGGTGCTGGTAGTAGCTTCTTGCTCCTAGTAGCGATGCCAGGAGCCCTCGTAGCGTCCCTGCTCCTAGTAGTAAGGCCAGGAGCCCCGTTTGTAGCGTCCGATCGCTCCGTTCGTACCTCCACTTCGGAGGGGTTTCAGATCAGATCACCTCCAACCAGCCCCTCCAACATCCAAGCTGCGCCATCCTTTTTGGGTTCTCCAAGATATGCCACAACAATATATTCTACGGTGGCCTGAGACAGCCTCGGAGATTCAACGGTCATGTAAAACGAGTCCAAAACCGATCGAGATCAAATGCAAAAACCGGTCGCAGTGGCTTCAACGCTGGGCCAGGTTGACACATCCACCAGGTTGACCAATCCACCACCCACAAAGGATCTGAACTGGAAAACGGCGAGTCAATTTGATCACCAAAGGCCATCGATTCACCAAAGGCCATCGAATTTGTAACATCTCATTCACTGTGAATCTCATTTCCGGGCTTCAAAATCTCACAGACTGAGCGCCACCATTAAGAGATGCCGGCGCCGGACAATTTGTGCTCCCAGAAAGAAATACATCTCGTCGAGCTACTTGTCGAGCTACTCCCGACGCATCTCCGGCGAGACGCACCCGGCTACAATCCATGCAACTTGAAGATCTGCCTACAGTGGGTTCAGAGTATATGTTCTTTACATGGGAGTTCAATGGAGTTCATATAAACCACCAACATTGGGGTTTGTGCCATTGGTCCTCTCAATCCACGAAAAACACTCCCTGAATCCGTGAAATGATTGGCCAGCATATATATAGGAATTGGCCCCGATTTCGAATGACCATGAAATCCAGGTGAACTCCACCAATCCGGGATTCTTTCAGGGAGTGTGGGGTGATTCATGTTCGAGAGTTTCAAGAGTAGTAGGTAACTCTTCCACATTCCATCTTCCAACATCCGCAAGCGAGTCCAGCATACGGATTCGCCAGCGACTCGCCATATGAGCCGAGTTGCAGGTATGGATCCACTGCGATTGGGAGGAATTCAAGGCTCTCAAGGACCGCGGCTCCCCGGTGCCGAGCAGCTCCAAGTCGGTGGGCGACAAGTCCGGTGTCCGGGTGAATTCGAAGGGTTCGGAAGTTCTGACTGGTCATGTCAAGACCTTTCAAAGGGTCATGTTCTGACTGGTCATTCGAAGGGTTCTGACTGGTCTGGAATCTTCCAACATCTTCCAACATTTGTTTGGTGCCAATGTTTGTTGCTTTTTCGGTACAACGGGGTTCGAACTTGCTTTAAATGTGCCCATCATTGAAACAACTCGATGGCTTTTTGGAGGCCAGAACATTTGTGACCCCCTTCGGCTCTGGGTGTTTGCTCCACTGTTCTGCGACTTGGAGGTTTTTGAGTTGTGAAGGACTTTTCCCAATCCCACGGTGAGCGTGAAACTGAATGAACATACTATCCCGTGACTGGCCTCCGTTTTCGTACCGAACCTGAGGTGAAGGTGGGACTGGGGTGGGTGCCAGGAGGGTCTAGATAAGGTACTTGGAGGTGTAGGGTATTCAACATGATGTCTATTTAATTCTATTTCTATATTAATATTTGTCAGGGTGTTTGGTGAAAGATCATTGATGTTCCATCAGCTTGTTGCGATCTTCGGTGGGACATTTTGGGAGATGGAAGTGGGATTCGTTAACGGGTCTGATACCAGGCAGTTTTGACACAAGTTTTGGGTCCAGCCTTTGCAGAGCGTGAACCAAAAGCAATACGTTTGCCTACACATGCACATTGTACACACACACACACATACTGTACTGATCTATAAGTACTTTGCGCCCACAGGTCCCCACCTTCCCCCGCCACAACCCCAGCCGCTTGTGGTGGAAGAGCGCGAATTAGTGTATCAATACAGCCCGAATCGGGCCTTCCAGGTCTCCTTGAGACCCCCTCCTTCCAGTGATCCCTTCGGACGGCTGAGACGGAGCTCTACCTCTGGGAAGGCCTGGGAGTAGAGCCTCCTTCTGAGGAGCAGAATTCCAGAGCTCATCAGCTGCCGGAAGGACCGAAGCAGCGCGGAACGAACAACGAGACCTCGACCACCGAGACCACACCGCGGCGACCAACGACCACGGTATCACCCGGGACCCTTCGGAATGGGGGCTGCAAAAACGGCATGTTGGGTCTTTCGGAATGATGGAATCACCTCACCTTCCCAAATCTGTCATACTTTTGAGTGAAGGCGATTGGATGATTCTCTGAACATCTTCTTGTTCCCTTTCCGAAGGTCAATTTTTGTCCACGCGTGGTTTCTGTGTTGTGAGTGGTTTCGGTATCGATTCCGCTGAAATTGGAGTTTCTTTTTGTCTTGGAGTATCTCCTATAACTAGCGGGCTACTACGGCTAAATAGGGCATCATCTCCTACAGGTTTTGTGGTGCATTGGGTTCAATGATTCTTCATGTTAAGAGCTGGGGGACGGGTTGGAAGGGGGGCACCAAAGATTGAGAGTTCTCAAGAGTTTCTGTCCATGTCTGACATGAGCCACCAGGAGCCAATTGAAGCACGTGAAGAAGGAACCCAATTGGAGGGCTTGTTGCGCCAGGCTTTTTCTGGAAGGGCTTTGGATGAGAGCGGCTACAGCCGTTCTTTGGCCCCTACGACGCAGGCCGGGCACTTTTAAGTGGGTGTCGCGAGATGTCGCGAATTTTGTTTGATGTTTGTGCTGCAGATTCGAGTTTGCAGCTGTTTCTAATTACACACCTGCATCCCATTTCAATGCCAGAAAGTTTTTTTTCAAGGACTTTGGCCCCTCCGGCATGTTGCTGGTTCATTTGCTCAGCATCATGCCACTTTTCTCGGGATTGTTCTTCGTTCGAAGAAGCACCCGCTGCTGCCCCTTGGCGAAGGAGTCAGCCTCAAGAACAGGTTAAATAGCGTCCTGCAATCCTTGGACTCCGGTGAAACACTGCCCACTGTTGGGCTTGCCAACAGCAGCAGTTCGAGTTGATATGATTTCACCAAGTGCTTCATCATGCTCAGACCACTTGATGGCCGTACTGTTCAAGGGGCACCCCTTGGGACTGTACCGTTACGTCCCAGTCGACGGATGTGAACCGCAGACTGCAGATGTCAGCTGTCGGATCATTCCAATTTTGACGTCGGATCATTTAGCGCCCGGGGACACATCATTGCGTGTGACGCTCGGCCATTGGTGCGATGATGCGATCCAAAAAGGAGGGCGCTTTTTGGCCCTTTGCCCCTCGCTGCCGCGGTGCCTGCGAGAATTGGTCGAATGGCCATGGTGCCTTTTTTCTCGGAAGGGAAGTACTCTAACGTGAAGCATTTGGAGGCTCAGGCCGGGGCGACTGCCGGACTTGACTCGACACATGTCAACACCCGATGTTCACCGAGAGTCCGGAAGGATTGCGGAGGTTGGGGAGGTTGGATCTGTTGCCCCTAGCCAGTTCAGATGACTGTTGGAACATACACGGACAACGGGAGAAACCACCTGAAATGGGTGGTGCTGGCAAGAAAATACCAGTTGGCAACCTCCAGGTAGGTGGACGTTACTGTGTTTTTCACGCGCTTTGAGCCAAGGGCACCACGACCACTGATTCGATAGGAATTGAAATGGCTTTGGGTCAAAACCCGGAGCCCTAAACCCTGGTAGGTTGACATCCCTTAGTCTATTCATGTCTATTCTGTTCATTTTCTATGGTTCAGCATCGTCGACCTTTTGGTATTTGTGCCACTTTGAAACTATTTGCTCCCTGGGAGTCAAACTTTATATATACCCTAGAAGTCCAAAGACTATATTTTGACCGGCTGAAGTAAAGGAAGTTCCCTTTCAGGTTCCCTAAAGACCATTCTTTTTATAGTCTTTGACTCCCAGGGTATATATATATATATTATATAATTATATAATTAAGAAAGAATGGTCTTGACTCGGGGATCTGACAAGGAATTTCCTTTACTTCAGTGGGGCAGAGTGAAGTCTTTGGACTTCTAGGATGTAGTTTCTTCGAAAATTGGAGGCCCAACTTGTTCAATTCAGATCTGAGGACTTGGAAGACGTCTCGGGATTGCCGGTGGTGGTCCAGCAACGTGCCTTTCACTGCGTTTGGCGTGACTCAATGGATTGGAGGGCCGAACTGAGATTCAAAAACTCGAGCCGCAGGGAGGGGGGGTAGGGCGTGCCGTAAATCCCAGCCTTTGCTGTAGCTGCATTGGATACTTGAAGCATCTTGAAGCTATGATTTCGGTTTGGGATAGCAGACGAGAAGGATCCGTGCAGCTTGACCCCATGACACCCAAGCACAAGACCGTCAGAAGAGGGCACCATCTCTGGTTCAGAGCAATAGGGATAATCAACTCAGACACCCAAAATGGAACATCATGCTTACATTGGGATACATGAGTGTTTGGGTAATGCAATTTCATTCACTTCACCTCAGATGGAGGTCCTTATACACCCCAACCTACCTTTTGTTTCATATCTCAAATCTGAAACTTGCTGAGTTGACCTGAGATCAACCCGCCTATCACGCCTACACCCAAGGGATTCGGATCTACTGAACCATGACCGCTGCTGCACTGCGCTGGTCCAAACATTCGGCCGTAGAACGTCGCGCACTCATACCTAGATGTTCCTCAGGCAGTTATTTCTGCCTGAATGGTTTCAGGCTGGTATGTCATGGTTCCTTAGAGGATCTAGGTATATCATGCGAGGTTTTGACGTAGGACGTCGCCCCACAACAGCTTCCACCTGCAGCGAACCGGAAATTGGGTGATTGGGTGATTGGCGCCGTCGCGTCGTAGCCGTAGATGTGGACGGCCCATTTTGGGACGGAACTGGCACTCCATGGAACTGGCAGGTGTTGGTTTCATTGAAACGCTGGCAGGTGGCCATGACCCAAACATACCCCAAACACGACTAATGGGACTGGCGGTAGGACTCCCGATCAAGCCAGGGGCGGGCCTAGGGGGCGTGGGCGGCATATCTTCCAGTCCGAAGTTTCTGGGTTTCTGGGTCATCTCAAGTTCATCGAAACCGCGGGTGGTCAGAAACCACTCCGGAAGACCGCGTCCTCGAAACCGGAAGACCTGGAGGTCCGTGCCTTCCAAGACCCGACCGGCTGGTTTTTGCAGGATGAACAGGTGGAGATTCTGCTAGGAAGATCTGGGTATGTTCATGGTGTGGAAGATCCAGGTGCACAAAGTTGGAAGATCCAGGTATCAAAGGTCAACAATCCAAGGAGATCGATAGAGTGTTTGAGCCTGGGCATCCGCATTCTTGTCCAAATGGACCCTACATCATCCTACCCCTACACCTCCAGTCGTACCTCCTCAGGTTCGGTACTTGGACCCTCCTGGCACGCGGGCCCCCAGTCCCACCGAACCTCAGGTTCGGTACGACTGGAGGCCTAGGGTACATCAATGTGTATTCCTCACATCACCGTATTCCTCAAGGCCGACCACCCGTGGAGTCTCCCCACCCACGCCGACTGCCGAGAGTTCTCGGCCTATGGGTTCGAACACCGGCCGGGGGCCCAGGCTTCTTCATTGCAGCCGGGCACCCCTGTGTTGAGCTGTGTGAGCGGTGTCGGGAAACAAGGCTATTGGGAGACGCGCTTGCGGGTGGCGGTTCTAGTTTGTGGATATATATATATATAGATGTGGAGAGAGGAAGCAAACAAGGCCTAAGAAACATATCAATCTGATGTAAATCTGATGTTGCTGAGACGTGTTGGGCAGTAGATCACGATGATGTTTGCTTGGGGAACTTGCGCGTCTTCCACCAGCACAGATGATGTGTTTCTAACTGTCAAGATCTTGTTGTGATGGCTGTTCTTGTTTTTCCTCAAGTTCTGTCATATTCCTAAATTGCATTAGAGAGAGAAAACCATGCACAACTATACTAAATGGTCTTCCATGTTCGGAGACACCCATATGATGCCTCATAGTTTGTTTCTGGCACAGCGGGGCATCTCTTGCCTCCTACTTTGCACCACATCAAGGCCGCTGATACATGGTCTCATTGTATGTGAAGACCACCCCACCCCACATCTTCAGAATGGAAAAAGCCCCTGACGCGGGCCCCCTCAGCGGGCCGGTGGTCCGTGTCCGGGTCGCGTGAAACGCCACACATCACGTGGTGCGTTGCTTCGCCCTGTCGAGACATCACCGGGTGCAACTTCGCACCAAACGAATGCAGCACGACTGGATGGTGGGCCTCGTACAGTGCGCAGATCATCGTCCAACCTGAGAGTTGTTCTTCCAGAGAGTTGATAGTATACACGATGTGTGGAAGGAAGGATCCACATGATTCTTCATCCATTCTATTCGTATATTTTTTAAAAAATATATATATACCCTAATCTTCAAAGGCCAAGTTTAACTTGGACGTGCACGTTGTCTATGTTTAGCTAGGTTAAACTTCGTCGTTTTGCAAAGGTTATGTTTCACTAGCGTGATTCAGGTTTCATGGCTCAAACAGTTTTGTTGAAGCGTGATTGGATCGTGATAGTGGTATTTTCATACATATATGGATCGTATTGATATTATACCAATAATATTACATTAGCATAATCATGTCAGACATGGTTTCTTATGGTTTCTTCATTGGGCTTGTGCGTACAGCCCATGGCCCTGACATGCGGAGGGCTTTGCAAAAAAGCCAGGGCCTTGGAACTAATGTTCACCACTCTCACACGAGTTCCTGCTTCAAATCTCAGGGAAGCGTGAACTTCGAACAGATGGAGAAGGTGCCACTGCCGTGCTCGCTCGTATCAGGGTTGTCAGTATTTTCATTGAGTGATGTTCCCTACCATCCAAAGCCATTTCAGCCGGGTCCCGCGGGCGGCCATCCATTTTTGTCGCTCGCTTGACGGTTGGAAGCGATATGCCCACCACGAAGCCTGACATGCTTCGGAAGAGATTGTTGAAGGACTGGGGATTGTGTTTGATCGAGTTGACTAGTCCCAGTGATTTATCCTTTCTGGTGAGGATATCTATGAAGAGCAACTTCAAGGAGAATTTAGAGAGGAAAGATTCCGAGAACTATGCAAAAAGGAAAAAATTCCGCAAGCAAAATGTGAAAAGATGCTAGTGGAAAAGAAGGCACTTGGGGCAGTTTGGGTCTCGTGATCGTTCGTTCGTGGGTACTTGCACAGGTCCCGACAACATTTTCCTTCATCGATGTCCACCCAACAAAGGGCATAAACGAGGATATCGCCTGCCTGACATGTCTTTCAATCTTTGTTCAATCGTCACATGAACGAATGCAACCTTTGCCAGATGCAGACACCCCGGAACGTTTCTTTCCTGATGATGTGGCTCCCGACATTCACATTGAATCCGCCAACGGAAAGGGAATGCAAGGACAGCCGGATTTACATCCTAATATGGACATCTCATAAACATTCTTTTGCAGGAGACTTTGTGCGACATTGCAGTCGAGTTCAACTTGGTGGGCGATCAATCACACACTGTTGTGGAGGACCTATGTTTTCTTCTGTTGAGCGAATGGGTCCACTAATTGATTCAGGACTGGGCCATGAAAGAGGGTAACCTCCACCGGCTTTTGGCTGCAAAGGTTCTGACCTGCTACCGACGAGCAAAATCTGGAAGGCAGTGTTCGGATTCATCCAAAGGTTTGATTTGTCGATCGATCTTGCCCAGGCGAAAGGATGGGGCAATGCATAAGCTGAAGATGTTGGTCGGTATGATTTTAGAGGATGGGCTGCCCAACATGCTACAACTAGAGCACCCAGTGTCTGGTAGTCAGTCCTTTACTCGACAGGACGCTGGTGTGGCAAAAAGAACAAAGTCGATCAGAAAGCCGCTCTCCAAGGCGTCCACATTCTTCAATGTATTTCTTTAGTGACAACGATACTTAACACATCACTTGATCATGTAAGTAAGCCCCTACATTCCGGTCCTCACCGACAAACTTTGAGGCAGAGGAAAGCAAGAAGGAAGAAAGAAAAGATAAGGTTGAGAAATGCAAGACGGCTGAAAGCGAGGGAGGGGCACCTGCAGACTGTAGAGGTGAAGAGCAAGTAGAAGAGATGTTGATAGAGGAAGAGGAGGAGGAAGAAGAAATTGAGATTGATGAGGAAATCGATGTGGAGGACTCCCATGCGGCATCAATGACGCCTGAGGAAGTGAAGGAAGTGAATGAACGGTACCAGCAGCAGATCGACGAGGCGGCCAAGGCAATGTTGGCGAAGCAGTACAACTCACAAGAGAACTCAAATAAAAGTGAAGCAGCCAAGAACCTTGAGGAGCAGAAGAAGAAGGATGAGCAAGAACTCCGAGAGAAGGAGGCACAGAGATTGGCTGAAGAGAAGGAAGCGGAAGAGAAGAGCCTTGAGGAGCAAAAGAAGAAGGATGAGCGAGAACTTCGTGAGAAGGATGCACGGAGATTGGCACAAGAGAAGGAAGCGGAAGAGAAGAGACTTGAGGAGCAGAAGAAGAAGAAGGATGAGGAAGAACTTCGTGAAAAGGAGGCACGGAGATTGGCACAAGAGAAGGAAGCAGAAGAGAAGAG
>CAXAMN010012470.1:99829-145833 GCA_963970005.1 Durusdinium trenchii
GATCTGTTTTGCGTCTGTTTCCTTCTGGCCTCTTTTGGCTCACCATCTCGGACAGGAGAAGAAAGGCCAACGCCTGCAGGAGATGGTTTTGCTTGCTGCAAAGCCGGACAACATGTTCACCATTGTGCCGGACGAGAAAAAACTTGAGACTGCAATGTGTGATTCTCATCCGTTCCTATTGCGGAGATTTCCTAAATTATTCTTATCCTAAGGTCTTGGACCATAGAGCCCCCGTCTGATTTGTCTCGACCTGGTGGAAAAGATCCATCCGCAATCCAAGTTTTGTCCAAGACTGAGTTCCAAAAGACTATGTTGATTGAAGTGTTTAGTCTTCTGAAAGAACAAGCTAGGCTCACCGGCGGTTTCTATGTCAACTTTGTCGACGATGAGACTGTACAGTCTGTCAACAGTCACTTCAAGAAATCCTTCAAGGCCCACCTAGCACACTTCCGGGCAATAGCTGTCACGTGACCTGGCAGGTCAATGGATCTGGAGGTTCTTCAGTGTCATGGAACGTTCATGGTGGAGCACCACAAGCGTCCACAACTTACCAGATCGATTGACCAATCGACATACATGTCTCTGTCCATTCTCAGGTGGGACTACGCACGCCGACTGGCAAAATGGCTTGAATTCTGATTCTCAACAATTTGATTCCGGAATAGACGGAACACTATTTCTAAGATGGGCTATCTTAGCACAAAAACATTAACATGTCTACTTCCCAAAAGCATCCAAAAGCTTTTCATTGTTGGATGGTGTGGTTGGAGTGAGTGGTAGCCCAAGGGTGGTTGATCCGTTGGATCGCATTAGATACTTGACTCGGGGTTCTACGATGGAAGCAAAGAGTTGATGGAAAAACTTTGTACATTGGAGGTGCATCTTGATTTCAGCTCTGAAACTTACACATTTTCTTGTATCTGTTAGCTGGCGCATATTTGGAACTATGGATAGGCACCACTGCTCGAGCGATAGTTTGGAAGACTGGAGAATCAGTTTTCCATGGCTCCCCGCTGGCGCACCTCAGAGCTGGCTTTGACAGTCACAGCCGCACAGATGCTTTGGCACCTCGGGGCACCCAGAGCTATGTCAGACTCCAAGATAGCTTTGTTATGTCCTGTCTGATATCTCTCAGTCACTGGTTGTACTGGCAATCAGGATTGACCTGTGTGACTTCGTGGCTGCCAGTAGCTATCAACAGCACAAACGGGTCAGGAACTTGGACATCTACTTTGCATAACTCTCAACAAAAGTACGTGTTTGGTTCCTGAGGACATTGAGTGCTTCGATCTTTTCAGTGGTGAGGGTGCTGTTGGAGCCGCCTTCAGTCATCATCTCAACATCACCCGTGCAACCGATCCCAACAATGTGGATTCCTGAAGTTGGGCTCAGGGGCCAATGGTTGCAATACGTCGAAAGCTTGTTTCAGACCAACCCCCGCGCAGCAATCTCCAAGACTCGCGCGGCTCAGGATGTCGCAAGACATACGCCTCGGAGAACATCATGATTTGGCCTCGACGCGTGGTACCCAATCAAACCATGACAAACCGGGATTGAGAACTATTTGGGTTGGAGTTGTTTCTTAGGCAAGGCTTTATCAGAGCTGTACTTGGAGTTCTGAAATGTGTGCCCGACGGGCTCCTGTGTCTTGGGCCACCTTGCGGCTCGTTTGTTTGGCTAAACTTGGCCACTTCCCTACGTACCCAACAGCGGCCTTTCGGAAACGAAGATTTGAATTACGTGGAGCTGGGGTCAACGTTACTTAGGCTGGAAATATGTATGGAGTTGGATCCACATGTGTTCTATAAAAACATTAGTTCTGCTTTCATGAAATTGAGGTTGCTAGCTCGATCACTTCTGTTAGCATTATTGGCTACGGTTCGCGGTGTCTATGTAATTCTGGAGCAGCCGCAGAGCTCCAGAATGGGGTTCTACCCAGACATGGTTCACGTCGGGAATGCGGTTTCCAAGCTGCTTGGGCGATCCAGCTGGAATCATCATTTCTTGTGGGGCCCTCAATAACTTGAATTATGAAGCCTAAACAAAGTTTGATCGATCGATTGCTTCGCCGAGTTGGATGGGCACTTGGGGAGCTCCTACGGCAAAGGGGAGCAAGGCATGGGGCACAGTGTCCGTTACTTAGCACATGGACTACCACAAATGTTTTCCAATTTGTCCAAGCTACATGTTGTGTGTGTCACTAAGACCCTGGCTTCCATGTCTCTACCGCAAATCGACCAAAGCCCTACGAGCCAAGTGGAGCGCTAATTCCAAGAAGCTCAAAGTGGCCATCAAGAAAACTCGTTTGGATGGCACCAAAACAGTGTTGGGACCTTAGGTCAAAACATATTCAATTTGTTTTCTTCTATAGTTGCTCTCTTAGGATGGGAGGTCCAGGGTTGACCCGGACTGGAGCGTATCCTGACGGCTTTGGTCGGCGGGTGTATACCCTGTACAAAATGACAAAGGCGATGAATGGGTTTCTAGCAAACAGTCTATATTGTGGTGAAGCGACTTTGTCAGGATCACAGCAGTCTGCAATTGATCTCCAAGATCAAAGTCGCCTATGCCCAATTGTTCCACAAGAAGACGAAACGGGTATCTTAGTTGGATTGAAATTTAATGTGGTTCGCCCTTTCGTATTTCCGTCCTGCCTCAGGTGATGATGAAAGGCTCCTGGAAGAAGGCCAAGGTGCCTGCATTGGCGCAATTTGTTGCCAAAGCATGGGAGAAGGGCCTTTTCCAACCCTTGTTTCATGGTCCCTCGTGCAGTCATTGGAGTGGCTGATAGCAAAGCTTGATGAAACATCATCAATTCGGTGGCTACTTGTGGAGCCCTTGGGATCTATGATCAAAGACTTGGGGGTGTAACACTTAGCTCATGTAATTCGATTAACAAAGCTCGAGGCTGCTGGCTTGGATAGGTTATTTGGATATAGTTGGATGTTTTTTGGTAAACAGATGAAAAACTGTTCACCCGGATGACCGTGAGATAGCCGTGAGATAGCCGTGAATGTCTATATTTACCCGTGAGTTACCATGTTTACCCGTGAGATAGCCGTGAAATCTGGCCATCCATTTTCCAGCAGAATTTGTGAGGAGCTTTGGTATTCAATAGACAACTTAGAGTGTCTCCAACAACCTTTGTGCGATGCACAGACCAAAAAAAAGGGACGCCCATTGACACTGAGACCTGGTTGAGCCTTTTTGTCAAGTTAAATTGACAATATTTGGCAATATTGATAAAGCATCATATCATTATCAAATATACGCAGCCATTTTTGCAGGGACCGGTCTTCCTTAGGTGGAACATTGGTGACACATGGAGGACCAAGTACGCCTGATGTTGGCAAAGGCGAAGGAAAGACACCGCAGGTTGGATGGAGATCAGCCCGATGATTCGGACGGACTCAAACCCAATGAGTCGAATGACGAACTCCTGAGGGCCAAAACATTGGTGCTTGGGTTTCTCTGGCATGGGTTTTCAGTTTTTGTTCAATAAAACATATTCATCATTGAATGCTGCTTTCGATTTCGCAGTGAAAGGTAAATTTTTTAATATACATAAGTTGCCAGGAATGAAGATGTCTCTGTGGATGAGACCTTGGTGGATGCCCCCAGTGAAGGTGAGTCGGAGCTGTTGTTGCGTTGTTGAGTTTAGCACGGCTAGATATGGTGCACCACAACTTGTGTATCCATTTTGGCATTAATGTTTGTCTATAAGCTACGGCAGGAGATCATCCAAAGATGACAAGGACTATTGTAAGATATTGTAAGAAATATCATAACTGTACAAAAAAGTTTAGAGTAACATTTGTTGCCAGGACTGAGGGTGTTGACACTGCCGACGTGAGCATGAAGGATGCTACCGACACAGGTGAAGCTTGAATCAAAATTGTTGTTGCTAGTTCTGAAACCAAATGATTGTCTTCACGTGTGCATTTTCCAGATTGTCATTGCTATTTTGTTTGTGGCACACGGGCAGGAGATCGTCCACAGAAGGCAAGGACAATTGTAAGAAAGATTATTGTGAAAAAGAAACCCATGTCTACGACCGCTTCTGAACATCCCAGCGGTTCAGAGTTGGCACAAATCACTACACCCCCTAGCAGTCGATCAGGTTTTGAAGACGCATCGACCGTGTCAGTGTCGGATTCATCAGAGCTTGCAAGTGAGGGCTTGAAGCGAGCTGATAGTGTTTCAACGGTTGCTGAGACACCTGAACCTGTTCATGAACCTGTTCATGAACCTGGGTACTACTACACAGATCCCGAGAGTCAATGGCGGCACTATGAGGAAGACAGGTGGGATGAATGGGATTGGCCACCTCATGGTTGGAGGCCTCAACCTTGGCATCGGGCGTATTGGGACAAAACATCAAACTATTACAAGTACAACCATTATGAGTGGAAGTGGGACAAGTGGCCAGATATGAATGCAAACAGGTCACCGGAGCCTGCTTCGCGCGGTCTGCAGACACCTCCACCGACTATCAGGTCAGATGGTTCAGCTGAGCTCGGCCAGGTCGTGCAAATGCTGGAACGTGCAAACACTGGCGATGTGGTGCTGTCTGGTGATGCCAGCGCCGCCCCAGCGGTGCCATGTGAGCCAGGATCAAAAAAGGTGGAGGCACCTACTGAAAAGGTGAATGCACCTGAACAGGTGGGGGCACCGGAGGCACCTGAACATGTGGATGGGACATTGGATGGTGACCAAGATGCCTTGGAGGCGAAGGCAGAGGAGCTGCGGAAGAAGAAGGCTGCATGTCACGCGAGATACATGCGGTACTTTCGTTCGATCAGAAGCACTGGCCTGAGTGATAGAATGATTAAGAAACATTCAACAATTGCATCATGTGGAATTATTACTCGGTCAATATGTCAACCACTTCGACCTATGTAAGGTCCCAAAGCGCCCCCTGAGATTCGCAAAATGGCTGAGAGGGCAACCGGCAGTATCTTGGCGGTATAGGTAAATCATAGCAACACAGTTTACTTAACTTCATTGGAAACGAACCTACTACATGGACAATATTCATGATTTGTTGACATTCATGTAATTACCATTTGAGGCAAATCATTGAACTCCGTGCTATATGATGCATGTGCATCTTGCAATTGTGGACAATGGAAGAGCAGCAAGTTTTTGCAACCCATCAGAGAGCGTCACACGAGCCGCACACGAGGGACTAGGAAGTGGCTCACACGTGCAGAGGTCATCTCCCGTTTCGGGGAAGAATTGGCAACACAAATCATCAACCGTAAACTATTTGATGAGGAGCTCAAATCCCGAGAAACACGTCCTCATCCAGATCTCCCAGAGAACGAGGATCTTTTTTTGTATTTGCATATTCCAATGTATGATTAACGTGTGCTTCCACATGTTTTGTTATCTAGATATTGTTCCAGTGGCCTACACCAGGAGATGATGCAATTCCTCATCCTGTGTGACGATTCCGAAGAGACAGAATGTTGTGAAGAGATTGACACGCTTTACCAATGCCTGGACGCAGATTCTGACTCCTCTTCGAGCTCGTCGGAGAAAAGCACCAAGCGCAAGGAGACAAACGCACAAACTGCATCCCATAATATATATCAAATCGATATCTTTGCAATTCTCTACATAATATTTGCTATGTGATTTAAGTTATCATATGACAACCCAACTAGGACACGAAGAAAGATGAACAGGATAAGAAAGAAAAAAAGAGAAGACAAAAAAGAAAGCAAAAAAGAACAAGAAGAGCAAGAAGAACAAGAAGAGTGATAAGGATAAAGACAAAAACACAGGGAAGGAAACGGAGGAGGAAAGGTTGAAGCGAGAAGAGATTGAGCGAAGCAAGGAATTGGTAAAGAAGGCCAAGAAGGCCTGGGTGTAATCCGTAAGAAATTCGATATACAAATGCAAACCCAACATAATGTTGGTTGTTCTTCAAATTGAAGGCTGTCGCAGAAGCAAGCAACAAGATCAAATGGTGCCTCGACTTGATGCCGAATCTATCTTCCTTGTCTGAATCCCAGAGATTATTGTATGACATTTAATGAAATTGACAATTGTTGTCTGTTAGTGATAGCTTTTCTTGTGACAACTAAATTGACATTGGCCTAGGGGTGATAAGTATGCAGAGTCCGTCAAAGACGACATCGAGAGCAAACAGAAGTCATTGGAGGAGAGATTTAGTTTGTGTCCTATATATTCGAAATGGTCGTTGCTTTCTCAGCGTCGCAGGAATCCCGCAAAAATCTCCAGACCGCTTTGGACCAGTCGAAGGCTGATGCACTAGATTAGATTTGAATGAACACCCAATAAGGTTCCTCCTTTTCGTGTGCTATGTGGAACCGTTGCCAGGTGAATGAAGATTTGATTGAGCAATGCGATGCAGCCCGAAAAGGGCTCGAGACGGCGTGCGGTCCCCTAAAGGTTAAGAAGGCCAAAAAGGCCAAGACGGACTAGAGCAGTATGTATGTCTAGAAATGTTGATGTCATCATACAGATCGTTTTGACAAAATTGTTGAAGTGTTACTCAAATATGTTGGAAACCCATGTAAGTAAATGATATTTGTTTTTCTTTAGCAGAACGAAGCCTACCGATCTCAGGACCTTGTGGGGTATACAACCTGCGTTGTAGGGGTGCAAGGTTTCAGGCCTTCCAGCTACACAGTCTAAGACAAAAAGGGTTTTGCCAAATCCATCCAAATTCATTCGTTAATTCTGGCTGGTAGCTGGTGTGCTGATTTGAAGATCGAACAAACCGATCATTCACTGGCATGTTCACGAGACGGTGAACCATAGATCGACTTTGCGACAAAATATTGTGCGTTCAGTTCACTCTATTATTTTGTGAAGTTGAGGTTAGGTTTTGAGGCCAGCAAATGCATTCAGCTGATTACGTTTTCTGAACTTGTTGAGTCGAGATCGAAACTCAATATACAAGGGCAAGTTCCTTTCAGTGTGTGTGCACACAACGCAACGCACAACAAACAACACTTGTCACGATCTCCTGTATGCAGGTGCTGATGAATCATCGTCAGTCGGACCACTTCAGAGGAATCTGGTGGAAGAACTAGCATCAAATGTTCCTTAGAGAATTAGCATTGCTGGGATGAATCACTAAATTGATTGTCTAAGTCTATAGATTTAACATGTTCTGCAACTGTGATCGTGAGAGTCTATCAATTGATTTAACACATTAAACAATTTAAAGCTTTCTGCAATTTTGATCAAAGGCTTCAACAGCGCAGAGCTGTCTCCACAGCCAGGGCGGCGCACGAGGAGATGGGAGAACCGTTCCTTTGATGTCTTCGGTTTCAGTTTGGATTCTTTGAAGTTGAAGAGACTTGTTCTCCATATTTTCAGTTTGGATTCTTTGAAGTTGAAGAGACTTGTTCTCCATATTTTCAGTTTGGATTCTTTGAAGTTGAAGAGACTTGTTCTCCATATTTTCAGTTTGGATTCTTTGAAATAGTATTTGTTTTGGTCAGGAGGCAGGTGGAAACACAACGCTGAAGAACTGCTACTGTTTTCCTTCCCTCCCTAGATCCCTATATAGTAATCTGTTTTGGTCAGGAGGCAGGTGGAAACACAACGGCTTGGACCACGAAGCTAGCAAACTATGCCAAAGGCCGGAACTGTGCCAGAGACTTCTTTCGACAAACACCACTTCCGTTGGACTTTTGGACTGAACATGTGTCGAACATTGTCGAACGCAGTTGTAACTTGTCTTAGGTTATCGAACTGAAAGTTATCGAGCTGAATCCTAGGAGCCAACTCTGGTTGATGTGGAGTTGAAGGATCCTATTTCTGATAAAGCCTATACTACCAAAGTACCATGTCTCCTGCCAGAAGATATATTGATCTATCTTGTGGAGAAATGCGGCCTTCAGATTCCGGAGGAAAGCTGTCGACAATATTGGGAGCATATGGATTCTGTGGGTGAGGAGGTTGCCATCAAGTCCAAACAATTTAGAGATTTGAGCCAAAATCAAATTTGGCCAATCGGATTACACGGAGATGAGGCAACGATGGCACTTCAGAATGCTCCTTATGAAAAAATACTTGGAGTGTTCATGAACATTCCAATATTTAGACCGCGATCTACGAGGATTTCACGATTTCTGCTTTTCGCTTTAGAAACATCAACGATGGTTGACGTTCACCGTTCAGTGAATCCACTATTGGAAAGAATCGTTGTCTCTCTGAACACATGCACCCAAAGAGGTGTCGCAGGACGCCGCTATATACTTACAGAGATCCGTGGTGATCAAGTTTGGATCAGGTTTCTGTTTCAGCATCATTCCTTCTGGAAACGGAGTTCTGTTTGTTACAGATGTGAAGCCTCCACGGCACCAACTAGTTTGAACTATGCAATCTATGATGGGTGGACCTCGACCAGGCGAAGCACAGAAGACTTTCTGACACATGAATTACCACTGGAAATGAGTTTCTTTCCTAAACAAATGTATTTTTTCATGAGGGTCAGTTCAGTGGTGGAAAACTGTTCACTGGGATTATCTTTGTCAAAGTGAGGATCGGAGGTTGGGGTCCAACCATCAAGAATCTGAGGCCCCTTGGTGAATGTGGATTTCTTTGCACTGGCATCAATCCGTCATTGCCAGCTTCACGTGCTGAACTTGGGACTTTTGGGGATATCAAACGGATCCACCTTGTGTCCTGTTCAAATTCAAAAAAGCTTCTTCACTTGTTTTTTGAACTTGTGAGATAATAGGTTGTTTGTCTTTGAATCAGTCACAGGGCATGTTGACCTGCATCCTAGGGCAATGTTGATGCACATGCACTTCTTCGGGGTTATTGCCAAACGGGGTGAACCTGCTGAATATCGGGAACCATGTGAGAAGGCCTATCAGGACTTCCTCCGTTGGACACGTGCGAACAAAATCACTTCATCTCAAAGAAAATTTGTCTATTGGACAATCTTTCGGGACGAGTATGGAACTTTCATGAACTGTAAGGGCTACAATGCCCGTGTTGTGTCTGCTTGGTTGGAACATGTCCTGGAAAGAGCTACTTGGACACCTCCTGCGGGTATGCTGGCTGATGGACGCCTTTCAACATGTCTTGCCACCTTGAATCCTAGCTCAAACCAAGAATGATAGCCTCAAATACTTGTTATTTTTTGTTTCTATGTTGAACAAATATCTAAAAAATGGAACAACCCACTCTTCATTAGGACATGGTTTTGCCCAGGAAGGCCATCAACCGATATTTCTCCCTCACGGAACTCGCTGGAAGGGCCTTGAAGCTTTCCTTGATGGCAGCATCCATTGCCCAGCGTCCGCTTCTCTAGGGCTGGGAGTTTTCTAGATTGTAAGGAACACGCACTTTCCAATGATTTCAATTTGACAATGACTCCCAACCCAACCCAGGAATGTACAAGAATCCAATGAGATTGAGTTGGCGGGTCGCACATATCTCTTGGGATTTGCGCAGTTGAACAGGATGAGCAACAGGAGTTTGGGAGTTTTCTAGCTTTTGCACATGATGTTGCATGTCGGTGGGACTCACCAGCTTTGGCGCACTCACACCAAACTTGCAGGATCTCTGAACTCTCGTGGGTTCTTGTGCCTAAATGGCATGTCTCCTAGCAGCAAGAAGGTCGCTGCGTGCACAGTTTCTCATGAGAGACCGCCCAGCAAACCACTATTGTGAAAACAAGGCTTTTGCAGAAATCCTGCTAGATACAGTGCTGCGATACAGTGCCATGGGTTGCAATTATATTATATTAGTTGTTGGAATGCCACTGATCCGCAGCCTGCCCTATCCAAGGAACAAACCCTCGTTTTCATCACACCTTCACGGATGAAGATCAGATGAGTGTTTTGAAGCGTTGGGCGGTCAAGTCGGACGCACGGGGTAAACTGAAGAACAAAGGCGGTCGAGTTCATGGGATCCTTCGCTATGCACGCTTGCGATATCTCACTTTGAGTTGGCAAATCCCCAAAGCGGTGAGAAAACGAGACCACCGCTCACTGTGAAAAAAAGACCGAAGTCTTTGGAGACTTTCTGTGGGATTTGTTGTTTTCTGGAGAATTCTTTGGAAACATATCAGGATCATGGAAAATCTTAGGTGAGTGAAACTTAGACGAACTGTGTTGACTAAGTTTAACTTGATCATTGGACTATGTCTTAGTTAAACTGCGACGTTGGAAGCTCTGGGTATATATATATATTTGTTTAATCTCTTTAAACAATAACATTTCACAACTTTATAATCTTATGAACGCTTGCTCTCAACAAAGCTACTATATATATAGTTGTGTTGCACGTCCACCGTCCGCCTTCTGTCGCGGCTCCGCGTGGCGAAGCGCTGAATGGACATCAGGTCGAGCACCCGATGGCCGTCATGACGGCAAAGGCCACCGCAGGGCCCCAGCCACTTGGACTCCATGGCGATGGCGCAGAGCTGGAGCAAGCTGTCCTGTTTGGAGATCCCGAAGTACCCAGACACTCCATGCATGGAATAGATCCCACCCCAGCCAGACCCCCAAACCACCACCCCTGACCGTTTTGAAGGCAGTCCGTCCTGGCAGTCCCAGACAGGTCGTGTCTGGGGGTAGTGGGCTGGGTCCAGCCACGACGCCCCAGCTCGTCTCGACTCGACTCCAGGGGCTCCACCTCGACTGGAGGGTGCTGGGGGCAGCTGGGGCAGCCTGGGAAGTGTACTTCATGATACTTCATGAACACCCTGGTAGCCACCAATCACCCTACTTCAGGACTGAAGGACGTCCTGCTATGGCATCTTGATGATTTGCACCACGGATCGGTCAACTAGTCCCACAACTCTCGTGGGACTGGGTGGTCGAGGGTCCTGAGAATATCACAGGACCCCACAAGGCAACCAACTGATGAGAGTCTTCATATACCCAGACAATCCCAGACACTTCACCTGAAGAAAACCACCTGGACCCACCTAGACCTGAAGAAAACTGGTGTGGCTGGAGGAATTCGTGACGGTGGTCACTACGGTGGTCACTACCTTGGTGGTGAGACTCTCAGCGGTCATCCGAGTCGAACATGCGGGGCCATGCCATCCACGGCCAGGCACATGATTTCGAGGAGTGTATCAAGTGTATTGCCATCCCAGAGAGGTTTAGAGACCTTATAGGACCCTGGTCTGTGGTACATATGGGATGGGCTATGGGGCTCTTCAACCTCTCTAGGATTGCAAGGTAAATGCACGCCCTGCGGAGTCCAATACTGTAAACACGGGCCGGGTCGCAAAACGCAAAACCTGATGTCCGACATGTTGGTACTTCAGTGGGGCAAAGTCTATGTGAACTTCTAAAGCATGGTTTTCAGGGTCTACTAAACCACTGTGTTTCGTTTTCTCGGAAGGTGGAACCTGAATCAAAGGGAGAACCATTGAACTGGTGGAATTGGTGGATGGAAGGAGTACCACTTCCAGTACCACTTACCTGTCTGGGACTGTCATAGGACTGCCGCCCCATGGACCCCCGTTTCAACCACCCCAACTGATCGGCAGTCCTATGGCAGTCCCATAGGTCGTGTCCGGGACTTCCTTCTACCCCAACTTCCGTTTGAAGATCTTTGGGCCCAACGGCCCAACCAGACTTCCTATCCTTTCAGAAAAACTTTCCAACTCCACCTCTGTTGTGAAAGGATGTTGGAGGATGGTCTTAGTCGTAGTCGGAAAGCCATACGAGTTCCACCTCACCCTCCCTACCCCCTCCTACCTACCCCTCGGATCTCGCTCGCACACATCCCCAGGTACCAGGACCTCACGGGAGAGATCCAACACCTGAAGAGCCTCGCGAAGCCCACGCCAGAGGCGGGTCCGCGAGCGGCTCGCAGCAACGCTGAAACGGTCTCATGGGGTCTGGGGGGAAAGCAGAACAGGATCGAAACTGATGTGTGCTTCTTTCTAGAATGAGGGGAGTGAACCCCCACAAGAGATGCCATATACGGATCCATTACCTTCTTCAGCCTTTTTCCTTAAGCACGAGTCTGTATTCCCAAGAAGCAGGGAGCGAACTCGAAGCGACGCCCCCACCCCCGACGAGCGGAACTTCCAGAACTGGGGAGAGAGGGAGTGAAAAGGCACTGAGCAGTTGGAGGCTAAGAAGGCACTGAGCAGTTCTCTCCACAATTCCAGCTTCTTCCCCAAACAGGTTCAATCGATCCATTGACACACATATATTGCAGTACTTTTTCATATACTTGTGCATTGCTTTCTCCCCTGAAGACCATGGTGCCATGGTGCCACGATGTTTGAAGACCATGGTGCCATGGTTCTCCCAGATGTTCTCCCAGGATTTCTGCGACTCACTTCGTTCTGAGGCCCCCTGGGAGTACAGCTTCGTGATCGGCACCTTCCAAGAGGCCTCGCAGGTGCGACATCGGCAGTGGATGTGACGGGCTGAGCCCGTGCAGGTAGAGGAGGAAGAAGTGCAGGTAGACATGGAAGGAGCCATGGAGGAAGGAACATGCAGAGAGATGTAGAGTTGTCCAGTGGAAGACACGAACACTTGCAAGATCTCTGAATTGGTCCATGTTGGATTCGTTTGGTCAATTGTAACATTTAATAGAGAGCCTCACAAACTCTCCCAAGTAGTTATAGGGACGTTATGGAACATACCTAGAACCTGAATGACCTCAAAATATTGCCGGTCACCCAGGTTCGCAATTTTGCCAACCATTTACGCGATTTTACCTGCTTATGTGACTTTGTTTGATCCTGCTGCTGACTTTTGTTGAATAACATACTGTAAAGAACACATGGAACAACCATCTGTTTTCGATCAACTAAGAAGTACACTGGGAAAGCCCTACACCTCCAGTCGTACCACCTCAGGTTCGGTACTTAGACCCTCCTGGCACCCACCCCCACCGAACCTCAGCAGGTACTTGGAGTCCTAGGGAAGGTCATCCCTGAATCATCCCATTTATTTTCTTCGACCTATATAAAGATGGACAAACACGGTCCATGAGCGCGAGCGCTCTCGCAGCGGTCACCAGTGGTCATCGGCGGCCAACAAGGGGTCTGGCTCTGTATTGGCTCTGTATGGCCCAGCAATAGATGGGACTGAAAGAGTTAGAAAAACCGTCAACATGAGTCACCAATGAGTCAAAAAAGCAACAATCCAAACATCACCCTAATGTGTATAATATATATATATATAGCCAAATATGGTTAACCATACGTTTCAACGTACTGCGGAACATTGGTACCAGTAGTACCAGAGTCCCATTTTCTAAAAGGTGCTTGACGTCGGGTCTGCCGGCATCTTGTTTTTAAATGACAGATGTTTGTTATACCCAGACCATGCATGGGACGGGAATATATGTCCGCACCCTTATGGACCCGGCCCACCGGCCAGTTCCCTTCCAGGTCCGAAGAACCTTCACAGCGGAGGGTACCAAAGATTAGGAACCCTATAGAAGGTCCAGGGATTCCAAGATGCCCTCATTTGAAGTTAAGGCAGGTTCCTGCACCGTGCACCTGCGTGCTATTAAAAGAACCTGAATGAATGGTTGGACTGACTCCCAGAGCAACAATCAGCAGGGTCTATTTTGACCAGTCAATGCTCGTGGTATCTCGTGGTTTCCAGTGGATTTGCATGCAAAAGAAGGGTCACGCAGCCCACTTCTGGGTCCCGCGATGGGACCAACCTCAGTGGCTGACCTCACTTCAAATACTCCAATCAATTCCATTGAGACACTCTCACCCGGGGGGGGGCTTTCTCATATATCAATGATTTCCAGTCCCAGAGAGGTCGGAGTCTTTCTGGAGCACTATCAAATGATTTCCGGTCCTAGAGAGGTCGTGTCCGGGCAAGGCTTTTTTTGGGGCGGAGGTGGCATTGTAGGTCTCCGAGTATCGCTATTAGGTTGGAGGCCATCGCTATTAGACTGGAGGCCATCGCTATTAGGTTGGAAGGCTTTCTTTTCAGTCTTCTACCTTGTGTCGTCGCTCGTCGCTCCTTCCGCAGCGAACTTCGGCTTCGCTCGCTCGCGAGCCATGTGAAGCAGTCACAGTTTGGAAGTTTGTAGAGAGTTCAGCGGCCAGCCGTGCCTGACAAGTATGTCCTAGAAGAGTCTCCTACAATGTCCTACACCACCTTCCCAGTGACCTTTACAGACCAAAGCGACCTGGTTCTCAGATCTCCAAACCCATCACTGGGAAGGTCGTGGTGCCTATACATGTGCGTTCTACGGCCATTGGGAAGCCCTTTCAAACACCAGGATCATATATGCAAAGCACAGCTCAATTGTTGGAACGGCTCCAGATTTGTTTGTGATTTCACCCAGAAGGTTTCAACCCGCATTTTCGGCCCTCAACAAGCAGTTCGCAGATGTTTGCAGATGTCTCTGTTGAAATCTAGATGATGGCATCAATGGCATCTATAGACACAACAACATGGCCACCCAATGACCATATATGGTTCTGGTGAAGGTGCTCTTCGTCAGTGGACGCCAACTGTTGGTCTCCACCGAAGAGGAGACCATCGGGCAGCTGGTGCTGCGAATCTGTGAGAAGTTGCCCCAACGACCCGAGGGCGTCCTACGGCTGTGCTACGTTGCTCGGATCCAGTTGTTTTGGGCGGGACAGAATCCAGTCCTGAAATGGCAGTGGTGACATTAATATGAGTTTAGACTGAATTCAGTGACCAGCGGTGACATACTACTGTAGCGTTTACCAATTGAACCCTTGCTTTGGCGCATTTTTGCGGTCTATCAAGATATTCGATCAAAAACTCCACGACATCATGGCAAACCAACTTGAGGATGGGGCTCCATTAAAGCCTTCATCTTCCCTCCGTGATGCTGGCATCAGGGATGGAGACACCTTGACGGCTGTGCTCCATGATGCTTTCCTGGTGGCAAATCGCCGCTCCTTCCTGCTGGGCGGTGCCAGTGCCGGTGCCTCTTTGCTTCGAAGCTGGGACACGAGCTCGTCGAGCTCGTCCAGCTCGTCTCCGCCCGATGTGACGGAGGTCCTGGAGATCCAATCAACTCCATTCGCCTTCTCTGCGGTGAAAGCTGATGGTTCAGTGGTGACCTGGGGACGAGCAGAAGAAGGCGGCGACAGTGCTCATGTGCAGGAGCAACTGGAGCAGGTGACGCAGATTCAGGCGACGGAGCACAGTTTCGCAGCGCTGCGGGCTGATGGAACTGTGGTCAGCTGGGGTGATGCAGACTTTGGCGGTGACAGCAGCCATGTGCAGGTGACGTTATTGGAGTTCATATCATTTCATTTCAGTAGCAATCATTGAATGTGTATAGCGACTCTAGCGACGGGTTCTGCCGTGTTCTTCTTGTCTTGTCTCGTGACGGACCCGCGTGATTTTGGTGCTTTTCTCACGGTGAGGCTCTGTGCTGGGCTCCCGGCCGCGTGATGTGTTCTCTTTCGTGTTCTCTTTCATGAGACTTCCGCCACACTTTTGGACGAACCATGCTTCGTTTCATTGAAATAAACAACAAAAGGCCTAATGAAATCTATTAAGGTTCTTTTTCCGCTTGATGTGTTCTTCGGAATTCTGGAGACTTTTGGAAGTTTTGGTGCCACTTCTAGAGAGTTCAGCGGCTGAGTGGCTGACAAGTATGTCCTAGAAGAGTGTCCTACAATGTCCTACACCAGGACCTTCCCAGTGACCTTTAATTACAGGATTGATCAGTGACCTTTTTTCAGACCTAAGTGACCTCATTCTGAGATCTCAAAAGGTCACTGGGGAGGTCTTATTGCATGAGAGTCCGACAAGAGTGGCACAGAATAATGTCCCACAACAGTGCCCTTCAAGAGTGTCTCACAAGAGTGTCCCACAAGACTGTCCTACAAGAGCATCCCACAAGAATGGCCGTCCTACAAGAGTGCCGCACAAGAGTGTCCTCCGTAGGTGTCTCACGAAACAGTGTCCAGCAAGAGTGTGGCACACGAGGGTCCCGCATGTGCGGCACAAGAGTGTCCTTTCAGAAGCGTGTCGCACAAGACTGAGTCTCTAGAAGAGTGTCACCCCTGAATTTCCTTCAAGGATGTCTTTGAGAAGAGTGTGAAGCAAGAGTGTCAAACAATATTTGACCGTTGGTGTTTGCTTAAACGTGTCGTGGTTTTATGTTAAACGTCCGCCTTGCACCGGTCGGTCTACCGGTGTCCTGGAAGGAAAAGGGCCGTAGGGTTATTCCAAATACCTGAGATCTTTGATGATCATTGGAACCCAAGCAGGATCATCCATTGAACCCACAGCTTTCCAGACATTCAGCAACTGTCACAGGCTCAACTGCACGGGGTGCGCTGCATCCAACGTACTTCGCGTGCCTTCGCAGCGCTCAAGATCGATGGCACCGTTGCGGTTTGGGGCGATCCCCACGCAGGGGGCAAGGTGAACGAGAGTGTCCAGGAACAGTTGCAAAACGTGAAGGAGATCCAGGCCTACTGGTGTCAGTGGCCACAGGGGCGGCGGAGAAGTTGGAGAAGGGAATTACATGTTGCACGAGTTGATGAAAAACCATGAGATCATGGCGGTCCTTTAACAAGCTGCAAATAGCAAGTGTCTTGCGTTATGTGTGGTCTTTTTCAAACAAATCCTTCATTCGGTGTTTGAGCAAGAGCTCTCCACTATAACAAGATGCCTATAGTTGGCACAATTTCAGGTTGTGAGTGTCCTCATTCTGAGCTCCACCAGACAAAGAGCACTGTATTAGACCTCCAGCCTAATAGTATGTTCAATCTAGCAATCTAGCGGGCCTTTTGCTTCCATCCATCCACGAAACCATGCATTCCTCATGTAAATGTTCAACATCCCATATCCCCTCCCTGCCAGCTCAGACGACTGGACCACCAAGCGCTCACAACGTCACCCTGCTTTTTAGGCCACCCACAGTGCCTTCGCCGCGGTGGTCAGATCCCCTTGCGGACCTGGGACGGTGGTCGCTTGGGGAAATCCTGGAGCTGGGGGTGATGCTTCAGAGGTTCAAGAAGAGCTCAAGCAGGTCGTTGGGGGAGGGATGTGTCTTTTTTTTGAGCCAAACATGGCCAGTCAGACTGGGTAGCACTAAGTAATCACATGGGTTGGAAACCATCAAAGATCACTGATCTCTTTTACTTCGAGTGATCATGACAGACTATCCTGACAAACGCTTTCTGGCATCAATTCTGGTATGTGTTCTGACATATCATCTAGCATACAAGCGGGGAAGGTTCTGGGATGTGTTCTGAGATGTTCTGACATCCTATTTGGCCTGTGTTCTGATGTGTGCCCTGTCGCCAAGTCTGACATATGTTTTGACACTTTTTCTGTCGTGGATTCTGACACCTGTTGCCGCTTCAAACCTGCCATTCTGACATATGTTCCGACAGTCTTCTGATATGTGTTTTGTTCAGTCTTCTGATATGTGTGTTGTTCAGTCACCTCGTGTGTTTTGGTCAACCTATGTTTGACGCTTCTTCCGCCAATGGTCCATTGAAAGGTCCAATGCGCGCCACTCTCTGCAGCCCGGCGTGCCAAGGTCTTTGTAGCGTGTAGCCGGAACATGGCGAAGGAAGGAGAGGAAAGGGAAGGGAATGAAAGGAAGGAGGTCGGAACACTGACATAAAATGTAGAGACCCTCGCCTGACAGGTGGGGATTGTCAATAATTGTCAAAAACTATGTTAGGTGCAGGTAGGTGCCATTCCTCGCGTAAGTGGCTGCCCGATTCAAGTTGAGTTCACCAAAGGCACGCCGAGGGTCGGAGCCACCAGAAAGGACCCAAGTTTCTTCTCACTGACCAGAAAAGAGCCACCAGAAAGGACCAGAAAGGACCGAGGGTTTCTTCACCAGAAAGGGTTGAGATTCCAGTTTTTTTGTTCTGCTAAATTTCCTTCTCGTGGGCAGCTAAAGACTCAAGGTGACGGACTGTTCAAAGCGGTGGAAAGGGGTCAATGTGGGAGATTCCCATACCACATTGACCAACCACAGAAATCCATACCACCAATGTGAGTGAGTTGTTTCCATCTTGGAACCTTAAACCACCGTCTCTCGCCGTCTCCATGTTGGTCGCGCTTCCGTGGTCGCCCCGCGACGAGGTGGTCGCGCTTCAGTCCTCAGAGGGGGCCTTTGTGGCACTGCGAGAAGATGGAACACTGATTGCATGGGGTCATCCCAACCTGGGCGGCTGTATCCTGGTTTTGCTGCTTTTTTTTGGTGCTTTTGGTGCGAATTTTCTTGATGCGAATGCTTTTCTGCAGTAAGATCCTTTCTTGTGGCCCGGTGCCCGGTCTCAGCAAACTCAAGGTCTCACCTCCGACGTCCAAGCGCGTTTCTCTTCGACGGACGGCTCCGGCTCCGGTTCCTCCGTTGGTGCCGTGCAGGCGTCGGAGGGGGCCTTTGCGGCGCTGCTGGAGAACGGCGCCGTGATCACTTGGGGGTTGGCGCACTTCGGAGGTGACTGCACACAGGTGAAGGATCAATTGTTTGGAGTGATGGCGTTGCAGTCTTCTAGCAAAGCCTTCGCAGCAATCCGAAGGGATGGATGCTTGGGTCAGCGAAGCTTTTAACCAATGTGGATAGATTTGGTAGATTTGTTTGGAGAAGGTGAACATAAGAGGGTAACATTAACATTATATGTAACTTTGCCGATTCTTGGTTGGTCAGTGAGCTTTGATTTTTCGGGTTTACTCTTGCGATTCTGGAAGCTAGCCACTTCCGCACCATGCAACTTCCACTTCGCTAAGGCCGGGTGGTTGCTTGGGGTGCTCACGTTCGGGTGGCTGTACTCGAGAAGTTGAAGATGAGCTTTGGGGCGTGAGGAAGGTGCAGGCGACGAGTCATGCCTTCGCAGCCTTGCGTTCGGATGCATCGGTGGTGACTTGGGGCCGCCCAGATTTGGGTACCTTGGCGGCGCTTGGCGCAGCTGAAACGGTCTCATGGTGTTTTTGTTTCAAAACATCGATCTCTGAAGCTTTCCACTTCAGGAAGACTAGCCCTATGCCAGCTTTGTGATTCATCTGAGGTGGTGACAGCAGCATGGTGCGATCCCAGTTGTCTGGCATTTGGGCACTGCAGAGCTCGCCCCGAGCCTTCGCAGCCTTGCGCTGGGACGGTGAAGTGGTGCTTTGGGGCGACACCGGTTCTCTGCGTCGGCGACGAACAAAAAGGCTATGGCGGCGATGGGGAGCGAATGTGAAGCATTGCGGGGTACGCAAAAGTGGGATGAACATTTGAAAGTCTCGGATGGAGAAAGAGAAACGGTATTCCGAATGATGCTTTAACGTTTTTCTGTTTTTCCAAGTCACCCAAGTGCTTCCTGGAATTGTTTCTTCCATGGTGCGGCTTCACGCACAAACCGCCCAAATGTTTGAACAGCTGGGTAGCAGAGCACATGGAACCCCACTTGACATGACTGAGTTGCCGCGTTGGTCGTTTTACGGTCCAATTCAGATGACTCAATGTGTGTTCAGGGATGAACATGCCCACTCTTTTTGATCGAACAACCTTCAGCGCCTTTGTTTTATCTTCATGTTCTTGGATTGGAGGTCCCAGAACTCAACGACATCCCGGCATCCTGGTGGAAAGCCCCAAAACAAACCACAGAGGACACGTCCAATGCTGACAGGGTCTAACCATCCTGGCACAGGTTTCCAGTGCGAACATTGAGACAGATCGAAACGCGGGCAAAGGCCGCACAAATGTCTCTTCTCAGAACAAGAGATGAATATCCTGAGCAGCTTACTTTGTGCAACTAGTTTTTTACCATCGGGGCGTGCGATGAGGTCAGGCCTCGCAGCGCTAATCAGGTGTGAGAATTACACAGAGGAAAAGTGAAACAACGGACCCGGTGGGTGAGGACCACTGCTGACCACCTACAGGCTCGCCGTTCTTTCCTCTCTTACTTGCACCTGGAACGCCCTGGCCGGCGCAGTCCAATGGTCGGGGCGCCTGGGAGGAAAGACTCTGACTCTCGGAGTCTAAGATGCGCAAAGATGAGAATGAAAACCAGGGGGAGTGAGGTTTTGGGTGCAGCACTTGATGATAAGTGTTCACCTCTAACTGGCAACTACAGCTTACAACAATATGTTTTCGAGCTATTCATAGCTTCCACTTCCACCCACTCGTGGAGCTTTCGAGTTGAAACCGTTCACGTTCGGTACGGTAGTACGGCGTGCATCGATCGGGTGGGTGACTGGCCTGGTGCACCCAACCTGGAGGACTGGCCCTTCGCCACACGTCTCAGGGAGCGAGCCACATGGGGCTTCAGTCATACCCCAAACAGTCGGGTATCTATGCCGAAATCAACCCAGACGCGACTTGTCTGGGACTGCCAGTCCGGACTGCCGCCCCATTGACCCCCAAAGCCACCCCAATGTAGGCATATATGGCAGTCCCATGGGTCGTGTCTGGGATATATGGTGTTGGGGTCAATGAGTCAAGACCTTCAAAGTGACCAAGGTAACTCAGTTCATCTCGTCCAGGTAACTGAAGAGTCCTGAAGAGTTCTCTTAGGGATACCACATTTGGGGGCTAACCGGCTTGGGTGAGTGACTGTCTATTCGTGTGATCCCTTAAAACCCCGGGACACGACCCATCGGACTGGAATATGACCTACATTGACTCCGGGTCAACCACTCCAATGCAAATTAGGTACAATTGTGCAACCGTTTTCACACACGTGGAGTCCTGGAGTGTTTAAATGCGGGTTGCCTATATTCACCATCTATTGTTTTCTTTCCTATAGTGGTTGTCGGAATGTCTGGGACATGCAACTGGTAGAGACGCTCCCCTGTGCAGCGGTGGAGTTGGTGAATGTCAAATGGAGACTTGGAGTCACAACGATCGTTCATGCAGACAATTTTGAGTCATGCAGTCTCTTCGGACAGAGGAGACGCAAGCGTTCCCTTGTTTTGGGTAGTATCATGAATCATGTAGAATGTAGACTACCAGCTGCTTCCTACTGGGTCACCTGGCTGGACAACCCCATACTCAAAAAGGTCTCCATTCAACACCCATTGGAAGTGCTAGGTATTTGTTATTTTTTAACAAGCTTTTTCTCAATCCAAATGGGGCTTTGTCCTGACGAGTGGTCCTCCCGACAAAAAATGGGTCACTGACCAGTGACCTGAAGTAGAGGGTCACTGGTGGAGGCTGGACGTGTAACTCGATGTCCCGTTTGGGATCCGTTTTCGTACCAAACCAGCAAATCACAGTTGGCTGCATCCTCATGCACCGTATCTGAGAAGGTACGACCGGATCCCGAAGCTACAGGTCTACACACAAAGCACGGTGTTTGAGGGAACGTTGGTCGTGGTGTTGAATGAAGAACCTCCCAACCTTGCGCTGCGGGTGGGTTTGGAGACTGGACGACCTCTTCACATCCAGCTTCTTCGGTGAAAGGCGTCTGTTGGCCATACCGCACGCAGGCACCCCCCAGGACCCCGCAGGACCTGATGGTTCGAACTCCCTTTGCTCGGCCTTGCTGGTTGCAAAGGTTCACTACAACAGCTGGTACGACTTCTACAGCTACCAGGTGCAGAGCGTCGAATCATCCCCTCACATTGGGAAGTCTTTACCGGAGACTAAGTAGGACGAGGAGTGATGGATGATGCAGTGGCCAGAAGCAAGACACCAAAGAATCCCAGCATCACCCCAAGCAGGGGGCATCAAACCCACCTAAGATGTGATACCCGGATCCTCAACGATTTCGGCCGTAAGCTTCAGCTTAAGCCAACCAATTTCGCTTGGACCTTTTGTGAGGTTTTGCTTGGACCCTGCCCCCCCGCCACAGTAACAGTCACGAAGGGTCAGGGCCTTTAAAACCAGTGGGCGGGTTAACTCTAGAAGGGTTTTGGCACAGTTGGTCAGATCTTCACACCACCCCTTCACACCCTCCAAAAAATCCCACCGGTTCCTCTAGACTCGGACCGAGTCTTACAATTGGTTGCACCGGTGATGAACGGACCCACAACCGGATCCGTGATGAAGAAAGAAAAAGAACACAACCGATGACTGGAAGCGCCTTCAGAACATCCATCTTGGAAGACTCGGAACCCGGGGAGGTTTAGGGTTTGGAACTCATCCGTTTTAGCTCTGTGTGTGTCTTCATTTTCACATGGAAGAAGGCAGTTGTCGGGCTCAGCCGGAGACTACAGCCCATCCAGCGATTGGGTCACGGAACTGGCGCTGGCCAGTGATTGGGAGAAGTACGTCGTCTTTTTGGGCAGTTCTTAGCCTAATGTATATAAGTTCCTTATTCCTTTGGGGGGCATTTACACAAGGGAAGATGCAAAGACATAACCAAGTATGTTTTTTTTTTTGCAACTGTTTGATCTTAATCTTTGTTTCTTGTTTCCGTCCTCATCCATCCCATGTCTCTTCTTCTTCGCGAATTCGGACAGGATGAGGGTTTCAACGGTGGCTTCAAGGACGGAAGCTGCGGACCACGGACGCGCTGAGACGTCGACATGGAATCTTCGAAAGTGTGAAGATACACTTTGTGGAATTATCAGGGGCCTTTTTAATTCCACTTCCATGATGGATCAGAGGAGCGTAAGGTGAATGTTCCTCCGAATGAATTTTGCTGGTCGAATCATTGAAGCTTCCTTGTTGTGATTCTTCAGAAGGCAAAGTGTGTATGAAGCTTCACGATCAATGGAAGGGTGAAGCTGCCTGGAGATCTTGCCTTGGATGAAGGCGGGCCAAGGGATGCCAAGGGGCAAGGAACTGGACTGATCCGCGACTCCGACTCCATTTGTTCATAGAGAACTGCGTCCTTGGTCTTTTTGTTTTACATCTGAAACGGCGTTAAGGTCTTCATTGTTTCATTCTCATGTCAGTATCATTCAGTAGCTGTTCCTTTTTCCCCCAAACAGTTTACTGTTGGCAGGGTTCTCTCTTATAGGAAAAGAAACAGCTGGCCACACTGGCTGGCCGCGCCACTGAACTCTGTGTGCGGGCTCTGTGTCCGGGGCTTGTCCTTGTCCTGCTGTTGTCCTCGGGCCGCGCTGGCCAACCCTGTGTCCTCCTCTTGTCCTAATTGTCCTGCTGTTGTCCTGTCCGGTCACAGCTTGTCACAGCGTGTCCTTGTGTTGTTTCCCTTCCCTGATCCTTTTGTCCTCTGTCGTCCTCCTCATGTCCTCCTCTGGTCTTTCTGTTGTCCTGCTGCCTTGCTGTTTACGCTCCTTCCAAGGCAGGGCCGCGGCCGCCCGCCACAACAACAACAATTGTTGCCGACTAAGCTGTTTGGGGTCTATGCTGGTATAACTTGGATCCCTGCTTTAAAATCCTCGATGCTAATGCTCTTACAGCCGATGCTTTCCATCCATTATAGGTGTCTTCTTGTGTTTCAACAGTCTTTTGCCCACGCTCCATCCCCGGTTCGCTAGGACCCTTGGCCCAATGAGACGTTGATCACCTTGCTCAGACCCGACAAGATGAGCGAAGGCGGGACGGCACCCGGCGTGAACGGGACGGCACCCGGCGTGAACGATGGATTAGAGGCTGAACAGCTACGTAGCCCATCCCCTATGTACCACAGACCAGGGTCCTAGTCCTGGTCTCTCAACCTCTCTTGATTCAGGTGGAACAATGTCGCGATCCAGGGTATCTCTTCCCAGCATTTAATACCACCCCGCGACACCAGCGTGCCCAGCGTTGAGCTGCGGTCAACCTTAGGAAGTTGGGTTTCTGGTGTGTAAGAAACTCTAATGGTCATAGACATAGAAAACATCAACCCAAAACCATAGCCAGACCATCGATGTGATTGGAATATTTGTTGCTTGTACCCAGACATGGATAGCTGGTTTGAAGTAATGAAGGGTTGTATAGGTATAATATGGCCCGGTTCCTTAAGCACATTGAGCCGTGCCGTGGATTCAAACGGCTGGAACATGTCTGGACCCTATGCCCTAGGGATTTACATACCGAACCTCAGCTTCGGTAGCTCCTGGGCCCTCCTGTTGAATGGCACCTACATGTCTCAGTCAAACCGTCCTTGTACCCTGAGGTACGGTACGACTGGATCCACTTTTGACCCTCCTACTGTCTCTCTCGAGGTCTTCGAGACTTTGACGTATTGATGTAGCTGGTCGCACTCAGCCGTCATCATTTGCTGACTCAGCCTGAGCAGAATCACACGAGTCGGCGAGTCACGGGTTTGTGGGGCGTGTCGGCGAGTCGAACAAAAAGAACAGAAACACACGCCTACAGGTCAGGAACTGCCCTCAATTTATTCCAGAAGACCGAGAAGATCCTACCAAAACAATCCCCCCAAAACTCACTAAACTCTGATGGTTTGCACTGGGACCGGGGTCAACCTGGGACCAACGTTCTTCGTCTCTTCGAGTCCACCTCCTTCACTTCGGTGAGGCCGCTGCATCCAGCGCATCCAAGCCTTTGGAGCCTCGGCTGGGTCGGTGTGGGCGAAGCAAACGAGTGGATGAGTTGTCTGGAACCCTCCATTTGGAGTGAAAAAAAACCTTTTCAATCCTTTTCATATGCTTTTAAATGATCAAGAGTCTAGACTCCCTGGAACTCACGAGGAAGACCATGACATCTACAAACAGGAGGTTGTCCACTTCCATGATTGTCTACCAGCACCCTCCTGGCCAGGCTGTTTGGAGACCCTAACAGGTGGTTTCTGGACACCTGTTGTCACCAGGAAACACCTGTTGGAGGGTGCTGGTATAGATATGTTTAGATTTGCATAGATTCGTATCGAGCGATGAGTGCGTTGTTTTTGTTTCACCGAGATGTCAATAGCCTGTGCTTCCGAAGAAGCATTCTTTTACTAGATTGTTTAGGCTTATGAATGTAGACTCTTGATTCATAAACCAGCCCATATGAAGATAATCTGTCAATCCAATTGGGGTGGTTATTGATCAAGAGCATATGTTTTATGATATTTTATAATTATCAATAACCACCCCATACTGTTGATCTAAGGCCTTGGAAGTCTTCTTATAATTCACGACTTGTATATGTTTATAATCTCTTGGAAGTCTAGGGTCTTGAACCCATGAACCATCGCTGTCGTGGATGTCCGAACCTAGCACTTGGGGTACTCCGTGCCGGGCCACACCCAGACCGGATGGTCCTGGGATTGTGCCGTTGGGTTCTGCAGCCGGTCCGGTCCGGGCGTGCCGTTGGGTTCATGGAGAAAGGACCAGTCTGACAGGGCGTGCTGAAGTGGACGACGCGTCCTGGCCCAACTTGATGTAGTTGGATGGATCACAAACAAATTGTCTCGCATCAAATTCACGCCAGATCAGTTCTTAACTTGGCTTGTGAGTTTTGTTTGCGCTCCAGATGATGCAGAGTACTTCTTGGCCCACTTGGCCTGTTCAGCTCAAATCTGAAGTGGGGGTTCAGTCAACACTTCTATAGCGTTTCTGCGCGTGGACTGGGCAGGACATGAATTTCCGGTCCCATTCTGTTCGTGTGCACTACAGATGAGTTATGGCTTTGTTCGGTCAATCTTTCGGTCATGCCTGTTTTTTCTTGGCGGTTGACAGTGCCTAGCGATGCTTTTCAGTCTTTCATGGGCCTTGGGGCTGCTGGTCAGAGCACTATCCCAGGTTGCAGGCTCATGCCGGTTCAACCAGCATGGTCAAGATGCAGTTGCGCTCGTGACGTGATGGCTTGTTGTTTGAGGAGAAGAAATGGTGACGAAGCGGAAGACCAAGCTGGACTCGTCGTGCCGTGTGAGGGCGAGAAGGTCATTTCATACGAGGGGGGACTTCGTTTATCGCCATAAAAGGAAGTGAACATATATATGAACTATTCCAGGACCCTCCAAGGGGTGTCCAATGGACTACCCCACACTACCTATAGGCTTCCATTGGGCACCCCTTGGAGGGTCCAGGTTAATTAACAGAATACCATGTTTCCGGTAGCAGCTACCCACGCCTCAACATCATGATTTGTTTGGCATGCGACCTGTACAATCCAATGAGAGAAGAACGCAGCACGGTTTTGCCCACCTGCGTAAAAGGCAGAGATCACTCCAAGGGCAGCCTTTTTTCACCATGCACCAGAACAACCCTCCTGAACCAGATTCACCTGTGGTTCTTCTTGTGACACATTTAATTACTGGGCAAACCCATTTCTTGCAGTCAAACGGGAGCAGATCAACAAGGCAGCTAGACCATGATTCTTCACAGACACTGACCATGTATGGAGCAGATGCCCGATTATATGCCGCCCCATTGACCCCCCCAAACCACCCCAATATAGGATTTGGGGGGATCAATGGAGAGTATGTACTGTATATATGCCTACATCAATGTAGGGATCAATGTAGGATATGTATATACGGGATCAATGTAGGCATTTGGAGTCTTTGGGATTTCTTTAGGACACCCACCCTTCCCTGCTCATCACTGGCTCAGCCAGCCGTCTTCAGTTATTCTATTGCCCTAAGAATCCTTGGACCCCGCGTCGCAGGGGTTTGGACCCTCAAAACCCTTTCCAGACCCTTTCCATTAGGCCTGGATTCTTGGGATGCTTTATATTGCTTGTTGTGCAGCATGCATGACATTGAATGATTGATATATGTTCTTTGGCTTTCCGAGCGGCGGTGTCCGTCATAGACGACGTGTTTGTCAAATGTTGCAAGTTGCAGCGCATCCAGAGTGAATCCCTCATTGTGTCCTACCTGCGCCAGGTGCAGGTCAAGAACACAAAAGAATACATACTACACATACTACATAATATATGACATCCATATTGTTTTTTTTGGGGGGGGGGCATGACAGCTCCAAAAGGGCGTGCTTTTGGACCTTTGCAGGTTGCTCGTTTCAGTCCAGGTTTGCACGACTGAAAACCGAAACGGCCGACACATCTACTCTGAACTGCTCTTAGTGGCAAACACAGTACGTCGTCTCCTTGGGTGTTCCTGGTCTTCTGGTGTTTTTCCACTGGGGGAGTTTTCGGACGATTCTAGGAGACGGTGTTTGGGTGCTTTTTCCCCGTCCTGGCCTTCGTCGCTGCGTCTGTGCCCCGGTGGGGGTTTCTCAAGGTCTCGACTGCGGGACTTGGACCGCGGGTGGACGGGGGGGTGGACGGCGTGTCGCAGGACTCCTTCCTTTGGGACGACGGCTGGGATGATCCACACAGCCTTTGGGAGTGGCCCGGAGCGAGCAGACCGACCTCGCGTGAGAGAGGGCATGCGGAGTGCGATGATTTGGAGGGCGTTTGGTTCTTCACCTGTGGTGAATCATTCCCATAGTCCATGGGACTGCCATATATGCCTACATTGACCCCCAATGATCCCAATGTATAGGCATATATGGCATACATGGAGCGTCTGGGATTTCTGACACATGAGCTATCTTCTAAAACCATTTCTTGCAGTCGGGCTTCGGAGCAGATCAACGTAGCTAGACCATTGCCCGACACACGCCGGGACACGACTGGAACATCGGTTCCGCATCGACCTACCTCGACCCACCAAAGCCACCACCCGTGGCCGTTTCTCGGCAGTCTACATGGAGTGGCCTGGAGTGCCTAGGGGGCCGGGTCGCCCATGGTCGGCACCCTCCGGGCTTCGGAACATCCCGATCGAACCGAGTCCACGCACCACCCGAAGGTCCGGCGAGTCCTTCGGCCGTCGAGACGCGACCCATGGGACTGCCAGGACTGCCGAGAAACGGCCGGCCAGGGGTGGTGCCAGAGGGGTCTTGTTGGGGCGGCAGTCCTATGGCAGTCCCATGGTGGGGTCATGGGTTATGTACCGAAGAAAAGGACTACGACTATGGAACTTGTGGGGTCATGGGGCCCATCGGGTCATTGTCGTTCGGGTACGAACCGAGTTGGTCGGGTCCATCTTGAAGCTGAGGGACCGAAGGGACCGGACGCCGCGGACGGACCGGAGACCGCAGCGAGGTTTGACCAGCAGCGCTTCCCGCGGCGCTTCGACGAGGTGGCGAAGAGGGCCAAGGACTTTGGCGCCGGCACCGGCGTGTGGCTTTCGCCCTGGGGCGGCTACGGCTTCACCCAGGCGTGGGTTCTACGGCGTGGGCTTTTTCTTCTTCTTTCACAGGTTGAGACCAGCACCTTCCAACAGCTCTGCTGTTGGAAGGTCCTGGGAGATGGGTTTGGGGGTTGAAGTTGTTTGAAATTCTTGTTGTTGCCGTTGTTTTCAAGAGGGAAAAGGCGCTGTGGGGGGGGTTGCTAGGGCAATTTTTTCCGCTGCATTTAGGTGAAGGAGAAGATTTGCAGAAGGGTGATGGTGAGTTCAAGAATTGAAGGACAACAGTGTTTCTACCTTTGGTATACCCTTGGCCCTTAGCCCCTTCGGTTCATAAGGGACTTGCTACGGTTATATAAACCCTTAGCAGCAGAATATCCATAAGTCACAAGGGCAAGATAGAGTCCCTGTAGTAGGAGCCTTAAGGCTAACAGATATGCACACTTTGAAATTGACACTGCAGATTCTTATATGTACGACTTGCCCATCATTGCACATCTTGCTGGTGGTTTCATCTCAAGATCATCCAGTTGACCCAGAAGGCACGGTCACTTTTGGACGCCTTTTTTGACCATTTTGGCGGCCCCAGAGTCCAGAGTCCAGACACGTGGCGCAGCGTCCCCCGTGTGTTGTTTCGCACGGCGTGACACGTCGGAGCAAAAAATGGGTCGCGGTCGAACAGGAGGCCAGAGTGAAGTTCGGAAAGAAGCAAGGCTACCTGGCTTGGCGAAACAACGGAGAATGTTCGTCGATTGGTCCCGAATTCCTCCTAGGTGAATCCTCTTTTGCCTATGGGCTCCTTTGTTATGGGGAAGATGTTTCATGTTCCGACGGTTTCCTGGAGAAACAGCACCGCCGAGGCTATGAGACGAACTACAACAAGAACATCCAGTCCGAAGGCCGAAGACGCTTCCGCCGAGTCAGCGAGGTCAGCGGGTACCAAAACGGTTCGAAGTCGACCGGAACGAAGGCGACTCCGGTTCCGAAGACGTGGTGATATGTTAATTTAATCCCAGACACGACTTGTTTGGGACTGCCATAGGACTGCCGCCCCATTGACCCCCGTGGCACCACCCCCATGTATATGAATATGGCAGTCCCATGGAGTGTCTGGGAATGTGACTTTAAGACGTTGGTCAACGTGAAGTTGTTATTGTTAGAAACTAAGAGAAGGTGGCACCACTCCAAGAACAGCCTTTTTCTGCAGCATGGTTTGAAAACTAACATGTATGGCACCAGTCAGCAAACTGGACAGATAGCAACGCCTGGTCATGTGCGCTTGCGTTTCATGCTTCTGGTACAAGCATCCAACCTCATGTTCATTGACTCAAAGTTATTTGTTTCCACGTGTTCTTTTTTCCCTAGTCTATGCATGTATAGGATGACCATGATTGTTTGTTTGTGTTGCTGGGTGCTTTCCAGGACAGTAGAAACACTCCAATTGGACCCCGGAAATGACATGGATTTCAGTCAGTCGGTGCTTCTTTTGACATCTCCTCTCCTTGGTCTTTCAGTCTTCCAGGCTTCAGCCTGGCGGGGAAGAAGTATCAGAAGGCCTTCCACGAGACAGCCATGCGCTTCCGCCGTGAACAGGGCGTGGCTCGACCGCCGCCAGGAGTTGGTTCTGAACGTCAAAGGGGTTACGCCTGCGGGGTCAGCAGACGGGTCATGGTTGTTTGAAGAGGCAGTTACTATAGTAGCACTAGTAGCGATGGCCTCCAACTTACTAGCGATGGCCTCCACCTAAGACAAGAGCGTCCTTGTTACTATATAGGGATTGTTTTAAGAAAAAGATCAGCTGAACGTGCACTTTTATTAATTTG
The DNA here is from genome assembly GCA_963970005.1 of Durusdinium trenchii. Taxonomy (NCBI): domain Eukaryota; class Dinophyceae; order Suessiales; family Symbiodiniaceae; genus Durusdinium; species Durusdinium trenchii. Next base: position 129,566 of record CAXAMN010012470.1, read on the forward strand.
ATATGGCTTTCCGGCTTGCAGGTTCTTGGCTGTTTCGGCCCAGCCAGAGCCTCAAAGCCTCGAGAAACCTTACCTGAACAGCCTCGACTCTGGATGACTCTGAAAATGGGACGATGCCCCCAGCTGCACTCATCTTCCGTACGAACTGAGACTCCTGGTAGTGAATTCTCATTGTAACCTGAAGTTCCTGCAGCGCAAACCGGGCATCTTGAAAAAATATCAACATGCAAGAGGCTGCAAGACTTATAATGTTTTTGTTTCGTTGGTAGTGGAACTATCGAGACATGTCACATCCCTTTGAATTCTTCCCCCAAGAAGGAGCCATTTTTCCACCTTGGACTCCTCGGTTTCCTTTCCTCGTCTTTTGCTCTTCGTAACTTGCGGGTCGGAATCTCGAGGGTGAACACGACCACGACCTGGGGACTGGAGTAGGACTGCCCATCCCCATCAGTTGGGGTGGTTGATATCAGTTTCGTTGAGATTTCAGGTCCCATGTCGTGTTGGCTCTGAGATTCTCGTTGGATGCCGGCCGCCCAATCCGAGCCCCATACCTTCCACTCAGGGGACTGGAGGGGTTGCAGGACATTGATGTAGCAGCCGACACCTGGTCACCACAGAAAGGACGTTTACGGTAACTCTACCAGGACCCTCCAAGGGGTGTTTATTTATAGCCCCTTAGCTGTGATTCGGGGTGTCCATTAACCACCCCTTGGAGGGTCCTGGTACAAAAGCCTCCACAACTTCAAACCTGGCAGTGAAGGTGCTGGAATGTAGCCCAGTTCGGCTGCCTTTGTCTGGAGCCCCCGATCCCGCCTTGGGTTTTTGCAACTCGGGTGACATGGGTGGACCAAGAGGTGGACCAAGAGGTGGATTGCAGCTTCGGGTACACTTGTGTGCCTGGAGTCGACCCGGAACTCGTACCTCGGAAAATGGGTACAGTCGTACCTGTTTTTATGGGGTCATGTCCCATTTTCCAAGGTACTTTGGAGGGTCCAGGTGGCCTCTAATTGGTGCCCCTGTAGGCATCCAGTCGTACCGTACCTCAGGTTCGGTGATCTGTTCGACACTGTGATGTAGGTGCCAAAACGTCGGGTCCAGTCGTACCGAATCTGAGGTTCGGTACGACTGGAGCCCAAACGGGAGCTACTATACCAGTCCCATATATGCGTGATCCCTAGACTTCCAAGACCATTAAAAAGAATGGTTGAGCAATTGGTTGAGCTGGTTTTTGTAGTGTACAATCCATAGTTGGTTCGGTAAAGCATTACTTCTAATAGTGGTTGGAAGTCTAGGGTGCTGTTTTGGGATTGGTCGAGTCGGCCGGCCCGATGGAACGTCGAGGTGAACATGTTCAAGTTCGACGGCGTCGCGGGCAATCCCACCGAGCTGGCCATGGAGATGGAAGCGATGCTGCGGACCCTGGCGCAGCTGCGGAACCAGAAGTCCCAGAAGGATGATGAGGACTGGGGAAAAAACGAAAGAACAGGAAATAGGAGGAACATGACTCCGTCCGGTGTTATTTGTTGTCCGGTGGTCTATGGGAGATTGACATGCACTTCTCTTGCTGGCCGACTGTGGTAAGACTTCGCAGCCATGATGACACAGAGCAGGCATGTATTTTGCTACTGCGAGTCAAAGATGGCACAGAGCACTGGGTTTGCCCAACTCAAGTATATAGGTACAGTCTCAAAACATGACTCCTTTTACCCCACCTGGGAGTCATGATCCACCACTACCACAGGGATCTAAACATATGTCGTTGTGAACTCTTGGGGAATGCTCATTCCTTTCTCAGAAAGACACGACCAGTACTTGGACCCGACGACTTGTCCCTACCTTCGAAAATGGCACGTCTGACCCAAGCAACAAACAGGTACGACTGGGGGGGCCGAACTCACAGGTTGACTCCGTGGAATTGTCACGAGAATCGGAAGACACGGAAGACGCGGAATCAGAGACGGGCCGGAAGTACAACAATGGGGACATGACCCCATCAAAAAGTAAAGACCGTTAGCAGCACCACCCAGCTTGGGTCGTAAATATAGACCCTGCCCACCGAAAAGAACACGATCGAGTTTTCCATCCAAGAGCTACCCCAAACTGGGTGGTGCTGGTATACTATATTTGTCATGGGATTCTGCAGTCTCTGAGTCTACTTTCTACTTGCCTGGACATGGCGGAGATTCGATCGTGCTCGGGCGGAGTTTGCATGCAATTTGCATGGCGAATCTCCATTGGTAATGAGTCATGAGTTAGTAGCTGCTGCGGGTAATGAGTTAGTTAGTTGCGCGAGTTTCAGAGTTATATATGTTGGGGAGGCTGGCACTGGTAATATCAGTTTTTGAGTCAAAGCCATTCACATGGCTTTTCGTGTGCTCTTTGGTGAAAGCCTTCCCCCAATTCTAAGTCCCGGCACTTGCGAACAGAACCCGATGTTGGATCAATCACTCCGAAACCATGGGAGTTAACTGCAGCTGAGGACCCCTGAACCGCAGCAAAATGGAATATTATGACAAAGAACACAAAAACGTGTCTCAAACACCTCAAACTCAGACCTCTCTTTCTTAAGACATATTTGACCCCTGGAGTGGTCTCCAAATACCTCATTCCCAACCCTCAAACTGCTACGTGTTTGAGGTCCAAAACCCTGGCTGTGAGGGTCAAAACCCTGGCTATGAGGGTCCAATGAGCCTTTGGGTTGAACAAAATGCTCGAAACCGTCCCTCGGCTCTTGGCATCTCCGGAGGAAGATGTTTGGATCAATCTGACGACCGGCACTTGGCCCTCGCCCTTCTTCCTCTTCTGGGCGGATAGCATCTGGCGTGGAGGCCCTGACATTGCTACAAGGCCCAAAGATTGGTCTCCTGGTTTTGCTTATTAAAATATGTTTTACTATTTTTTAAATCCGGTTCCTGGGTGAATCCCCTGCTGGTGAAAAATATATGTTGTTTCTTTCCCGGCTCCGGCTTCCTTGGACAATCAAATCCCAGGTATGGCCCTCTCAAGATCTCCGACAGGCGCGGAGAGATTCCCCCTTTCTAGGGCGAAAAAACCCTCCTCTGCCCCCCCCCCACGCTCTCCACATCCCAGACACTCCATGGGACTGCCATACATGCCTACATTGGGGTGGTGCCAGGGGGTCAATGGGGCGGCAGTCCGGACTGGCAGTCCCAGACAAGTCGTGTCTGGGCATGTGAAGCCTCCGGAGGTGTTTCTTCGGTCCTTGTTCCACCCTTCGTGGCCTCACCGTCCGGTGCTTCGGAAGCGTCGGCGTCGGCGTCGGGGACGTCTCGCGTTTTCGGTAGCCACGAGGGGCGTGAAATGGACCAAAGAGAAATGCTGTTGGTGAGGGTTCAGAAGCCTTTTGGGGAATGTGTGTGTGATTGCGTGATATATTGTGTATGTGTGTCTGTGTGTTTGTTTGTTTAATTTCTGGGGGGGGCATTGATGCTTCTCTTTAGGGTGTTTCTTTGGCGTGCAACAGATGGTCTATTGAACAATTGAACAGGTAAGATTTTGATTGAACGCAAAAAAAAAGCGAACCATGTAATAAGCAAAAAGTTTGCAGGAGCACCCTCATCTTTTGGAATCTTTCGGACATGATTTCAGAGGTCATTCGAGTCATTCTTTCTCAATCCTACAAAGACCTGTCGTGCAGAACACTATGGCACTTATGAGCCATGCAAATCGCTGTTTTATATTGGCTATTGAATAGGGCCCAATCTAGCCCGTGTTGCAGGCAGCAGTATACCCCAGCCTGGCTGTGTTGCGTTTGGGGTCAATCATCACCTGCATACCGTGGTTCTTCAGTTCGTGCTTTAGTTGGCTGGCAAAGAACTGATTAATTTGAAGTCGCTTAAAGTCACTTGCGGCGTCTCTTTCCGCACCCTCGCCCTGCGGCGTCTCGGCTCCGCGAAACCGCCCTGTTTAGGGTGTTTCACGGACCTTCGGACGCCCCAACGGGTCGGGGCCTTCCTTCGAACCGGCAGGTTGGCGATCCTGGAGAAGCGCTTCGTGCCACCTCCGCTGGATGCCATCGGCTTGGATGGTTTAACGGGCCGGCAGCGGTGGATCCGCTGGCGGGCCATGGTGGTCTATATCTTAGTGCCTTGGTGGCGGTGGTGGTGAGGGAAGAGACTGGGCAGGTATTGGTGGGACGGATTCCCTGCATCCAGTCAGACCCAATGTCTGACCTGGTCGGACAGGTCCCGAGTAGGAGTAGTGAGTTGAGACGCTCAAGTCCAGTAATTCATGATGGAACATGAGGTGCAGAACAAACTCGGTGGTCCAGGAGTCACGTTCGACGGGGTGCCGGTTCCGAACGGAGGTCGTCGGGGTGCCCAGCTACTCCACTCACTTAAGACCAAACACCACCCAACTCCTTGTGACCCCTGGGTGCTTCTTTTTTGGACCTCGAGGGCCGTGAGTGCAAACACTGCCCTTGGCATAAACGGTTCTTCCCATGAGGCCCAGCACGAGGATCCCTCGGTGGCTGCGGAAGAAACGAGATGCATGGGTTTGAAAACGGTGGAAATTCAGCCCGCCCAACCCGTGGAAGCCTCGTCGATCAACCCTGTCCCGCCATGTTTGCTTGTTCTCAACCAAACAGATTAAAACAAAACGCTGAAAACCGCTGCAAACCGCATCACAGATTGGTGCAGGTGGTGAAGCGCTCCACCTTCTTTCCCCTCTCCCAGCTCATGATCCACGGCGTCATCGTCGCCTCGCACGGCGACGCCCTCCACTGGGGCCTCAGCCGCTACGACCGTGTGGACTTCACGTGGCTCGGGTTGCGGTTTGGACCGACGGAACGCACGTCCATGGGACGTTGCACGTTTCAACATGCACGTTTGGGTTGTTTGACTGGGTTTGAAGGGGTCAATGTATAACAGCAAGATCATGGAGCGTTTGGGTTGAAAAACCTGGAAAATCTGGGGATTGGTTTCCCCACAAACATGGGGTTCACCTTGGATACCTATGACTTCCAAGACGATTTTAAAAGGGTCGATCTGGTTTTGTAGTGTAAAATCCTTCCTCAATAAAACACTAGTTGTTCAGGATTCAGGATTTGGCATTGAATTCATGCTGGGCCAGGAATCGTAGATTTTGGGAGGGACGAGCTGGACTTCGTGATGTTCGTGGCGCCCTGGCTGAAGGCAAGAGGTTTGGTCCTTTGTGGCCATGGGACTTCAATTGCAGGAGCGCAGCAGTGCAGCGAGTGCGGAGCGCAGCGAGTTCGGCTGGGTGGCCAGAAAAAGTGGAGTCGTGAAAGAGGGACATTTGAGGAATGGAGGACACCAGAATCACCCAATAGGCGTCCAATGGAGGTCCATAAGCCTCTATTGGACACCCATTGGGTGACCCAGGCATGTTTGGGGTGTGTGTTTGTCATGCTTTCCGGTGGCAGGGGTCTCTGGCCTCCAGAGCTAGATGTCGCCTCTATTTTTACAGGTTTAACTTTCAATATCAATCATACAAACAAACAAGAACAGAAAGATAACAAAGTCATGGGGGTTGCTATTTGGACGTTTGTGACACCCGGACCTTGATTCCTTGCAATTGCACTCTCCCAATCAATAGACTTGGGAGGGCCATGCGGAACCTCCAGGCAACTTGCCTGCATGTAAAGGAGGTTTTCCCTATGAAGATGGGTGGAAAGGGCATCTACCCTTGGAATTGTTCCTTCAGCCCATGGGAGTGAGTTAGCAGTGACTTGGACCCCCAAAAGTTATGGGTGTGTATTAGAAATAGGGAGACCTCCCAGGCTTCGACCCCCTGGAAGGTCATAGAACAACGGCCACCACCTAGAGCGGTCTCTCCCTGTTGGAATACACACCTTTTATCTTAAAGAGTCTTGAAGTGGGAGGCCTTAAAATGCCTCAGGTCAAGATATGTCAAGATCCTAAAAACAAACCTGTTGTGAAATGCAGAGGTTCAACCATCTCAAAATCATGCTAAAATGGGGCTCCAGCGAATGATGTGCCGCGTCCTGCCTCCCGAACTCACCAAGAAGGCCTGGAAAAAAATCTCCTTCCCGAGGGATCTAAAAACCTTGTCAGATGGTATTCGGACCTTCCTGGCACCTACATAAAACTGTCTCCAATCACCTTCTCGGAGGTGATGTGGATCCAGTATGGATCCACAGGTCTTTGAAGCGTTGATGGGGGCTTGTTCTCAGCTGCGTCCACCACCTTTGTTTGCCTTTAACATCCAGATCCCTTGGGCCGGTTTCAGGAGCTCTACGTGGCACCGCGGCACATGACCCCAGAAGCTTGGGATATCTTGGCCGAAGCCTTGAGGCCGACACGGGGGGGACCGAGGGTGCCAGGGCGGCTGTTCCATGATGTATATGAACGAAGCATGGTTGTTCCCCAAGTCATTCCCAAAAATGGCCTGGCTCAGCAGACCCATCTGAATGGGAATTATCGAAAAATGGTGAACTTCGAAGCAACACTTCTCGTCTTCCGGTCGTGGCCGCCGGGGCGGCATGGGGCCTTGGCAGGTGGTCGAGGCAGCATGCGGCCATCTTGAGAGATAGCCATTGGGCCTTCGGGGATGTCTCCAGCTGCTTCGACTGCAGAGTCTGGTCGATCCTCGATCCTCTTTCTCCGACCCGAGGATGCCTAGAAGCCCCAATATCGGGGAGTTGGGTTCGGGTCCAGACCTCTGAAGAGGTGAAAAGGAGCATTTCTGCCTAGGTCCATCCAATCAGCCAAGGTTTTTCCAGATCATGTTGGACAGCGAAGAGTCCAGGTTCCAGGTCTCTTGCTGGTTCCAGGTTCCAGGTCGTCACGTCCACGAAAAAGCCGGTTTTACCGGAAGTGTCTGCGGTCGGAGGGATAGGCTTCAAGATGCTGCTTTGGAGTGCTCCTGATTGAGACAGGTGTCTCAATCCTAGGGCTCCTGGCCCAGATCCTCAGGTTCGGTGGTGGTTGATTAGAACCCCGTGGCACCCACCCCTGTCCCAGCTTCGAAACAGAGGTCGTTGGATCCCTAGGACAACTCGTGCAAAGATTCTGTTGTTGTTTGGTCCCTAGGGCTCCAACCATATCCTCAGAAGGTGGTTAGACCCCCCAAACCCACCCCAACCATCTTCTCAGGAGGTGGGGGTCCCAATGGATTCTCTACCTGCGACTTGCGGTCGCATTCGATCTGAGGATACGAGGTCTACTGTATTGCCTCTTGGGACGTCCAGGACGCGTTCTACTCGACACATGCGTGTCCCGTGAGTGAAACTGCTTGGATTGGGTTTGTTGAGTTGGATTCCGTTCCTCTGTTTCTACACAGATCAGTTGCATTTCCCAGCAGATTGACCCAGATTGACCAATTGACCATTGTGTTGGGGCCTCGTGAACAATACGACACATGTCTAGGCCCTCTAGCTCTGCTGTAGATGTGAAGTTGTCCAAGCGCCATTGAGCCTATCTGTTCAGCTTCAGCACTGGGGCCTTTACAGAAGGCCTTTCGATGTGACCCAGGAGGCTAAGGGCTTCTTGCTCTTCCATAACCCACAAGGCCTTTCCAGTCAAAGCCGCTCGACCAGCACCTGCCCGACGTCCGACGCGCCGTCCCAAATGGCTCCACCGAGTCACAATGCAGATCACGCAGCTCAGGACGACGCTGTGGGTCCCGTGGCACCCCCAACTCGCCCTGGTAGGTGGTCGATTTCGCCAGCCACAGCCAGGTCGCATGAGCCGTTTTCCCGAACAGGACAAGCCTGTGAAACTCACACAGCGCCTAACACATGGAGATCTCCAGTACAGGACTCCCATCATTGGATGGTCCAGATACTGTAAAAGAAACCTAGAAGATCTCGATGGCCACCATGGTGAAAACACATCCCAACGGCTTCAAGCGGGAGCGCAACCTTCAGAGGAGACGCCAACGACCATCGTGCAACGGATGGGTTTTCTCAAGCCGATCGTAGGAGCTGCCCAAAGCATTGGTGCTTCAGACTTTTTCGGCTTCACAGTCCTGTTTCTGTCAGAGTCCAGCCCACTGAAATTCGAGGAACATGCCCTATAGCAGTTCTCGATCTCCACATGACGATCTTTGGCTAACTGCAGCAATTCGGAAGTGCGTTTGCGGTGAACCCCGAGAAAGACCAGAGTCAGAGCATGTTCGAAATTCGTCAACTGGACTTCCCCAGACATCTCTCCCAGATCATCTTGATGGTCTTCAGAGATCTTCTGCCCATCTCAGGTGCACCCTTCAGTTTGGATGAGGCCAGATGTCTTGGCGCCGTTCCGCGGTCGCGCGCGCGCGCGAAACACCTGCGGCGCGGCACGAAGGTGGTCGGGACCGGCGTGCCACGCGTGCGTGGCAGGTGCTGGAGCTCCCGAAGGCGCAAGGACAGCAGATCTACCAGGCGCTGATCGGATGGGTCCTTTAATCCATGGATCGGAGGGGTCCGGGTACCATTGGGTATACGAAGGTCTGGGAGGTACTTCATAGTACTTCCGGAGAAAGGCTCTTTGGGAGCCGGCCAAAGGACATCCGATTCGGATGGCCCTGGACCCTTAGGGTATGGCCTGGCAAGATCTTGGAAGTGAGAGGAGAATTGAAAAGACACCGCCCTCGACCCGGACTTCCTTCACGGCCACGAAGGGAGGAGGTTATCCCGAACCAAAAACAGCTAGTGACTGTACCAGCTTCATTTTTTAGAGTTCACCATGCATTTTTTAGAGTGGCAGCGGAGTGTGATTCTTTAGAGGTGCACTTTTAGCCACACGCTCGCATCTTTCAGCCTGGAGATCAATGCCAATGGCATCCAATGGCAATGCCTTTATCAAAAGTGAGCATGTCATAACATCACAATGTTCAATGATGATCACTCTTCAAACATTTTCCTATATTTGCCTCATCATCCACCATAATCAGAAGGTCGACAATGGTCGACAATCCAAAAACCTATGAAAACTCATGTCTTTGTGTTTGTTTTCTTGTTTTTGCATGGCTTTGGGGTGAAAATGCACCAGCATGCTATTTCATGGGGCCTATCCCCCTAAAGAATCAGAACCCAGCCACGTGTCCCAGTCTAAAGAATCAGATGGCACCAATGGTCTAAAGAATCAGGTCCCAGTGTCTAGAACGCTGGTTGGGCAAGGGTGCATCCTGCCACCCCACAAGTTCCCAGGATCCCCCAGGCATTCTCCTATTAGAACCTAAAGTTTCCCGGGGAATCCTGGGGATGCCCAGATTCTTTAGACCCAGATTTTTTTCGACCATGGGTGCCATCTGATTCTTTAGACTGGGACACGTGGCTGGGTTCTGATTCTTTAGGGGGATAGGCCCCATGAAATAGCATGCTGGTGCATTTTCACCCCAAAGCCATGCAAAAACAATACAAAAACAAAAAGACATGAGTTTTCACAGGTTTTTGGATTGTCGACCTTCTGTTGTGGGGATTCTGGGAACTTGTGGGGTGGTAGGATGGTGGCTGGGTTCTGATTTTTTATAGGCTCATGATATCCCCGCAAATGAGGGTAACATGTGGTCTAAAAAATCAGACTCTTCCAGATGAAGATGAAGATTCATGGCAACTTACCGCAAAGTGTATTTTGGGCATTTTAGGGCTTGATTCTTTAGACATGTACATCCACATCCCTTACCCAACCAGTTCTAGACACTGAGATTTGATTGTCTAAGGTGTTATACCCGGTTGTACTGGGAGCTGGGGTCTGTACAGTCTTTTTGGGTGGATTGACCCTTTCTTAGCCAGATCATGTGGATAGATTTGAAGGGCTGAGCTTCAAATTCAGGCCCAAGCAGTCAACCCTTAGGACAACTTGGCGCCCCAAATCTACTAGGACGTAAGAACAATTACGTCCTAGTATGTAGTTTTCTTGATTTTTTGCACAGATGCAAGTTATGACAAGTTTGAACATGTTTGAACCTATTTTGTATTAGATGGTAGATTGCCGTGATTTCGGTTACAATCCTTCTTGAACAGTCATCATCATGGACTGGTACGTGTGTGGAGTGGGTGTTCCCATTCTTTAGAGGGAGTCCAGGTTCCAAACAGGTGTGTGCACTGTGCTCAACGTGTTCTGATTTTGTAGGGCCAGTGCCCAGTATGTGTTGGCAGAGTCCTGATTCTTTAAGCTACCATGTTGGTATGGGCACTGTGGATTGAGGATTCTTTAAGGTGGCAGCTGGCAGTGGCCACCTGGGTGTCCCTAAAGAGTCAGACAGCCCAAGAGAGAGGCCGAATTGCAAGGGGGATCTTGTACCCATGTTCCGAGAGCTTCTGAGGCAACGAACAGGTCCAGGTCCAGGTGGATTCAATTCTCTCCTCCCCCAAGGTCCATGGCTGGTCCCGGTGTGAATGAGCTGGTCCCGGTCGATGGCCGGCCCGTTAAGCACCTGTTTGATTGGATCGCGCTGCCATCTTCCAGATCAGCTGCGAATCGGCGGAAGTGATGGTCCGCACGTGCTTTTGCCGACGTCCAAACATGTCCAAATGAGGCACGGTCCAATTTGCAGAAGACTATGTACAAGTACGGACAGAGGCTCAAAATTTAGTAACTTTGGACCGTGGCTCATTTGACGATGTTTTAATGTTGGTTACCCTTCTGCATAGGACTCACATGGACCCCCAAAAGGCCACGGCAGGTGGTGTTTAGGACCATGGTCTTCCCATGATCATCCGAGAGTCCAAGTTCCGAGTCCCCGGGAACGAGTCACCCCAACGCTTCAGGCATTGTGTGTCGAACTGGAGAACATGTTGGGTTTGTAGTTGAAACGAATCCCAGAAGAGAACACCCCGTCTGGGTGATCTACTATTTTCTGAGATCGTGTCGAACTGGAGAACATGTTTGTGCCGATCTCAGAAAATAGTTGAAACGAATCCCAGACACGACTGATGGGACTAACATATTTATCTACATTGGGGTGGTTGAAAGGGGGGTCAATGGGGCGGCAGTCCTACGTATAGCAGTCCCAGACGGGTCGTGTTTGGGAATGATTGAACCTACGAACCAGATCCACCTGCGTCAGGAAGAAACGCTTTTTACAGAACCACCTGCGTCAGGATTCACCCCAAACATGGACATCCCCCGCCGCGCCAACGAGTTTCACGCCTTGGCTTTCTGCGTCGTGTCGACTGCATCGTGCAGGTCTCGCTGGTGAAGACGGCCTTCCGCCCCAGGCGAGAGTATTCCAGGGAAGAGAATGAATGAAGCGTTGTGACAGGATTGTTAGACCTTGGGTCATCGGTCCTTAGCCTGGTTGTTTTGCTTAAGGTGTAAAAACAACAAACAAACATATGGTTGAATCCCCTTCTGGTGATTTGTTGTACGTTCCTTAAGCACATCCGTTCGTTAGTATAGTCCCCCAAAGTTCTTAGGCTGTCCCCCAAGTCACAGATTCAGAGTTGTCTTTGGAGTGATGTATGTACTTTGGGTATGACCTGTAAGGGTCGATGTCGACCTGCAACTGCATCATCAAATGGGATAGTCCATTGCGAACCGAAGTAGGATCACCTAGTCAGACCATGTTTAAACATGTTTAAAACAGACTTGGACTTCCAGGGTAGAGCTAGCATTGTGAGGTTCTTGCTTGACTACCCTTTGATACCCCAGGGAGCACGGGTGTTGGACATCTCTGTTCTTGTTTGCCCATTGAGTCGATTTTTTCATGTTAGGTGGGTTTTGTAACTTCCATGATCTTGATCGGATCAGTCGTGCGTTTCTTTTGTTTGTGTGTGTGTTGTGTTGCTGTGTATATATATAGTAATTTAAATATACCAGCACCACGGAGAGGGTGGTTATATATTGGAAGGACAATAGAGATACGTATAAACCATCCTTTCTGTGGTGCTGGTATTTGTACAATATGTAATATATATATATGTATGTCTTTCAGCAACTGGTAGCAAGACCTGTGCGAAACAGCCCGGGTTGGGCGGTGATGCTTTCATTAAGTAAGATCACTTTGGCAAGCTTTGAACATCAATGACTTAGAACCTTTCTGTGATCTCTATTTGCGACCACCCACCTCCGCATTATATGGTCCTTTCCTAGTAAAACAGGGGTCAAACGATGTCAAATGGGCTCGAGGTATATCATTAACTCTTGCAGTCTCACTACCAGGGAGGCTCAGCGACTCTTCTTCGGTTGCTTCGTTGCCATGCTGTTGCTCATTGGTGCATGGGGTCGAAACAACTGGCTGAGAATCGTGAAAGTCGTGCATCGAGTCTCACTTTCCAGGTGCTCGCTGGTTTCACGACTGTTGTTATTGATATTGATGATGATACTACTTCATATTACTGTATGATGATGATGATGAGGATGATGATGAGGATGAGGATGAGGATGATGAGGAGGACGAGGATGATGAGGAGGAGGAGATTGAGGATTGAGCATTGAGCATTGATGATTGATGATGACGATGATGACAATGATGACAACGATGTTTATGACGATGATTAATGATGAGAATAATGTATAATGAAGGATGCTTGATGATAATGATGATTAAGGATGATTTTGATGATGCTGATGACAATGATATGTGTGCTCCAGCACGTGTTTGAAGCTCCAGCAGGTGCCGGATTGGCCGTGGACACTAATCTCACGCTCTTAAACCTCCCGTTTTCATTGGTGCCCCATGGGCGGTGCCAACGCTTTGCCCTACTTTGTTGGCATAGTGACTGGTCACTGTGCTTTGCTGGGGTGGTTGATCATTGAGTTGGTTCAGCAATCCAATGGTAAGGGCCACAAACAACCTGGTCCACGGTTACTTCCACTCTCACTGTATTAGCGTGGGAGAAACGGACCAAGAGTCTTTTCAGAGATTCGGCTGGCGGGGAGGGAACATTATTGATTCTTTTGCAGTGGCTTTGATCTCTTGGTGCTGCTGTCTTGTGTTGGCACTTGCTCTGTGTCGGCATCGCTGGATTGAGACAGTGGAGTTGGAACCACCATCGCCAACTCTGCAAGCGATTGCTCAAGCACAGCTAGCCGAGGTGCGGCTTCGAAAACATGGCAATGCTAAACAGGACAGCATTGTTTGAATACGATGTGGCCGGACCTGTTGTCATCCATGAGCGAGCCATTTTGCAACATGTTGCTGGAGACGAATCATATGCTATTCTCATGCCTGACATCGATATGTACATTGAGGAGATGGCTGTGACAAATAGCGACCTTCGTAGCTTCAGACTGAGACCAGCTCCCGGAGTTCTGCCGATCGATGATGTTGGATCAACATTGAGGATGTTTGATCATGATGATGACGACGATGATCACGATGATGATGATGGTGGTCGTGATTGACGACGATTGCTGATTAATGATTGATGATGGATTATTATTGCTGATTTATGATGTCGATGATGATGATGGTGATGGTGATTGTCATGATGATCATTGATGATGATTGCATACTATGAACATTGATGGTGATGGTACTCGAAAGCACTTGCTTGCAATCGGTGCATTGCTTGCAATCGGAGCTTATGCACCCAGAAACTGAGACTGATTCGATGTGTTGGATCCACACCTTTTCCAGTGTGTTTGAGCACACGGGTGTGGTTGATGTAGGGGCTGGTTGTTGTCACGTTGTTGCAGTCAGCACGTGCAGCGCTGCTCGCGCTGCAGTCATCATGGTGCGCAGTGTGTGTGGGATCAGCCTTTCAGGAAACATGAGTCGAGGCCTCACGTCGCAAAGAAGAGACAAAAGGTAGAAGGTGAAGAAACGACGAAAGGTTGGTCAAGTCGAAAAGGATACACTTTTCAGCAGAAACATGCAAGTGAAACCGCGAATTGAATCAAACATATTTAAGATGTCTCTCTCTATATATATATAACGTATATAATATATAAATACATATGTATTTGTTACATTGTATACTTTACAATTTACACATTCTGAAACCACTGAAGTGTCATGCCTGCCGCCCACCCCTCCTCCAGTGAAGAAGCGCCGTCTTCGCCACGACTCCCCGGCTGGAATTGCACTGCGTCGGGAGGCTTAGAAAAGAGTGATTTCAATGGGCAACATCCTGGGGTGTGAAAGCAACAAAAAAATGGAATAATCGATCACGGTAGACCAGAGTGATGTGTCTACAGCAAAAAAACAATCGGATCCATAAATATTATAACAGAGTGCAGATATACCAGAATTTGGAGGGATAAATGGATATCCGTATGGATCCAAATACCTTCTAGCCCTCCAAACCTACATAATAGGCTCCAAACACCTTCTCAGAAGGTATGTGGATCCAAAGGGTATGTGTAAAAATCTCGTACTACTTTGGACCCCAAATCCCTCCAATCCGGATGCATTTGGACCCAGAGACTCGTTCAGGAAAGGACTAAATGACTGATTCCCACACCCTGGAAGAAGGCTGTCAAGGTTAGAGGAAGAAAACACGGATTGAATTGATCATGCCTGGAACCCAGATGAGTGACCCCCGTTTTAGGAAGTTGGACCAGATTTGAGGTGGTGGGGTGGTCCAAAAGTAGAGATCCCTCAGGTTCTATCGCATATGCCTTGGTAGGTCGACCCCCGGGGTCGAAGACGCCGTTTCCCAACCAGACGTGAGGGGTATTGGCTTGGCTTGTCCAAGCCAAGAAACCCACTGAAGATGTGAGAGTGTTTCAGAGGTCTCCCCCTTTCTGGACAGCATGCGAGGACCAAATCTGGGACAAATGGGTTTATCTTGAGACTGTCGCAGGAATGGCTTACTACGCGCTATGAATGAATCTTGCTAGTGATCCACATACCTTCGTTTCACGAAGGTACGACTGGAGCCTCCTCCCATCGAAGAGTCTCCCATCACCGAGTGGATCCCTGGATCTATAGGGAGTCCATACCAGGACCTTCCGTTCCACCGAAGGAATCACCTCGTTCCATTGAGGCGATTTTATACCACACCTCTTGGAAGGCATATACCTCTAGTACATATGGGGTGGTTGATTTCAGGGGTGAATGTAGGTCAATATTTCAGTCCCATGGATTGTCTGGGCTATGTAAAGACATCTACCTCTTGGATGCTCCAGGAGCTAGTCCGGTGACTCCAAAATACCGGGGTCCCATCCGAAAGCCCACAAAGGCGCCCCAGCGTGCCCCAGCTTTGGCGGCGAAAGGTCTAAGGTCGGCAGTCATGGCAGCCCGGAACGGAAACCCTGGTAGATTGACCATGCTTAGTAGTCGTCTATTCATCTCTTCTGTTCATGTTCGGTGGGAAGAAGCATGTTCGGTGTGTCCCGGTTGAAAGACCGTCAGACTCATTCCAGTTGGAGGAAAAGCAACTGGTCTGGGTCCATAGAAATGATTCTTGGCCCTAGGGATCCAGTTGTACCTTCTCAGGTAGGGTACGACTGGACCCTCAAAACCGACATGAGAGGTTCGAGCACATCACCGTACCTGAGGTACGGGACGAAAACGGATCCCCAAACGGGTCGGTGACTCCTCGGAGCCCCAAGAGGTCACGAGACATCTCCATGTATTGACCGGCCTGATCGGTACCCGTCAAGCTGGAGGAGCTTCCAAAGCGATGACTCTTCAAGCTGCAGGCCGCGGGAAGACGGTGTTGCTGGGCGACCGTGGCGACGACCCGTTGCATTGAAGGGGTTTGTTCCATAGCAACTCTGCAGCTGGACATCTCAAAGGAGTTGGGGGCCCTCTCTGTACCCTCTCAGAACGGTCTTGATGGGAAGAACCCCCCATGTGACGTACCCCCATGGCATCAGCTTCCAGATGCCCCAGTTGAGTCATGTTAAGTCCAGGTCAGCGAGTTTGGGGCAGAAAGTCAAGTCGATGGGCAAAACGTGCGGCTTCGACTTGCGTCCGTCCAAGTGGACCCAGAAGCCTCTCCCCTTCCATGGAAGGGTGTCTATTTCTGTCATATAGTGATAACCCTCACGGGCGTTGTTCTATGTCCCTTCTTTCCAGGAGTTCGTTCGAGCTACACGCCCACTTGACACACCTCCGGAGCATGTTCAGACACATACCGAACCTGAGGTACGGTGTTTGGAGACTATTTATGCGCCACCGACCTCGGGCGTGGCGTCATACCTTTGTTTCGAAGGTGTATCCGTGGAATCAGAGGCCTCCAGTGTCCCGACACACCCGTGCTACTAGTAGTATTGCCTTTTGTTACTAGTAGCGATGCCCTTGTTCCTCGTAGCGTCCTTGCTCCTAGTAGCAAGGCCAGGAGCTACTTGCTCCTAGTAGCGATGCCCTGATGCCCTTGTTCCTAGTAGCATCCTTGCTCCTAGTACCAGTGGCCAGGAGCTACTAGTAGCTTCATTTCTCCTAGT
>CAXAMN010012470.1:161669-185607 GCA_963970005.1 Durusdinium trenchii
GTTCTTAACTTATGTTAACCTATTAGCAAGACCACAGCCCATCTAAGGAGGGCTCAGTTTACGTACGTACCCTTGACCTATTGGCCTGTACACTTGAATGGGAGGGGATGTATCTCTCAACCCGGACGGAGTCGCCTTGGCCGGAAGAACCCCGACGCCGAAGACGCCGAAGCCGCCGGTCCCGCTCCACCCCGGAAGACCTTCGTCGCACGGAGACGAGCGGATCGTCTCGTGCGAGCGCGTCGGGTCTTTATGGTTTTTGCCCAGCGGTAGTGAAGCACAATACTCACCGGAAAAGGAGGTTCTTCCCCCAGGCTGAGCTGCGATTTCATGCGCTGTCAAAGTCCCCACGACCTCTCTTCATCACTGGGCTGGGTCCTCCTGGTTTCTATAGGCTGCTCCCAGCGACTTGGGTGACGCTCGTTTTCAGCTCGTTCTTCCGGAAAGCCGTCTGACTGTCGCACTCGAAGCGCATTCGACCAGAGGCCTGGAGTCTTTGCCACAGCTCTCGTGCTTGACCCAACTTCGGGTGCACAGCCTCAGACGTTTCCTCCAAAATTCGGCGGCGCAGACGGGAGAGGGCGAGGACGGTTTGGACGCTGCGTGTTACACTGGATACCCGACTCTTGGCACGAACACGGAATGGACAAGCCCAAATGAAACATGGAGTTGTACAGTTTTTTTCTCGGAAAGGGGTGTGTGCAGGGTAATTACCCATATTCTAGATGACCAAAGATCTTCCATAGCCTCATGTTGTTTCAACCTGTGCACTCAGTCCATGGACATCCTATGAATGATGAGCTTTTCAGGTACTCTTGGCGGACGAAAAGGGCCAAGGCATTCTGAATTGCACTTTTTCATGTTGGAGACCCAGCCCATCCCAGCCCCAATGGGTGTGTGTGTGTCTATTATAAGACTATCCATAGGACTGGAACAGTTACATATATTTACAATATATACTATACATTACCATGCTGTAATATACCCCATTTAGTATCCCATTTATATCCATTTACGACCCTCATGTACAGTATAGGCTGTATAGGTAACTATTCCATATCATAGACGCTTTCGGATTGTCAACGTCTTCTGACCTCCTCGCCCGCTTTTTCGCAGCAACGAGGCCTTAGTCTTAAGTGGAAACAAGATCCATGGAAGCCTGGCCCAAAGCTCAGTCGATCAAGCCGACCTTCAAGCATCGCCGAGCGAATGAAGATGTGATTTCAGGCTGATCACAGTGTGTCACAGGAAATCGACAGTGAACCTGCTATACCTCTTTCCGAAGATTGTTGTTGGTTTGGAACCTTTTTTGGTTCATCTCATGGTCTATTTTGCCAATAGAAGCGGAGACTTCAACAAGAAAAGGTACCTATACATCAATCCAAGAGTGTGAAAAACATGTGGATTGTGCCCATCTATTGCCATTGAATGCTTCTATAGAACCTGGCCCAGTATTCATCAGCTTGGCTCAGTCTCCCAGGAAGCTCTCGAACATTGTCCACACTTGGAGGCATGGAGGGGTGGAGCCATGTGCCATCGCGCCATCCATCCATCCATCCATCCATCCCTTTGGAATGCCTGTTTTGCCGCTGAAAGAGGGGTGCCTGAAGGTACAGAGCGGTTTTCAGCTCGGACCAACCACATGACACGTGTGACCTTGCCACAGATTGGCACAGTCGCCGAGATAGTCACCTCCCAATTTCGTGTCGCCTGCGGACCCGAACGACTCAGCTTCCGATCGAAATTAATGGTCTATTGATGTGTCTTTCGCCAGCGGGTACTGGGACCAGCTCAGCATGAAATCCTGGCACGAGCTGCTTTGCCCTGCAGAGTCCAAGACTACAGAATGGTCTCTAGGGAACCTGAAAGGAGCTTCCTGTACTGCAGCTGGGCAAAGTATAGTCTTTGGACAGTTCTTTGGACATTTAGGGGACATGTTTTGCATTGTTTTGCCATTTTCCAGCAAATTATAGTTCGAAGTCAATGGCACTATCACAATCAGGATCACCTTCTCGATCAATATAGACCTTTGACCTAGTGACATTTTCTGAGAGCTCGATAAGTGACCAGTGACAGCCATATGTTAATTTGACCTGTTATTGCAAAGAGACCAGGAATCCGCTTTCCAGTACTTCATCGATTCATCTGATGCGCCACGCTGATCCACGCCACTCGCTTCTTCGCAGGAGCTGGATCTCTGCCAGAACAGCCTGACCTCGCTGGACGGGTGCGGTCTCCGGGATGTTTTCGTTAGGGAGGCGCTCTGGGTCTTTTTCTTCGTGGGCGATGCATCAATCCCAGACACTCGGGACTGGCATTTTTATCATATACCTACCTGGAGTCGCAGTTCGTACCTCGGAAAATGGGTACAGTCGTACCTGTTTCTATATGGGGTCATGTCCCATTTGATCATGTTTCTGTGGGGTCATGTTTCTATGGGATACCGAGTCAACCACCCCAGATCAGGAGTCATCCCATTCCCAGGTCGTGCCTGGATTTGGTCGGAAGATATCTGACCTAGAGCCATGTTTGAATGGATCAGGCACTGGGAAGGGGAGAGGAGACCGACAGGTCTCTTCCATCTTCACTTCGCTCACCTGACTCCTTACTGACTGCATGGAAGCGAAGCCATGCATGTTCACTCCAAAAAGCTTCGGCAAAAAGGGGGGTGTCCGATCCACTCGGGCCTTTTCCACTCTCCCAAACGCCAGCCGAAACATGCCAGTGGGGATCTTGGACGCCACGCCGCGAGGGACCAGTGGTGATACTGCCCTATCTATCACTTCCAGTCGTAACGAACCGAAGCGGTTCGGTATGACTGGACCCCGAACATGGCACCCCACCCCGGGCCCCA
Source organism: Durusdinium trenchii (assembly GCA_963970005.1). Classification (NCBI taxonomy): domain Eukaryota; class Dinophyceae; order Suessiales; family Symbiodiniaceae; genus Durusdinium; species Durusdinium trenchii. The sequence goes on from CAXAMN010012470.1 coordinate 164,524, forward strand.
GTCCCAAAGCTCAGGTTCGGTACCGGGTCATTCGACCAGACACTCCACTCGTTGGGGGGGCGAGATGGACCGGCACCGACCCCGGGTCTCGGTCCACACGCGACCCGCGGTACTGGAACCGAGGTGGGCAACCCCCGATATCCTCGGGGTCACCGGGGTGTTTGGACCCGAAGAAGCATCGAAGAAGCCCAAATCCCTGTTTTGGAGGGACTGGATGGAGCAGTCGGCCTGGAAGACCAAAGGGACACATGTGTGCCATGCCGACCGGGCGAAGACCCGCCCCCGCCACGTTGCTCCCCAAAAAACGTTTAAAGGTGATCCGCTGACTGGGTATGGAAGCCATGTTTGATTGGCTTGAAGATCTGTCGTTGCATCAAAAACACATCCTCGCAACTTCTTCACGTTTCAAGGATTTCCCATTTCCCTAGGCCTCCAAGTACCTTCTGAGAAGGTGTTTGGGGTGGGTGCCAGGAGGGTCCAAATACCTTCTGAGGAAGTACTTGGAGGTGTAGGGATTTGTGTCTGGATTGAACAAATCCCTCACACAGTTCCACAAACCGATCGTCGAAGCCTGTAGATTTTTTTCCTGAATACAAGCATGGCAGCATGGCCCATGAAAAAAAACAACGAAACCAAGGTAGTTAATCCCTTTCATAACTAAAACACCTTCAGAACTCTAGGAGAAAACTATATACTATAGTTGGTGGAGAGGCAAGTTTCTCCAAAACATCCCGATGCTCAGGTTGCGGTACTTGAAGTACTTGTCAGCATGGAAGACCCAGCGGGCGGGCGTGTTTCCGGCGTCTCTGGCCTTGCCCGTCTCGTATGCCCAGGGAGTGCCCAAGTGGAAGAAGTGTGGGGAGAAGACCGGAAGCTTTTTCGAGGTTTAGGAGAACATGATAACATGTTCTTGTCCTACCCAGATCCAGCCAGTCAGTGGATAACCCTAACAACAACTTGGGGGATATCCATGCATTTCCTGACCGTATGAAGAAGTGGATGGAGTTCGTAGCACGGAGACCTCTTAGGAGTGAGACTTCTGACGCTTTCGTGCGAAGGATCGGGGGGGTTTGATGCAGACGAGGTCTGGGGCAGACCAGCTCTGCCATGCCAGTCGTTGGAAGCCTCCGAGTATCGTACCAAATCCAAGTGCTCTGCCGATCTACACTGCTTGGACATCATCATGGGCCACCGTGGATGGCATGGCCTGAGGATTGGATGATTGGAGGACGACATTTGGAAGACCCAACAGGTGGTTTTCACGAACTACTTGTGAACTACCCTATAGGGCTCCAGTCGTATACCTCCTGAGAAGGTATGACTGACCATATTTGGACCCTCTAAACCCACCTTAGAAGGTACTTGGAGCCCTAGGGCTACTTATTTGGAGAGTACAGCCAGGCATTCTGAAATCATTCGAGCTGGACGGTAACTAGCGCTGGAATGTGACCTGTACGACGACTAATATTATGTTGTCTCTCAAAATCAGGGATCAGAATCAGCCAAATTCTTTTGCGGCCATCAACCAGTCCCCCACTTTCCAACAGCCAAAGTATCTCCGATCCAAACGCCCTGCGGATCGCTCTGACCTCTTCGATGCTCCCGCCACCCTTCCAATGGATGGCCACCCACCACCGTCTTCGATCACCGAGCGACGTGAACGGCTGAGGTGCTCAAGGCCACCATGAACGAGATCTCAGATGCTGAGGAGTCGGAAGATGCGCCTTGAAGAACGTCGAAGCTGTCGAGTTGGTTCCCTGTTTCACCTGGTCGAGTTGCACCGCGTGTTTCCACGGTTTTTTTCCAGTTTTTTCCACGTCGGTTCCTTGAATCCTTAAACATCTGGGGGAGAACTGCTTTTGGTGTCCGGTGGTGATAGCGCCGTGCCAAAACAGAGATGGGCACCAGGTGATGGTATGGTTCTATAAGGCCAGAGATACTCTGATGAGTACATGCTAGAAACATGGAGGTTTTCCACCCCCCATGTTAGTGAGTCAAAGTGTACTGTATAGAGGTATACCATACCTGAGACGTGTAAAATGACTACGCTTGCCGAATGGCCATTGGAATTTAGAAAATGAATGAACATGATGAAATTCAGCGGGTTCACCCCGAAAATCCTTTGATTTGTGGTACTCTAGACTGAGTAGATGAGAAATATGTGGTAAAGGCTCCCAACAGGCCCAATTCTGCCCAAGGTCTATTATAGCACCCAGGACTGGTTATATAATGTTATATAGTACTGGCGAACTTGGAAATTTGGAGGTACATATATAGATTTTATATATGACATAGATACATGATATAATTGTTTTCTTTGTTGAACATGTTCAATTAGACTGTAACTCCCCAAATGTTTGCGAAGGCATCGAAGGCCCTTTAGCGTAGGCTCTTGGTTATCACACAGGCGAAGCCAGTGGTCACCTTGTTCTGGGAACACATCGGGAAACCCTCCCGCCAGCCAGAAAAGCTGTTGTTGATGAGAGTGTTCAGCCAGTTGAACGCGGCTTTGTCTTCAGCCAGTTTTGCCAGAATCTACTCGGATGGGCCATGAAGTCTTGGGGATAAACGTATGTAACGATTCCAGTCCCATTCGTTTGACCCATTGACCCCAGCTTTTCCAGGACTTGGCGCAGCTGCCGAATCTCCGCGCGACTCGGAGAAAACAGCAAAACCCACTGACTGACCGCTGAGCTAAGCTCGCTGGCGTTTTATTTTTATTCGGATGGGAGCGGAGGAGACAGTGTCGAGAGGCGTGTATGAAATTTGAAGAGGGAGACCTCCCAGCAATGGATTGAGTCTTGTTCTGATTTTCCCACAGGTCTTTTGGGGATTAGTTGAGAAGACACGGAAAAGAAGAGCACCCTGCATGGTGCATATATATATATATATGTGTATTCCAGACACTAGTCCAGACACTCCATGGGACTGGTACATATGCCTACATTGACCCCTGAAATCAACCCCCCCAATGTATGGATTGCCAGTCCCATGGAGTGTCCGGGTATTCTGCAGCGCACTACCTTCATGAATCTTGTTTCCTGATGTGGGTACGTGTGGCGAGAAGTCCCAAAAGAGAGGCTGTGCTGGTGTTGTTCAAGTCGTCCTGGCGATTGACTTTGGCTCAATATGTTTCAATAGAATTTGTCTTAGTCTGCTACTGAGGCTGTATTAGCCTTAGAAACTGCATTGGGCAGGTGAGGTAAGTGCAGGTGGCAGTCTGGGTGTTTGGCATGTGACTCTACAAGTGCCTTAGATACCACCTCCACAAGGAGGCAGCTCAGGCCAAGAAGCAGGCATTCCTCAGCCAAGCACTAGGGTTGTGATATTTTAGTTTCTTTGTTTGTTGGTGTTTTGTTGTGCTGCTGCTGCTGCTGCGTGCTTGCCTGGGAAGGGAGGGGGAGTGCAGGTGGACAGGGTTCAGAAGGAACTAAAGCACCAATATTGTTCAGACACTATAAAGTTAGGACTATAAAGTTAGGACGACAAAACAAATTAGCATAAGAGGGCCCTCATAACCAACCTGGGGGTCAGAACTATTTTTGAAAGCTTTAGCATTATAGAGGGCGTGGTTTCTAGTCAGGGTCCAACATTACTCATGACTCATTGGCGTAGTGCATGCCTATTCCGCCCCCCCAAAGTGGGCCCAGACCCCCTGCCATGGAGGAGGGTCCTTTCGGGTTCTTAGGATGCCATGACCTCTTTGGATTCCCTGTTGATGACCTTTGCCATGCCATGACCCTCAAACCAGTTATCCAAAAATCGCTTTGAAGTTGAAGAACCAGGTGTGTATCATGTGGTCGTGTGGTGGTCGTGTGGCGAAGATTCATTGATCCTCAGATGCCTTAGATCTGATATCACCTGAAGATCCCAGACGACTCGCCATGGAACTGGACTCGCCACGCACTGGATGATTGTAAGTCCATGCTGTATAACATGGGAGTGCGGGTCTTTGACTTGAGAATCAGTTGATATTTTTTAAATGTGCACGTGTATGTTTTTTGGGGATTGACGACCGGGCCACGAATTCGTCACCCTTTTCTCGCCGGGGGGACGGTTCCAAGATGCTCTACATGTCGGGACCCATGTTCCTCCACTCGCGGGTCGCGTCTCGCGCCGAGTCCGGGGACGGTTCGTCCGGCGGAGGGTCTAAGGTCACCGCTGTCAGCCTCCTCCAGTGTTTCAGCAACACACCTAGGGCATCTGCAGCCCTTCCTGGTTGAGATCAGCGGGGTTGGTCAAGAAAAACACATTCACACCTGGGTCATCGTGTCATATCGTGTCCAATAGACTACTTGGGCGCCCATGGGCGCGGACCGACTGGACCGACAGGACACCCAGACAGGATGATCCTGGCAAATGTTCACCAACTAAAAGTGTGACGGGGAACCTTTGGTCTAGACGGTCTAGCCCTATGTTTCCACTGCTACCTTCCTTTCGGTACGGTGATGTGTTGTCTCCCCCATGTCATACCTTGTCAGGTTCGGTATGACTGGAACCTCCTGGCACCTGGGCCCCATGTCGTCCCACCGAACCGAACTGAAGGGAGCCCCCAAACGCAAGTTCTCAGGCGGCGACCCTCCGTTCAGGAACGAGGGCAGTACTTCCCCGAGACACCTCGGGTTCTTCGGGGTGGACCTTCTCACCAATCCCGGTTTGGAAGGACCCGGAGGGACCGGGAGTCGGGTGGTCGAGATTCTCGACTGGGAACCAAGGACCCCTCCTCAGGTTCGGTACTTAGACCCGAACATGGCACCCACCCCAAGTCCCACCGAACCTCAGCAGGTACGACTGGAGGCCTAGCAGGATCGAGACTCTCGGTCCGTCGTTCAGGTCGTGGACCTGAGCAAGAATCGGCTCACTGCGGCTCCTCGGCGGGTTATGTGGCGTAGCAGGACGGGTAGCAGGACGTCCCATGTATGTCCCGGGGGCACCCCGGTGTTTGGGTATGATTTTGGAACATATGTTTGCCCATATACCCTAGGGCTCCAACCATCTCCTCAGGAGGTGGTTAGACCCCCCCTGGCACCCGGACTGGCCTAGTAGTAACTACACGGTGTTGGTTGGAGGGGTCAATGTAGGTATATATTCCAGTCCCCCTAGGCCTCCAAGTACCTTTCTTGAAGGCATTTGGGGTGGGTGCCAGGAGGGTCCAGTCATACCGAACCTGAGGAGGTACCTGGAGGTGTAGGGTCTCATGAATGGTCTTGGATGGTGACCTATGAGCTTTACAGTTGCAATGCTACTCTTCAGTGAGTCAATGTGGTGCAGATGTATACAAGTTACATCATGTTACCATCACTATATATCACTACCCCTTGGGGATGCCTGACCCCCCAAAGGGGTCAAATTTGTAACTTACAATTTTTGATCTTGCGATGATAGCATTATATAGCCCTATAGGGGGGTGAAAATTGTTAGATCTAAGGTTGAGGTAGTATATGAAGATCTTACTTTTTAAACCCCCTCTCAAAAAGGTCTTGGCCTACTTCTTGAGACTTTGAAAGCAGGGGGCGGGGGGGATCAAAATTGTAAGAATGGATGGGCAGGTACCCCACAGAGCAAATTACAATTTCACCCCCCTGTTTCGGCGTTGCTTTTTAATTGCTTTGCTTTTGTGACTTCGAATCAGGTCAGATGGGACATTGTAAGTTTTAATTTTGAGGGTCAGGGGGCATGCATCCAACTGACCCTCATACATGTAATTAATTTTTGAGAGCATACAGGCTCAACAAACACACATGAGGGTCAAAATGTAACTTACAATTTTGACCGCTGTCTTGTCAGATGGAGGTATTTTAGACCTGTATGTTCAAAAATCCACCCAAAATTGTAAGTTACATTTTTGACCCCTCCCCCGCGGGGTGAGGTAGTAGTGATATGTTACCACTTTTCTGGGCTGCAGTATCTCCAAACATTTACTATATAAGTCGATTCTGTTTGCGGCCAACAATAGGGCGGCGTGACTGCCAATGAAAGGCGTGACTTAGTTCTTGTCCTTGACTGTCAGGTGCCCTTGACGGCACCAGTCCTCGCAAAGTCTGGCACCCAGCACCGGGTTTTGCTGATTCACTGGCCACGGATTGAGTCGTTGCCCCGACGCGACCCCGAAGAGAGCCCGAATCCTCTGGGAAATCCAAAGAAGTAACCTGAGTTCAAGTTCCGGACCTTCATTGGACAGTCGGACAGCCCTTCTTTGATATGAATATACCTGGACCCTGCAAAGTAGCTTAGAAAATGGGACATGACCCCATAGAAACAGGTACTTGTACCCATTTTCCAAGGTACTTTGAGACTCAAGGTAGATTATGCCTCGGGATGTCTTTTGTGCTGGGTGTTGTTGAGGAACGGTTTCAACCTTTGCACATTTAAAATCCAGATTCAACGTCCCAGGCCGCCAAAAGTCAGGGATATGGACTGGAAAGCCTGGCAACTTTCTATGCCACATGGTCGTTTTGGGTTCAGGTGCAGCTGCTCCTGAGCAGCTGCACTGCTCTATTTCAACATCTTCGGGGGTGGTCGAACCAACAGATGTGCGTGTGTTCCTGCGCGCTTCGAAGACGACGCGCGCGCGAAGGCACGAGCTCGTGACAGGTTCAGAAGACGAAGCGACTGACTGGTCGAAGGTCATGTCTTAGAGGTATTTGAACAGTCCTTTTTCTGAATGGCAATGTAGGTTGGTTTCGACTATGGGTTATTGGGTTCTATTCCACCTATAGTCCCTACCCCTATAAGAATCTTTGGGCTCTCCATGGCAGGGGTCGGACCTTCCATAGCACGGGTCCGGGCCCGAACCAAACCCTGTATCTGTTGCTGAGGGCCCGGATTCTTAGGGCATAATACAACATGATTTCGGGCCTTGCAAGATCGTCCGGAGCGTGTCGAAAGTCGATTCAGGCTGATCCTCTATCGAAATCTGCTGGATTCCACGGGCTTCTTGCGGGCATTGTCTCCGCCTCAGTTTTTCACATGTGGACAGCGCTGTCCAAACTTGGTCGTTCCCACCCCGACAGGGGTTGGGCAGAGTGGATGGATGGTCACAGATGGAGTACCCCCCAAATGGGATGAATATGGCTGAAGTGATCCATCCCCAAACTCCGATGTTCACCACCCACTCTTTCTGCTCTTTGAGTACTTGATTCTATGCTCTCCAACCTCGCTGTTGCTTTTGTAATCCCCCGGCCCCCCGGGAAGATTATTTCTGAAGATCCTGATAATGATTTCGGTTTGATTCTCTTACCACGTTTAAGTCGCGATTCTCAAATGAGTTTGTGCTGCATAATGTGATAAGTAGACTACGGTTCAAAACAAATCATTAGCACCCAGGGGTCACAAGTCGGGGTGGTGTTTGGTCCCAGCCAGTGAGTGGAGTAGCTGGGCACCCCGACGACCTCCAATGTTTTGTTTTTCAACTCTGAACAGAGTTGCTCGTCTCGGGTCTCTACAGCCCGAAGAACGGGGGCCTGACCACCGAAGGATGCACCGAAGGATGCACCGGGTGCTGACTGCCAGCACCCAGTTTGGGTGGCTATTTGACCCGCAGGCCCTATGACCATGTATTTACCATCCGAACTGAGTGATGCTGATTGCAGAACAAAAAACGACTATAGACTATAATATAAAACGGTGGGCGTGGTTTTAACCCGGGCTTGCCCTTCTTGCAATGACGGAGTGTTCAGGCAAAGTGCAGGAACATGTAGCCTTCAGTGTGTCCCGTTGGTCTTCGTTCTGAGTGCTCAAACAGAATGCAGGACTATTACAAACAAGCATACGTGGACATTGCAATGCGTATATACAGGTTTCTTCCTTGTTTCTTCCTGTTTCCTTGCTACTTCCCTAAGGATTCGCACCCGAAACCAAACAAGGCTTTCCTTCGGCGCCCCAGGGCGAACCTTCGAGGCTTTGACCCTCTTCGTTTGGGAGGGTCCGGACTCGGATGCTACTGACCACGAGGCGGTGGAACGGCCCAGGCCGAGCCTCATCCAATTGGATTTGGGCCGCAACAAGCTGACCGAGCTGGATCAAATCTCAGAGTGCTGGTGCCCAGTGTGAGATTTCTGAGTTCAACGCACGAGGAAGGGGTGCTGACATGCCAGAGCGGAACCTGGAACACTTCAGGTCAATCTCCCAGACACAGTCCTAGAGGAATCTAGATGATTGTAAAGTAAAGTCAACATTTTTCTGGACATGCAGAGGCATGAAACGTCTGGCTGCTGAATCGTGAAATGCTGAATTCCCCATTTGACTTGACCTGATACGAGGATGTTGGAAACCTGAACCAGCACCACCCAGTTCGGGATGTTCGGGTGTTTTGTAGTTGGACCTTTGATCAATTGTTTACCATCCAATAATCCCTAGGGCTCCTGGCCCATATCCTCAGGTTCGGTGGTTAGACCCCCCTGGCACCCACCCCAACCATCGAACCTCAGGAGGTGGGCCAGGAGCCCTAGGGAATAAAGAATCCGAACTCGGTGGTTCTGGAAGACTGACACTGGTGCTCATGCGAGGCTCCATCGGCTTGGCAATATATGTGACTCCCGATTAGGACTGGGGCAAAATGTCCAGTCCTATGAAGCGGCAAGTACTGTATTTCTTGCCCTGTCGCGCTCCAGTTGTACCGAACCTCAGCGGTTCGGTATCACAGGACCCGAACATGGCCCCGACCCCAGTCCCACCTTCACCGAAGCGGTTTGGTACGAAAACGGAGGCCTAAGGTTGATGCAATCTTCGCAAAAACATGGACAGTTCCCAGGCAGATCAGATCGATCTCGCGGGTCCAGAGGACTGGACGATCGATCTTGGACTGCTGTTCAAGCGAACACTGCGACGAAGAGACGAAGGTTAGTTTCCACCCTAAGAATCCTTGGACCCTCCATGGCAGGGGTCCGGGCCCTCAAAACCCGATGTGTTTGAGGGCCCGCAGTCCTATAGGGCACTAAAGCTGAGGGGGGTCCGTCATGCTACTGCCAGCCCCCGTGCCGATTGAGGTGGAATCCGTTGCTCACGAAGATCTTTCTGTACGAGAACCGCTTGGCACGCCAGCCAGACGGCATCCATCAATCCATTAGCCAATAGCCATTAGGCACATCAGGTGGCATCAGGTGGCATCAGGTTCTGTCCTGAAAACTGGCTTTGGCATTCCGATAGAAGACCACAGGAGTGTCCTTTCATGGGTATTGAAATTGTGTGACTCCTACGAGTCCAGTGAACAACCCAGTAAAAGCTCACCTGGTCCTGAAAACCTCAGTATTTAGCACTGGTGCTCTTCTATGACCATCTCCAGTCAAATGAGATCCAACTGACCATCTCCAGGTCAATCAGTTGGGGGTGGTGGAGGGGTCAAGGAACGAGTTTGGGTCTTCTCCCTATGGAGCTTTTGGGTCTTGATTCCCCGAAATGAGTTATTCCACCATATTCCACCAGTCCATTCCAGGCCCACAGCTCGCAGTCTTCAAGCCAGTCTGCCTTAACAGGATCCTTATAAGATATTGTGTTGACCTTGTCTATTTTTTGGGGGGGGAGGTCGACTCGACTAGTTGCGTGCTCACGGTCACATGCAGAGCCTCAGATGTCCTTTGTTTCTCCAATGTGAATGTGTTGTGGTTTTTGGGGGCTGGGTTTCTTCTACTCTTTTTGGTAGACCAGGTCTGCAAGGAGATTCGAAGACTTCTGAACCGGAGGTCGCGACCAGGCTCTCTACTCAAGAACTGTTTGATCTGAAGTCGATTGTGGGAGCAGAACGGATTGTTTGAAGTAATGTATACTAAACACAACAGTTATATAATATAATCAAACCAATCTGGCTTTCTTCGTCACTCTAGATCATGAGAACCATGTGCTTTGAAAACGCTTGGGACTTCTTCTTCTTCTTCACTGTGGAACTCCGGCTGACATCATCGTTCGGTGTCTCGGTCCTGAACCACCCGAACCCGCGGTGCTCTCGGGTCCTTCCCTCCGTGCCTTCATTCAGCCGCCGGTGGCGTCGAGGCCTCGCTTCCGGAGCTTCATTTACCTTTACTCACCGATCTCTGGGCGGGGCATCGAACCGATCCGCCGACCGATCGGTGGTGGCGGAAAGGCGGAAAGTGCCTGGGAAACCGATGGGTGGAGGTGGTACGGTGGTATACGGTGAGTGCACGGCTATAGATGGTTCCCAGAACGGTGGAGGGGACGGTGTCCGTTCTGTCTTTCTTTGTTCAGCCTCTTTCAGCTCGGGTGGAGCATATCTTGATCACTGCGTGGTATATTTGTGTAGATTGGGGTGGTTGGTGTCAAAACTAAGTAAGTATGAGTATGACTGTATCATACATGCCCAGACACTCCATAACGTTTGGACATATATTCCTACCTTGACCGCCGGTCAACCCGCCCATGGGCCGGCCCTTTCTCGGCAGTCATATGGAAGTGCCCCCCCATCCCGGGTCGTGTGAGGGATGCAGTGTTTGGGTGTTTGAAACGACGTTAAAGCGACCACTCCGCAGACTCTGCAGGATAGGTGATAGGTTGTGTTGATCCCAGGATCCCTGCGTGACATGTGGGGGGCGCCTTGGAACAGACGGCCATGGTTGTGGGTCCTTCAGCCGGAGGCAGACCACCGACACCAGGGAGGTCAACCGGGCTGCGGGGAGGTCAACACCAAGACGGCCGAACCGGTGAAAGACCTGCGGAACCCTCGCACGGTGCCAGGCTCATTTCGGTCATATGAGACCAAGAAAGCTGCAGATCTTTCAATGAAGTTCCGATTGTTCTCTAGGACTGGCGGCCTTTGATAAAATCTGAGATCAACACCCGACCTTCCGCATCCTCACCCGACGAGTCAAGCACAGCACATGGCTGAAAAGCAACCGGCAGATAAGACGAAATGACGACATGTCGACAAGACAGGCAGGTAAGACGTTGATTCAGGACACTCCAGGACACTCACCAGACTTGTAACATCTTGTCTCGCTGGAAATGCATTGCCTCGGACCCCGAGCTTCCCGTTCGGGAGCCCAGGGCCGATCGGACGGATCCTGGATCACCCAGGAGTCGTACGTGCCTACCCAAGCTTCTGGAGTGGGGGAGTGGGGACACCCCACGATCAACAAGAACAGGTCAGGTGGACAAGGGTTAACCCATCATGTTTTTATATGTCTTTCAGGGAAAGAGTCAGACCACAGATAGAACCACTACGGAATCACCTTGTGGCACGAACGGGCTTTGAAAATGGTCACACGACCCTTCCCTTTGATCTAAGCCTCCATGTCTCGGGGACCGACCTCCGCATTCCGACCGAAGGTGAAGAGGAGACCAAACCCAGCTGGGGCGATTGGGGAGTCTCCCTATGTGAAAAAAACCATCATCAAACCCAGCAGCACCCAGTTCAGATAATTGGATGGACAATTCTTTTTCAGGGGGGCTCTATAAACCACCCAAACTGGGGTTATATTCAGTCCGAATGCGGAACCAGGCCTTTCGATGTTCAGGATCCGCCGAGAACACTGAGGCGGAGATGCGATGGAGACGCGGCCTGAGGCTCGCAAAGGGCGTGGGCGAGCAGAAAAGAGGAGATCCAAGCGCGCAGAAAGGACCAGAACTCATTGACCAGGGGTCACAAGACGGGGTGGTGTGGCTCATCCAGCCAGGGGCTGTGGATGTGACAGGGGCACCCCGGACTACCTCCGTTCGGAACCGGCACCCCGTCGTGTGACTCCTGGGAAACTCACCTTAGAAATCGAATGTACATGAATGTACTATACCGGTATATATCAGTCTCAACTATCAGGTGGACAGTGGATGTGTTAATCTGTCACGCTCTTTTTTGCATTACCCAGTGGATCCAGTTGCCACGAGTTCGCTGGTCAACTAGACGTCCCAAAGCTCAAAACTGTCGACCGAAGAGAACAAACATGCGGGTTCCTTACTATACTCGTGGCTGCCACTCCACTGGGATCCCAAAAGAGATATGAAATGCGTCGCTTCTTCAGTGACCAAACCACCTGGACCCCCCGAACTCGCCGGGCTCGACCGAAGCTCCGGTGCGGGTGCGGGGCGGTCGGCCTGTGACGCTTCTCGTCAGGAACGGAGCTGAATTGGAAGTGCCCCATTTGGCCTCAAGGCACACCAGTCCCACGGTGGGACTGGTGTGGGTGCCAGGAAGGTCTAAATAGGTCTAAATACTGCCCCGTTTGGCCAGTCGTACCGAACCTGAGGTGAAGGTGGGACTGGGGTGGGTGCCAGGAGGGTCTAGTCATACCGAACCTGAGGAGGTACGACTGCAGGTGTAGGGTGCGTTTTTCTCAGACTGTAGACTGTAGATACACATCGTCGTCCCAGCCTTATAACACATCGCCTAAGGCGGGGGGATGGCCCATATGTAACCCAAACGCTCCATTTGCCTACATTGGGGTGGTTTGGGGGGTCAATGTAGGCATCTATGGCATACATGGAGTGTATGGAATATACACACATCGCCCCAGCCTTTGATAACACATCGCCTGAGGAGGGGGGTATGGTCCATATGTAATAGCATGTAATAGCTATTATAGCGGATGCCTCACTCGTCATGAGGTGTTCAACCAGTTTGGGCTCTGGAACCTGGAGCCTGACAGAGATCCTCGTTGAGATCGAGAAACTCTCCCAGCGAAACACGAGGGAGACTCTCACTCCTTCAACCTGTTGACCTGTTGACCTGTGAGTAAGTATACATGGGGAAGAAGTCCGGATGACCCGCCGGTTTCGGGTCATCCGTCATCCGCTTTCGCCGGAAAAACGAGTTGGTGAGGCCTTTTCGGTTAAGGCGGGACTGCTGCAACTGCGACTGCTGCAGGTGAAATGAGCACGGAGCCGCGGCAATTTGGCGTCCGCGGCCTCAGACGCGGACGCCAATGCGGGGTCAACAGACCTGGATCTTCCAATTCGGCATGTTTCAGTGAAAAACATCCGTGAAACAACTACAATTCAAACCGTTTCAAGTGTCAAACATATATGCTGCTGGAATCCAGGTATTGGATATGATATAGTCGACATGGAATTGATGTCAAACGTTGCAGCACAAATTAGTTTGGTGAACAGACCAGGCTTGCAGGTGTGATCCAGACCCACCTGCTGATGCATCATCGGCCAATTCCCCGCTGGCCCTTCCGGATTTTATAAAACAACCAAAAGCACAAAAACCATCAGCGCCTTTGATCGCTTCCTCCAGAGAGTCAGCCTTCCTTGGACTCCCTTGGACGTCCCTCCCGACACCTGCCGACCGGCCGACTCATCCCTCAGGAGGACCATGCGCAGGGCGAACACGTGCTGCTCCGCTCCTATACCCCTGCAGAAGGGCCCAGCCGCGTTTGACATGTGCGGAGATGGTCGGAGCATGGGTTACGAACTGGAGTGTCAAGGTAGTCTCAGATCAGGGGTGATTTGATCCTTCGTTGGTCGGGGTGCCTGGCAAACCTGGTAGACTTCGTTTGTCAGGTACTTCGTTTCTTGGAGAAGACCGGTGGGCGACTGAACACAAGTCGAAAGACATGAAATCAGGTGAAATCCATGGCCCATCATGTTCCTAAATACCCAGACCATCCATGGGACTGGAATATATGCCACCCCAGAAAGACCTCTCCAACCACCCCAATGGATATAGTTGGAGACGAGCCCAGTCCCTGGAGATGGAGCCCTTTTGGGCCAAGACACTGCGGTTGAATTCAACAGAATGCTACAGAGTTTACTGGGAGTCGACCCGGAACTCGTACCCTCAGACAATTGTGAAAAAAGGCATGAAACGCCTGATGTTGTTCGGGTCAGGGCGGTCAGGTGCTTTTTTTCGTTCAGGTACTTGGAAGATCTTGGAGGTATATTTTTGGCGTGAGTGCCTAACAAAAAGGGGATCCAAGTTGAAGTGCCCAAGTTGAGCTATTGTTCAGACTATCCCGGACTATCCCAGAGATGTGCGTACCCCCAGGTGTTCCGAGTCCTTTCCAAGTCAGGTCAACAAAAAAAGAAACTCTTGGGGGCCTTGTAGTCGTGTCTCGGTGCTTGGTAAACCTCCAGGCTCTACATCGGAGCCCACCGCCCCGATATTTTCGACCAAACCGAGGCCGTCCTGGCAGTCAGGGGCGAGGACGGAGGGGTGGTCGATGATAGATTTTTGCCGTCGAGCGAGGGGTCGAGCGACGGGGATATCTGGAGATCGATGTTTCTCCATGATTTTCCTGGAATGCCCAGACACTCCATGGGACTGCCATATATGCCTACACTGGGGTGCTTTTGGGGTTCAATGTAGGCATATATGGCATACATGGAGTGTATGGGATGGAATCCTAGGAAACCTATTCGGTGGAGTCCAGCTTCCAGGAGTCCATCGTTTTTATGATAGGCATGATTCCAGATCAACGGAGTGTGCATATGGCCAGGGTTACTTCCCAATGGAAGATGCAGATACATGAACTTTGGGTTGAAGATGCTATAGCTTCACATATCTTCACATCAATTTCCGCTGCAGTCTTGGATTGGGGGAGAGAGTCATGATGCTTGCGTTGGAGAAATTCTGCTGCAGCGCCCAGCAGCGGACACCGCAAATCCTACTGGCAATCTGTGAATCCCAGGCAAATCGCTCGTGAATTCTCTTGTGGCGATATATGAATTCTCAGTGCAAGAAGCTTCGCATGTGGTGTGAGATGGATTATTTTTACACCCCTTAGGATCACGCGGCTCTCGTTTTGCCACGCGACTGTCATTGGTCGCTTCGGGCGTTCTCAGATCGACACGACCCATCGGCACGACCTGTCTCACACTGGAATCTATGACTCGACTGGGTATACTTGGCACCGGGGTCCATCTGGAGTCGACCTGTGAACTACCTTGAACATTGGGTATATGCATGGTGTTATATAAGTCCCAATTGGACCCATCATGTCACATCCCATTTTTCGCAGCATGTCGGGTCCAGGTCGATTCAACTGTTTCAGACCGGGCGCATTTGAGAAACATGATCTAAAACATCCTCCCCTTCTGTTTCATTTACCAACACATGATCTAAATCATGTGAGGGCCGTCCGTTATTGCCAGTGAATTATTGCTCAAAAAGAAGAGCTTTGTTGGACAACCCCCATGTGTAAACCAAAAACATCTGTTTCAGACCTCCTCTTCTCCGCCACTTGCTTGGCACCACGGTCCCCCGTTTGACCCGCCCGGCAGGACGGGTCCAAGGACGGGGGCCGGGCGGCCGGTTCCGGAGGTCGTCGGGGTGCCCCGCTACTCTCAGCTACTCACTGGGATGAGCCGAGCCCCACCCAACTCCAACCACTAGTCCCAGATGTCTGGGACGTTTTCTTTTAAAGTGATGACATGATCCGTACATTGAGATGACAGAGTCCGCTACACCCTGCACCTCCGTTGTCGTACCGAACCTCAGCGGTTCGGTATGACTGGAGCCGACGTTTTGGCACGCGGGCCCCGGTCGTCCCACCGAACCAAAGCGGTTCGGTACGACTGGAGGCCTAGGGCAAAACACCTGGGTTGTGCGATACAGACCCATTTTCACTAGGGATCGAGGATGTATGAATGCGGTGAATCCCCGTGTTCCTGCGGAAGATTCATTTTTTTCTAATTATTGCGATTATTGGCTTCCGAAGGTAAGCAAATCCTATATAAGAACATATCATGAAGTCCGAGGTTTTGATTTCGATGTTGTTTCTTTTTGCCGGCTCTTCAGATGTCCACCATTTCGGCTGCACATGAGTTCACATGAGCATGTGTTCCAGAGTGTGCACCAGCTTTCAGATGTTTGGCCATTCTGGCTCCCGGGTTCAGAATGGTTCAGGTACCTCCACAGGATGGTCTTCCCGGAGGTGACCTTCGAAAAGTCGAACTGGAGCTACCAGCTGGACCATCCTGGACCCTTTTGAGCGTAGTGGACTGGGCCCTATCAATTAGTGGACTAGAACATCGAGTTCATCGATCCTCCTTGGATATTTGGTATCCTTTTCTTTTGGCCACGCTTTTTGGAGGTGTAGAAATTCATGAATTCTCCTCACCAACTCTGGAAAACCACAGCGTGTCCAACATGTTCCAACTGTTTCTTCAAGAAACAACACACACACACACACTCAACTATAATTATACTCCAGACCGCACAGAATCATATTAATTCTACATATTTCAAGTCATATCATGTGCCAAACGGATCTCCCTACAACATCTTGGGATAGCACCCGCCCCAAAGAAGATCAGTTCTACACCTGTAACTGAAGCTTTCACCCCCTGCGAAAGCTTTCGCCCCTCTGCCTCGGCTCGGTCCGTCCTCGCCTTCTTCGCCGCCGAAAGGAGTTCCGGAACCCCAAGTTCCGCCGCATCGCCGAGGCACCTGACTGGTCACCGAAGACAGCACCGGTCGACAGGACGGAGGAGCAAAGAAAAGCCTGTCGTCAGGTGACCCAAATATGGTTGGATGGTCCAGAAAAAGACTGATCATGGAAAGGATCGAAGGGCTGGCAAGTTTGCACTCGATCTGATGAGTAGTATGGGTGTCTAGTACAACCAAGAGTGTGATCATGTTAGATATGGAACGGACTAGTTGCAGGTGCTGAAAGATAACCCATGTGACGGGTTTTAATGCGGTAGATAGGATACGTGTTACTGTAATTCAATTCCTCAAGCAGCTCCGTGTTGTTTGGGTGTGAAGAGTACAGTACAGGACTGCTTTTGGTCGCACCTCCGTACTTCATCGTACTTCTTGATGGCGCGGAAGATGATATTGTGCCGGAGTTGCTGTGTCCGTTTCTGAATAGTCCTTGAACTGAATAACGTTCATCCATCCTAATTCGTTCAGAATTGACCCGCACCCCCAACAGGTCTCCCAAAAGGGGTTAGGTGCTGAAGCAGGATTCCAACACATGACCTGTAGAGCCTGTAGAGTGGTGCTAGATGAACCAGATAGGACTCGGCTGCGAGCCCAGAACCGGACAGGTCTACAGGGAAAGCCTTGCTGCTTTGGCCGGGCTCCGAGTTGGCAAGCTGTTTGACCAGACCTTCGACGAAGCTCGACCCATGTTCGACGCGTTCAGTGGACATGACCCTATTAAAACTACCAGGACCCTCCAACAGGTCTCCGAATTGGTGGCTGAAATGCAGACATATAAGAGTCGTAGGTGGTGACCTGTTGGAGGGTGCTGGTAGATATAGCTTGTACATGCTTGTACGATCTTGTATACTCATTTCCTGGACTTTCGCGTCGAGAAGCCTTCATTTGGTGACCCGAGACGTACATACATGGACCTGACTGCAAGTACTCGTAGAAAATGGGACATGACTGGGGCGGCCCCCATTTTCATACTTTCACAGGTCGACTCCAGGTCTATTACATGGCAAACACGCCAGTTCCAACACCCTCCGTGACCGACATAGCACGTTCCGACATAGCAATGACCGGCACGCACCCGCCGGGCTTCGCTGCGCACAGGGCCGACGGATGCCGACGGATGCCGAGGCCCATGAAAATTTGCGGCTTCGAGAAGAGCTTGGCTTGGACCTGGTGTGGGTCTTGGTCCTTCGAGTTTGGTTGGCCTGGCCGATTTTCAAGCCAAGGTATTGGTCACCCGTGTTTTTGTTTTTCCCCAAATGGATGGTTGTTGTGTAAGTGTTTGTTGGCTTCCGCCTTGACACCTTGCTTCAGGAGACCCCCTTGGACTGGGAGTCGGAATCTGACTCTGAGGAGGAGGAGATGGAGGTGGGAGAGACCGTCTATGTCAATGTGGGTCTCAGCGGAGTTTCACTAAGTCACTAAGTTCCAGTAATCTGGAGAAGGAAACAGGACACGTCCATACCCAGGAAACGTGGATAACCTTTTCACCCCTTTCTTGGGTAACATAATTGGTTAACACGAACTGGTTTGGAATGAGATTCATGGAGACTACGAAATGAACAAACTGGGAATCGGGCCCTTTTGTGCAGAGTCCCAATGGCTCAAGATGCTCAAAGCGTGGTTGTTTGAGTTGTTGGACTGCAGGTCCGTGTCATAGTCTCAGGGAAACTTTCTTCGTCAGAGACCAGGGTTTCCTGGCGAACCTGTAGTTTCCATATGTCTCCATCTGTCATGATTTCACGCTTTCATTGCAATTTCAATCATGTGGTTTCTGATACTGTGTCCAGTTTTATCCGTCAAAATATCATTCAATGCAGTTGTGTTTAAAAGGTACGTTTAGCGATGAGCGACTAGATTCTTTGATGTTCACTGAGTTTTCATTTACAGCAAAAGAAACAATGGTAGCCACTCCCAAGAAGATTGGGCAGATCATTATTCTACTATATGCTGCAGCTTGGGAACTGGGGGCACGACCACGCGGTATGCAGAGATATTGTAGTGTAAACTCTTGATTCCACTAGGGCTCCAACCATATCCTCAGAAGGTGGTTATATAGATGCCCCTGGCACCCACCCCAACCACCTTCTCAGGAGGTAGTTGGAGCCCTAGGCCCTAGGGTCATATATCCCTCCCATTTGGATTGCAACACCTCTTCAGGCCTGCCTGAGCAAAGAAACAACTCCACATATCTACATGGTACGGCACAAGAAAATAATGCGTTCAACCTATGGCTCATGATGGCTCATGTTTGATTCTCGACTCCCCGACCCACAGGTTCTGAAGTTTTTTCGTCGATTGACTTGTGTTATAGCTTGAAGAGTAGTCTTGAGTTATAGTGTGTGTGTGTGTGTGGGTGTTGAGTGTGGTGTTGTTTTCCCGCATTTTCATCCCTGTTTTGCCCCATGGAGCTCGTGTGTTACTAAACTGTTTTGTCACATCGATTCGAAGAGTTGGCGAAGTCTGATGTAGTTGGACCACCTGGCTGCAGGCTGCAGGACCCTGTGTGTGTTCCAACAGCCATTGATTCATTGGCCGAACAATCATGATTCTACTAAGGATTTAAGACTACACCAGGTCAACCGATCACTTTTAATGGTTTTTCAAGGCCAGGGCAAAGGTTTGTACCTGGAGTCTCAAAGGACTGCGGAAAATGGGTACAATAAGTACACCCGATTCTATAGGGTCATGTCCCATTTCTAAGGTGCTTGAAGTCGGGTCTAGGTTGTTTTATAGCGTTGAACCTGTGGGCCAGTTTTTTTTTTTGTCTCTCTCTCTCTCTCTCCAATCTGAAAGAGTTCAGGCGACAGGACTGCGGGGGTGACGGGAGAACATAAACCGGGGGTTGGTTTCGATGCTTGGAACGTGGACGGAGAACAGGCACCCATCAACACCCAACAAAACGACGATTGGAAATGAAACGTACCAGCGCCACAGAAAGTTATTGGAAGGAACATGAAGGAACATACCCTAGGGCTCCTGGCCCATATCCTCAGGTTCGGTGGGGACTGACCCTCCTGGCACCCACCCCAACCATCGAACCTCAAGAGGTCAGGTGGGCCTGGAGCCCTAGGGATACAGGGTCAGGGGTGTTTGTCAACCACCCAAACTCCGTGCTGCTAGATGTGTCTGGAGAAAGTACCCTGTGAGTGAACGTACCTCGGAATGTGTTGGGGCCCCTGGAGGGTGTATAGACCTGCAGTATTGGGGGTTCGGGTTATCTCCCATGTTCTGAGGTCTTAGAAGTCGGGTCTAGGTAGGTCCTGGCAGTCCTCCCACAGACCTTTCGATTTGGAAGGTAGACATGGACCCCCTTGCAACCAGGTCTCTTCGAATTGTCGCGAGACACTCGACTTGGCAGGTGGCCACCAGCCGTCCGACAAGGGCCTTGCACTTAGAAGGATCCAAAAGTGGATGGGTCACAATTTTTGGTGAATGGTCTGGGTAGAGTGTGTGCATGGAATTTAGTCTTGGCGCCGCAGTGGTCCCAAGACTGCGTGGTGAACAACCTGTGGAAATATGTGGAAAGTGCAGAGGCTCGTGCCCGATACTTCTCCCAAATGGATCGATGTGGAGATGTTTGGAAGGTCTTAAGGCTTTAAGGATCACTTTAACCAACAACCTTGAACTGGGCCGCAATTCTTATCTGTGGAACAGTGGGGCATGCTCAAACCCAAGCAAGTTTCTCATAGCTGTTCCATGCTTTTCCGATACACAGAATTCCATTTTGCATGTCGATCGCTCTCTTTCAACCCCACGAGTCCAGCCATGAAAGCTTTATGGATCCACATCTGCACATGATCCAGCCCCTGTTTCGAGGGTCAGAGTAAGGCGGAGGGCATGGATCCCTCTCGATGAGTCCAAATCAATCGCCTTGGATTTTTCACATCACGACATGTCGCGACAGCGTGAGTGGGTTTGGAGATGTTTGGAGGGTCTAAATACCTTCTGAGCAGGTACTTGGAGGTGTAGAGGAACTTCCCAGAATTCCTTTCACATCAACGCTTTTCTGGACCTTCCGAGACCCGATCAAGTACCTTAAATGATCTTAAATGGCCATTTGACATGATATGACCATACCCCGTCAACGATCACTTTTAATGGTCTTTCAAGGCCAGGGCAAAGGTTTGTACCTGGAGTCTCAAAGGACTGCGGAGAATTGGTACAATAAGTGCACCCGATTTTATAGGGTCATGTCCCATTTCTAAGGTGCTTGAAGTCGGGTCTAGATCGTTTTGTTGTAACTGCGGTACACTGCGGTACTTGTATCCATTTTCCGCAGTACTTGGAGACTCCAGGCTGGGGTTTGCCGTTTGAGCTCCCTAGGGTTTCCAGGAAGCAAGGTCGTATTTGGGGTTTGCCCCATGGTTTCCTGTGGATTTGAACGCCAGCAGAGGCGCTTGAGGTGTTACCCCGTGCTGAAACGCCAAGAGCCTGTGGAAACGGGTACGACGTCCTAGTCCATTGCTATTGGGTTCCAGCTCTAGCCATCGATCTTCTCTCCAGCGCCCGCGTTTTGAGGCGATGCCTCGCATTCCTCGGAGCGCCTCCTGTCCGGCGGTGCCCAGCAAAGTGGGGGCTCTCAGGACGCCAGGAAAGCGCTTGGTTGATTCATTAGAGGGTCATCAAATGGAGGAGATGGGGAACTCACTAGTGTTTACCGGCCCATTTTTGTATGTCAATGTGTTGAGTCTGTAGAACTAATGATACATGTGCTTACATGGCTGGTGAGGGTTGGTGGGTTAATGGAAGGC
>CAXAMN010012481.1:0-11669 GCA_963970005.1 Durusdinium trenchii
TTGCTTGTGCCAAGTGGTGTTCGTTGGTGCCTTTCGGACCATTTTCATCTCTTTTTGCTTGGATCCTGTTGGTTTCCGGGCTCGTCTCCCTCCTCTTCGAACCACGAATCCAGGCGAGAAGAGCACGCAATGGACCACGGCGCTCCACTTGGTGAGCCAGATGGCCCAGCGGTCCATACAGATGGATACAGTTGTCTACAGTGCAGTGATCAGCGCCCTTGCACAGGTGCCGACCTGCGCGGCGCGGAGCCGCAAACGGGGCGGGAGGGAGGAAGGCTGGCCTGTTCAAGAAAGGGGGGATTCATGAGGGATTGTAACGCATTGACTCTTGATCGTTCAACCCCCCCGATATGAGATCATATGAAGAGTCCGATTAAGTGCCTGCAAGGCTGTTTCTCTTTTTTCAAGAAGGATGCTGTGTCTCCCAATTCACCCAGGGCAACACATCGAGCATAACTCTTGGGGAAGACCATGCCGTCATGCGTGATACGAGAGGGCGCCCCCCTCTTTTTTAACAAGCAGAGCTATGCACAAACTGACTGAGATTGCCCCAAAGGGTTACAGGTCAGGCACTGGTCAGGCGTGGGAGTTTGCTTTCTCCCCCTTTCTGTCCATGATTGCTCTTGTTTGCATTTTCTGTTAAAACACCCAACAGGGGTGACTCGAAGTCTAGAGACAGACAGCGTCGGGAACCGGTCAACAAAAACGACGCGGTCGAGCGTCGGTTCGGTGGTTTTACCATCCAATTGGTGTATGATGTATTTCCTGAAAGCGCCTGCCAATTCATCGTCGTCGTCCTCCTCCTCTTCTTCCTCCTCCTCATCATCATCACACAGGTGGAGAGATGTAGGTGATGCAAGTGCTATAACACACCTACATAGAGGTGTTAGGATACAGGTGTTTAGATGCAGGTGTTTGGATAGAGGCGTTGAGACACAGGTGTAGAGATACAGGTGTTGAGGTACAGGTGTTGAGATACGGGTGTAGAGATACAGGTGTTGAGATGCAGGTGAAGTCGCCTACAAAACTCACCTACACGATTACAGACTACAGCTTCGACGTCTTCCTAACCTTCTCTTAAGGCAACAGGCTGGTCTGGCGAATGCGGAGATGGTGCGTGTCGGACGCGCGAAACTGTGGTATAATGTGAATCGTCTTCTGCCGCGGACGGCCGTTGCGGAGATCAAGCGTGTCGAGTGTTCAATGTAAGGTAAAGCGCGATTTTTGGCCAAAGTGTGTAAATGTCGTCGGAAAGTTGACAAACCGAATAACAGTCGTCGAAAATCGCAGATCAAGCTGGAAGTGGCCAAAGTGTGTATAACTGTTGTCAAATCACGGGACTTGCCAAGTGTGTGTAACTGTCGTGGAAGCTTACGAAGGGGTTTGCCAATTCAAAGCGTGCAGCTGTCGTCGAAAATGCTGGTGGAAGTTGCCAGAGTGTTTATTTAACAGCCGTCGAAAATCAAGGTGGAAGTTGCCAAGTAAATCATGGTGGGAGTGAGTGGGAGTTGCCAAAATGCTGTCGTCGAAAATCAAAGTGGACGGTGCAAACGTGTGTGACCTTCTTCAACTCACTCTCGCCTCAGGTTTTTCAACTTTGTAGTGCTCATGTACCGCGGGCAGCAGCTTCTGGGAGCTCCGGCCAGCCAGCTGGCAATTTTGTAGCGCAAATGCAGTGCAGGAAGTGGCTTGCGAAAGCTTGGCAACTCTGTATCTATATAGTAGTGCACATGTGGTGCGGGAAGCGGCTTCTGAGAGCTTAGGCGCACCGCGTGGGCCTCATTACGTCGTCGCTGCGCCATACAGTTTCGCGCGGCCTCGGTGGAAGCTGCGTAAGTTTGCGTGGCTCCCGCCTCCCCGCCATTGCAGAAGGGGAAAGATGCGTGTGCAAGCGCGGCATGTCGGTGGGGCGGGGGTGGCGCGTTCCGTGCCCTTGCAGAAGGGGACAAAATGCGTGTGCAAGCGCGGCATGTCGCTGGTGAGCGGGATGGTGTGTGGTGGCAACGAGGCTTGGTGTTACATTGAGAATTATATACGTTTGCGACGTCGCTGTGCCATGCGGTTTTGCACGGTCTCGGTGGAAAATGTTTTTGACTGGCTCTGTGCACTGGGAAACGGGAGCTGGACGCAGCGCGCCGCTGGTGTTTTGTGGCGTTTATGAGGCTTAGTGTTATATACATTGTTAGTATGCAGTCCGTGGCGCAGAGTGTGACCAAATTACGTATGTGATGTCGCTGTGCCAAGCAGTCTTTGTGCGCCCTTGGAGGCAAAAAATGCATTTGCGCGGGTCCGTTCGTGGGAAACGTGCGCCAGTGTCCCACAAGAATGTGTTACAAGAGTGTCGGCAAGAGTGAACTCAGAACTGCCTCACAAATGTCAAGTGATGTCAAGCAAGAGTGTTTACAAGGGTTCCCCACAAGCGTGTCTTACAAGAGTGCAGCACAAAGTGTGTCTTGCAAGAGTGTCCATGAGTATTGAGGTCAACGCATCTGCTTTATCTTGTTGAGATCATCATCATTGTTTTCCTTGATCACCATCACCACCATGGTCGCCATCATCATGGTCGTCATCATCGTCATCATCATCATCATCATCATCCTCATCGCTGTGTTTTTGGCCACACGGTCGTCTAGTTCTATTAGTCACCATCAGGCAATTGCAGGCATTGTTGGTACAACATTTGATCACGGGGGACGTTGACCTACCATGAACATTTCTGAGTTTGGGTTGGTTTTCGGCACGTTTGTGTGTTTAATTTTGAGCCGCGTGACGTAGCCATAAAACTATTTGCAATCCATGATTTGTCAGGCCAGCCTTTGGCAGAGCTGCTTGTTCCTCCTGGAGGCAGCACAGCTTGGCAATCGCACAGGATGACATACCATCCCAACGTAGTTGGTCCAAAACTCTATAGCAACCCCAAACACCAAGATAGAACCGCTTTACAGCAAGATAAGCGGGTGTATGATACCCAGGGACTGGCGTCGATCAATGGGGGGTGGTCGACCCGGTGTCAATGATGTGCCAATCCCATGGAGGGTTTAACACAACAGTACAAATACTACTGATTTTTTTGTTCATATGTCCGATTGCGGGTGGGAACCAATGCGTGAAGTTGGACCTCCAAACTCCAAACCGGGGTTCTCTGGAATATCACCATCGGTCAGGGAACTTATCCCAAGAACGATTTTTTTCAAATCATTTGGTCGAACTTATTCGCAGGCCAGTGACTCACCGCTCACCCATTTAATGGGTAATCGCCAGGAGTGAAGTTACGCCTGTAGTCTTTCCATTTTCAATTCACTTTCAAGTTACGCCGTCGGTGTCGGTTCATCGACGCCCGTTTCGCCGAAGTCTTTCTACTCTCCAAAGGCAAACACCTCAGGCAAAAATCATCCCAAATAAATTAGACACACATCCTCCCAAATCCAGGATGGACTCTGAAGAGGTATCTCCAACGAGAAGCCGTTTCCTTCACAAGACCGGGATGTTGGGATCGGATCGTCCTCTTTTCTGCGCCCTCATCACGTCCCACGCCATTCACCTCCTGCACTTGCCGTGAGCAAAACAAGCCGCCGCCGCTCACGCCGAGGAGCTCACGTCGCAGCAGCTGCAGCTGGACACCATCGCCGCCAGCGCGGCCATCCATGGCGCCGCGGGCGGTTCCCGCGACGGATGGCGCTGGGCCGGGTGGCTTCTGGAGACGCGGACTTCACTGGGCGAGCGACCGGTGTTGGGTCGGGCGAAGATGGGGGGGTGACGACCGAGAGATTCGACGAAGCGGCGGCACCAAGCAGTTGGACACTGTAGGAGCGATCCAAGGGATCGAACGTGCTCCAAATCCATCACCACCAATCCGCCCCCCCCGAAGGTGCTCCAGTTGTACCTCCTCACCGTAGACTGGACCCGGAACATGGCACCGCCCCGGGTCGTCCCGAACGAAGCTACGACTGGAGCCCTAGGGTCAAGAATCTGGGCCCTTCCTTCTCCGAAAGGCTTGGCTTTCGACGTCCCTGTCCCCTGACGTTGGGGTGGAGAAGGTCTGACGTTTGGGAAGAGGATAAGAGGTCCGAGGATTCGTAGGGTGAGTGGTGTGTGGCCTTCCGGCAGGGGAAGAGTTGAATTTGACCATTGACAATGACCTTTCATACTTTGCATGTTCTCCCGACCATCACCAGAGTGCCAAACTCATGATATCTTTGTGGCTCACGCCCCCCTCCCCCCCGCAGAAAAACAGTCTTCCTTTCTCCCAAAAGAATGTGTCTCGCATGGACATCGAGCACTGCATTCGCCTGGACGTCTTCCTTTTTTGCATGCGAAGCCACTCGAAATCGCTGCTCAGGATGGGATGTCGACACGTGCCGTGGCCAGCAACACGGTGACCTTTAACTCGGTTCTCACTGCGAATGAAGCGAACTGGCAGAGAGCTGTGAACTTTTGGAGGAGAAGGGGAAGTGGAAGAGGTTTTTGGAGTGTCCATCCAACTTAATGTGTACAAGGTGCAATGTGACCAATTCCAGTTTGCAGAAAGAACATGAAAGAAGTCCTTCCTAAGGAAGGCATCTTCTCCTTCGGTTTGTGTGCTCTTAAATCAAGTTTTCGGATGCGGTGAAGAATTCTCTATTGGGCGTAGTTTCCACAAGCTTTCTGACAGATTTTCTTCTATGCCCGTAACAGGTGATCATCTAGTGTTCCCAGTTGTCGTCTTCTATTTTCAGGTTTGTCACATCATCACTCAATGCTCAATGAGAACGCATTCAAGATTCAAGATCATTGAGGCAGCGACTTTGGAGAGAAATGGTTTTCGCCCTTGATTGTTTGAGGAGGATGAAGGGAAGCGCAGTTGACGTGGTCTCCTGCAATGCCATGATCAACGCTTGGGGAAAAGCGGGCCGTTGGGCAGCTTCTCTGTCACTGCTGCGTTGGATGGGTCAGTCGAGCCTCAAAGCTGACACCATCTCATGTTCCTCGGTGACCAGTGCCTGCGCGAGCAGCTGGGTGTGGGAGAGGGCCAGCCAACTGGTGCAGAGGAAGGAGTCCAGCTTTTCATACAACGCTCTGCACTCAGCCTGCCAAGGAGCCAGGCAGTGGCGAGTCTCTTTGTGTCTCCTGGTGAGGATGAATCAAAGGAGGGTATCTGCCGACACCGTCACATGCAATGCAGCATTGACGGCATGTCAAGAGGCCATGCACTGGCAAAGATGCCTCAGGCTCTTGTTTTCCGCAGCTGCTGACACAATCACATTCAGTGCTGCTGTCACTGCATGCTGTGAAGCAGCAAACTGGCAGGTTGCGATTCAACTCTTTGATTTGATGAACATGGCTTCCGTTGGAATGAATTCGGTGATTTTTGCCGAGCTTGCTCGTGCCTGTGCATCTGGCTTGCAGTGGGAAGCGATGCTTTCTGCTGTAGCTGAGATGGGGAGTGCAGGTTATGAGCCTGACTCGTTAGTTTTCGCATCAGTAGTCAATGCTTTACAGGAAAGTGAACAATCGATTCGCTTTGTGGAAGCATTGATGGATTTGCAGACTGTTGCGACATCACTTGTTGGCATTCCGCGAGGTCAAAGACAGTTTTTGATGCATTTCCGAAGTTGTTTCAGAGAAGGACGCTCGAATCGCCTGAAAGACGAATCTCAACATTTATGTCAGTCTAACGTCGCTCACTTTCTTGGCACCCCCCCCACTCCCACCGACTCTCCATCTTTCCGCCCAGTCATCGACACCCACTCCCGCCCTGTGAACTCGATCGGGGCGCCGCCCGGTGACCGCGCGCGGTTCCGACGTCCTGCGGCGGGTGGGAGCACCCACCACGCCGGGTCAACAGCACCGACCGTTCGCTGCGACCCCACACGACCTGTTTCAAACTTTCGCACGTTCGTTGCTTCGCGCTGAGTCACGGCGACCGATTCGCCGCGACGGCCCACGAGCGACCGGTGATAAGGGCAGTGAAGAGCCCATGGGAGGACGGTCCCGTGAGCGACACCGCACCGTGGGGAGGGGAGGGGCGCCAGGCGTGTAAGGAAAGCGCACCGTGGGGATGCCCGACTCGGGGACCATCCAGCGAAATACATCGGCAACATACCTGGACTATCATAATAAACAATCGAATTGATCTCTTCAAGTGCGCTGGCAAATGCGTACTTCTCGGTCCGGTGTCTTCGTTCTTTTCTCCTTCGGGATCCAGAGATCCTCTCTTCTCCGGTCCCGACGTGGCCGCTGGGGGTCCGCCACGAACTCACGGAGCGTTTGGGGTAGGATTTTGGAACCTCCCACATCTGAGAATGTCCCAAGGAACGGGTGTTTTCTTTTTTTTTTTTCCCTGATATGTATACTGAGTCACCGATCGGCCTCCAGTTAATCCCGTGGGGCAGCCTAAGACCCTGCCACCCTGCCATTCTTCTTTCCTCTTCGACTCGAAGTGGTCACGAGGAGAGGAGTCGTCGTGTGGCATTCGCGACGTCTGCGCCCAACGCAGCTGCGACGACTGCAGCAAGTCCCACAGCGAGAGACGTCTCGATGCGTCGGCTGGGCGGATGCGAGCCGATACCGTCTTAGCCTGTTTTCGGCCGATGGTGTTCCAAAAGGGTACAGTCAGTGTTCGAGCGGGCCAACGGCCAACGGTACTTGGCCCTTGGTGTTTTTACCACCGCCACTGACCATGTCTTCTGCGCTTCTGCCGGC
Organism: Durusdinium trenchii; assembly: GCA_963970005.1. NCBI lineage: Eukaryota > Dinophyceae > Suessiales > Symbiodiniaceae > Durusdinium > Durusdinium trenchii. Next base: position 6,682 of record CAXAMN010012481.1, read on the forward strand.
TTTCTTCAAAAGGATGTTGGCGAGCTTCGCCGAACCGCGTGGCCATGAAGCGTTCTCTCTTCCGCCTGGACTCCGAGCTCATGGCTGTCAACTGGACGGTCCATGGCTGTCAACTTTGGACATCTTAGATCGTTTGACTTGGGCGATTACTCCTTGCCCTAAGAACCCGGGCCTGAAGCAACAGATAGGATTTGGTGAGGGCCCGGACCCCTGCGAAGAGGTCGGGTCCGACCCCTGCCATGGAGAGCTTGCAAGGATTCTTAGGGTGGGTTCCAAGTTCTGAGCTTGAGGGATCTCAGGGCAGGCACGAGCGACCCTGATGACTGCCGCCCTCCCACTGTCCCGAATCACGCGGGCCCGCGTCATTGCGGCTGACCGCAGCCTGCGTGACCCTGATGCTGCAGTGTGACTAGCCAATAGTTCTTCATTTGATTTCTCTTCTACTGGCAGCCAGATGCGTTTGGAGGTCCCTAATGGCCCTAATTCAAACCCATCCAGAGATTTGACACCGTCCAGACGCACGGCAGTAGTGGAGCCTCGGATCCTTTCCTCGCCTCGGAGGACTCGGATCCGAGCTGCATCACCTCGCAGACAGACGATGCACGACGCAGCTCGCAGACATCCTCGCGAGAGTGTGGCGATGTGTGGCGGGATGCAGACTAGGAAGGTTACCCTCTGACTTAACAAGAGATGCTGTAGTGGGAGCCGTGGGAGTATGGTGCACAGTCTGGGTTGCCCTTCAGCTTCAGACTGCTGAGCAACGCATTGTGTGGCTGGAAAGGGATGCGGCGCGAAACTGGCTAACATCGTGTGGCTAACATATATTTGACAGCTGATATGTATATAAACTATATTTCTGTATATCGTTGGCAAAAGTCTGTCAACATTTGGACGTTTCAAAAAGTAACATATAGTCTGTGCCCCGACGAAACTGCACCACTTCATTTACAATTTCTGTTTTTTTTCCAGAACGTGGTGAGCCACATGCACCTCACGTCACGTCTGCCCCTCGCATGTTGCGGCGCCAATCCCAGCGCAAACCAATGGCCCAAACGTCGCAACCGGCAGTGTTCAGCGCGCAGCTTGAAGGGCGTGAACCGATGCTGTTATGTATTTTTCATGTCTTTTCACGAAACAACCTTCAAAGGCACGAACAGAGTGGCACAGGTCGAGTCTGGTCGAACTCTGGTCGACTATATGAGGCGATGTGTTGTATCGCCTCTTGCGACCTCAACATCACTTCTTCGACGGTTTAGACTTTTGAGACGAGGCAAGAACGTCCAGACTCCATCCCACCTCTCCCTCCCCTCCCTCTATCTACACGAGCCGTCCCACGAGCTCACGAACTCACGAGCGGACGGGTCGTTTTCTCGCGGCCAACGGTCCGACCGCGACCCGCCGGCTCGCAGAGCGACGGCGCGGAGGTGAAGACGTGCCCCACTCACTGGACGGCTGGACCTTGAGAGTCCAAGTAGGTCGCCGGTGAATTTTTCTTTTCACGTGTCTTTTTCTCTGGATTTGGGGATTTTTCATGTTTTGTGTGGGATTGTCTTCGGCACTGACCCAAAAGGCCTCAAGCCTCAACCCTCAACCAAACCTTGTCGAGACCAGAAACGCGTCTTCCGTGAGAACGAGTGGAAGTTGATGTGCTGCCCCCAAACCATTTGCCACGTGCGTTCTGTGCAAAATACCGTATACCCTTCTTATCAAAATGCAGTCAAACAGAACAGGCGCGCTGGGGAATGTTGGGAGAGTCTATTTTTTGTGGAACACATGTTGCAAAAATGCATGTTCCACAAATGCACTTTGCAGATCTTTGCAATGAGTTCTTTTTTCATCACCCTCATACCCTAGGATTTTAGATTAACTTTAACACACATTTTTCTAAGTATTGCGGCAAGCACGCCACGGTGTTAGGTTTCCATTCGGCTACCTGGCCCAGCCCACAACAATTTTGGGAGAACATCGGCGCCTTAACTTGGAAGAAGGCGGTGCAGACATATTGATCGACTTTCTTGACGCATGTTGCTTGACACATGTGACGCGCGCAAAAAACAATGGTCTGCAAGTTCAGGCAGCAGGTCTGGCATGCCTGCCAGCGACACAGAATGCGACATTGAGAACGGAGGGGGCTCTGGTCTGGAATGTGGTTTGGCATCCTTTCTGGCATGTGTTGTGACTTTTGCCCTGTTGTCATGTCTGACATGTGCTTCACATCTCGTGTGGCATGTACTTCTGACATGTGTTCCTGACATCAAATGTGGCATGCGTTCTGGTGTATTGCGATTTGTATTCTTCTGCCATCAACCCTTCCATGTGTTCCGGTTTGTTCTGACATAGGCCTCCGCATTGGTGTTGATACGTGGTGCAAGATGTGTTCGGTCACCCGCATGTATTCCGAGAAGTGTCCTGGCATGGGTTTGGGCATATATTCCTGCATTTGTTTTGGTTTTTGTTTCTTTGGCATGTGTTTTGACATTTGCTGTGGCCTTTGTCTGGGAAGTGTACCGGCGTTTTAGGTTTTGACATGTGTCCTGACGTCAGTTTTGGCAGTGTTTTGTGTTTGGGCATTTGTTTTGGCTTGTGTGCGGCTATGTAGTCTGGAGACCTGCTGGGGCCTTTTATTTGGCGGCCATCTCTCTGTTTCATTATTTTTTCGCGTGTCTTCTTGCAGCATACCCCAGCATTTTCAGTCGCATTTTTTTTGATTTTCCCCACCTGTCAGGTGAGGGTTGTTAGATTCTGATCCCGCGTCCTCCTCCTCCTCCTCCTCCTCCGCCTCCTCCTCCCTCAACAGCAGCCTCCAGATCACAGTGGGCACTCCTGGACCTCAACAGCAAGCGCCAGATCGCAGTGGGCACTCCCAGATCTCAACAGCAAGCGTCAGATAGCAGGCTCCAAATTGCAGTGGGCACCCCCGGACCTCAACAGAAAACTTCAGATTGCAGTGGGCAATACTGGACCCCAACAGGAAACTCATGATCACAGTTGGCACAGCCGGGCCCCAACAGCAAACGATTGCAAATTTTCCGGGCTTTGGTGCAAGCATGCGCCCAGCCTATAGCATCGAAAAACGTCTTGATCTCGGACAACAGGTCAGGAAGATGTCCCGTTTTCATTGAATCGTGGGTTTGTCATGGTTTGTCGACTATGCAGCGCGATTTGGGGTTTGGCATTTGGGGGTGTGGATTTTTTGGCAAACTCTTGCACGGTCCGTCCGGCTCATTAGGTGGTTGTGTTGGGGTGGGCAAGATAAGAGATGCAAAAGTTCCTGCACAGTTACGCACGGGGTTGGCATGTGTCAGCAAACCACACAGCAGCACTGGTTCTTGAATGGAATTTGATTTGCATGCCCTTTGCAATGGCCTGTGAAGGTGTGCGCGGTTGTTTTTTCGTTGCGCTTGGTGTGATTGCATTTTTTTGAAGGTTTGTGGCCACATGGAGGAAGCTTCAGAAGACGAAGCGTGGGTGGAGGTGCATGTGGCAGTTTCACGTGTGTTTCAGTGGGCTGCGGTGTGTAGCAGGCAGAGCTGCAGCGGCAATTGGCCGCAGAGGATGGCCAACAGGCTCCTTCAGCGTCTCACTTTCTGAGTTGTCGCCACCTCACCAGTTACATTGCAGGAAGATGAAGACGTGGCCTTGGCAAAGTGATCTATTTGATATTCTTCCTGCTTCGCTACATTGGTGTTCAGTTTTTGTGCAACGAAGCGTTGGGCGGAGGCCGATGACGCGGACGACCACCGAGCGGAGGCGGATGCCGCAGGTCGGTGCGAGAGTGGTTGACTTTTCACGGCATTTTGGCTTAGAAAGCAAAACCACTAGGAATGAATTGCTATCCTTATTAAAACACATTTTTGGTTTGTTTTCGGACTCTTGGCTAGTCGTTTTTAATCGTGTTTGTGCATTTTCATTTTTTTTGTCTTCGGGTTCCTGGCTAACAACAATTTGACACACCATGATGTTGTTGCTACACCATGTTCCGGGAGCGTGCGCTGGAACAACCCCTCATTCAAAGACCTCAACGCCACGCACTGCAGGCGGAGAATCATCCGCCATGGCCCAGTTTCGCCAGTACGTGCCCTACATCGCCATCCGGGTTGTTTTTTCACATGTTCTTCGTGGAAATCCACCTAACTCATGGAAATTCCTGAGTACTCTGCTGTCCGACCTTCCTTTTGAATGATCCGCTGTTCTGGCGTCGGCTGTTTTACTCCAACCACTCAGGCTAATGGAACAAATGGAAATGCAGGGCAGCCCAGCAACGAGATGCAGTCCGGATGGATCCCATGCCGGGGGATGGGAAGTCGCTCCGTGGCTGAGGTGGGGCAAGACTGCCGTGTGAGACTCAGAACGGGAGTAAGATACATGGCGGGAATAGTGTGAGAAGGACCCCCCACCCCCCACAACAACAACAACACGTTGAACCGTTGTTTTCCCTCAGAGTTTCCTGTTGTTTAGACATCCTCCTGAAGGCTGACCACATCGAGGAGGCTTTGCTGGAAACGACGGCGGCCGCTTCCAACGCCGAACGCGAACTTCAGGACCTGACACCGATGGTGTGTTCACCTCGTTGAAACACTCGTTGTTTCTGGACCACGTTTGGAGTGCCAATACATCCCTGAAGAGTGGATGTATCAAGGATAACACTGGTGGGAACAGGCTCAAATGATGGAGGCAATGTAAATGAGGCAATGCCACATACTGTCATTCGTGGTGACGGAGCTGGCTTCTCATCAGGAAAGACCGCCGCCGCCTGAGCTGCCACAGGCGCGAAGCCCGACACGGGTGCCAAACTCCAGTATTCTCCAGTTTCGAAATGCCCAGACACGCCGTTGCTCTTAGTTTGGAGGCCACCACTTTTACGTCCGAGGCCATCACTCTTAGGTTGGAGGCCATCACTCTTAGGTTGGAGACCGTCGCTCTTAGCTTGGAGGCCATCGCTCTCAGGTTGGAGGCCATCACTTTGAGGTCCGAGGCCATCACTCTTA